>OY992537.1:155365160-155482136 GCA_963921195.1 Pegoplata infirma | reverse complement strand
TTTTTGTAAAAGCTGATTAACTGGTATTTTTGTTGGTTCTATTCGTATTTTTGTTAATCATACTCGTTTTGTTTTGTATATTCATGCAATTTTATTTATTAAAATGAAATTCTTATTTGTGTTGTAAATGTTATTTTATTTAATTGGATATTTTCACAATATTTTTTCGTGGTTTTCATTAACTCATTATTTTCACATAAACTTATTTTGTTTTTAGATGATATTTTTTTGTTTCCTTGGACTGTGATGTATTTTGCTGTTGTTTTGCTGTCGGCAATCATTTTACGTGATTAGCTTCAAGAGTTTTTAAAAAGATTCCAAATCACAAATTACTAAAAAAAATAAAAAATTGCTTTATTAATGAATTAAATAAACAAACACATTTAAAAACTCACCAAATATTTTCTAATAAAAAAGATTTTTTTTTGAGAAACATCCCTTCTGTACAAGACAACAAAAATTTACAAATGGCGATCAGCAAAAACAGTGTTGCACATTTCATGTACTTATATTTTATACAATTTTTTCCAACTATATATTTTTCAACTATTGAATTTTGTACAATCAACATTGATTTTTGTTTAATTCTGTAAAACTTGATCTACAATGGGTTTACTAATTTTTCTACTAAGATATTTCTATGAGTGTATTAACGTTGCGAATGAGTAATATTCATGCACTTAATAATAATCATTCGCAACGTTAATACAAGAAAATACATCAAATTACAAAATTGTTATGAAATTTGATATTCAAATACGATTTTCTCGAAAAAAACGAAAAATTTCTGAATTTTTTTGTGTGGATGGACAAACATCTAAACTTTAAACAAAAAATTAAAAAAAAAAAAGAAAAAAAAGTGGCCGGATTTTTGATAAATTGACTTTTTTAAAAAATGGAAAATTTCAGAACGAGTTCTGAAAATTTTCAAAAAAAAAAAATTTACTCGATAGCCCATACAAAACTATATAAGAATGTAAATTTTTATGATTGTGGTGCATTCCGTTTTAATGTGATAAATATTTAATCAAGGCAACTCGCCACAAATTTTACCATTTTTCCAATATTTGACCACGTCTTCAAAGCCCAGTTTTTGAAAATTAGAAAAACCAAAAACGCAATTTTCTTAGTTCCGTATAGGGCTATCCAAACAACCTATTCAGAAATTTACGGGACACATGTTTTTCTGTAGCGGGACATTTGGTGTGGAATGCCTCATATTTGTATATTTAAGGGCGGATTACTCAATGAAAAGTTAGCTGCTAACTGCCGATTTAACGAGCCTTATGTCAAAATTTGTATGAAAAAGTTAAATTTAACGGAGAGTTATTTTATAACGGAGCACTGAGTGATCCAGCCTAAATGCGAAAATTGTGTTTTCTATTAGAACTTCATAAACTTAGAGAAAATACTAAAATTTAAATGTGCCTGATTAAACGCATTCCTCACTTTATTGGTGCGCAAGCGAAACGTTTTTTTTTATGTTCTTGCTTGTTTAAATTCACTTTTTTAATGGCAACTAAAAGAATTCGCACAGAAAAAAATAAAAAAAAAATTTGAGTAAATTTTTAATACTATTGAGTAAAAAATTACTCAATTTTCCACCAGTAAACGATTTAATAGTATTGAGTAAACTTTTAATAAAAAATTATTAAACGCTTAATAAAAAATTTGAGTAAATTATTAATTCACACAATTAAGTCTTTACTTAAAATTTTTTAATATTTTTAAGTAACTTTTTAATTGTGTCAAGTAAAAATTTACTCAAAATGTATCAAATTATTTTTTAAAAAGTTTAAAAAGTTTCTAATTTTTTTTTCCAAAAAATTGCTTTTACAAACTTTACCAAATATACTTATGTCTTCAAGACAAAGTAAAATTTTATAAAGATGATTTCAAACTTTCATATACATATACAAAAAACAATAAACTAAATGAGAATTCAAAACACCAAGAGAAAAAAAAAAATAAATACAAAAAAATATTAAATTTGTATTAAATTATTTACTCAAATATTATTTTCAATTTTTGAGTAAATTTTTAATTGCGTCAATTAAAAAATTACTCAAATTTTTTTTAAAAAATTAAACAAGTGATTACTCAAATTTGTTTCCTCCATATTTTTTTCTGTGCGTATTCATTTTCTTCGACTGCAATAGTGCATTTACACTGGTCCTCTAAGCTAGCTTAAAGTAGATTGTTTATAAACTTTTTATTTTCAGTGCCACATTTGAGAGGCGTCATTCCAATAAACACTTTTATAAAATTAAAGGGAAATCGTTTAAGAATGCCTTGACTTTCTTATATATTTTTTTTAATTGCGCTTGATATGGCTTTTAACCAACGGTCACTATTTGATTCCTGATCAATTTCTCCTTCCTTAATGTGCAAGTAGTGTTGAAAATTGGGAAATGCCATCGTGTAAATTTGCCCGCTTTAATGCTTCCAAATTGTTAATATACATTTTTATTATTTTTGTGAAAATCACGAGTTTTTTAATAGTAGCTCCAATTTTGCACGACATCCTCGTAAAATTTACCAGCTTTTATTGTAATTTAAGACGCGTTTTAAAGAGGGGTTGAAATATTTGGAAGTTTTTTTAACGAGATTTTTATTTGAAAACCGTATTACAAAGCAATAGTAAAATTACAGATGAAATTTAGTATTTTGATTACGAGCAAAAACAAAGTATTTTTCTAAAATCTACATTTTAACAAAAAATTTTGTTTAATATCTGTTAAATACAGATTACAAAGTAAAAATTTAAATTATAGATAAAATTTTGTTTTTTGAGTACAAGAAAATACAAAGTATTTTCCTAAATTCTGTATTTCGTGAGATAAATTTTTAAAATATCTGTCGAATTAAGATTACCGTCATTTTACAGAGTATTTAACAGAATAATTTTTTTGAGTGTAAATGTAATGGCAATTAAAAAATAAAATCTAACGCTGAACTAAAAAAAACCCTTGAGGGTTTTGTTATGAAATAAGTCAACTTTCATTTGCTTTTGGTTTCAATCTATTCCGATTTTGGTTGTTGCACTGTGTAACAAATGTTCGGATACAATTACATTTATTTATATTTATATGCTTTATTTATATAATAATATCAGACAATAAATAAAAACTTGTAATTTTATCTAGATATTTTTTACTTTTTCACTAGACAACCGATTTTTTTAGCAAAACATGTTTTTCCTGTTTACGCCCACATTCAAAATATTTTACAGTTTTCTATCAAAATAAGAAATATTAAGTTAATTATGCTGACAAAATTTCAAATTATGCTTTTATGCCAAAATATGTTCGAAAGAGCCAAAAATGCAAAAATATAATCTTTTAGTCAAAATATGCATATTTTGACTGTTAGGTTTCTTAAAGTGATCTATCCACTCTTTTAATACAATGAATAAGAATGAAATTGATACTTTTTGTATTCCTGGTCATAACCAAGTAAACACAAAAGCCGAACTTTACTGTATACATACATGTGCGTGCATGCATATGCATTTATTTTTAATGGAAGTGTGAAAAAGCATAAACGTTTTATTTAACTATTCTGTTTTTTTTTTTAATATTTTTATGTAAATAACAGAGAAATCATAAATTAACAACATACAAATGCACAAGCATACACTCCGATTCAATAGAATTGATATAATTTTTCTTTAAGTTACATCATTTGGGAAATTATTGAAGGGCTGGTTACTCAATAGGGTGGCTCGTTTTTGGGCTTTTCTCTCTGATCAAATTCTAATACCCGCCAAAAGTGTCGGTCCCCTAAGGGTAACTTACATGCAAAATATCACTCCGATCGGAGTTTATCTTCTGTCTCCACTTTGAGCCTTAAAATTGTGATTTTTTAACAAAAGGACTTTAAAAAAAAAAAAAAAAAAATTAAGTTTTTTTATTAAAATAATTAAAAAATTATTTTTGTATAATATTTGATCGTAAATACTTAAATATGAAATTTAAAAATTTTACGATATCATTAACCCGTTCAAACTTGATACCAAAAAAATGCCATGATTTTGGGGGCATTCTCAAAACACCTTTTTTCAAAATTTGAAAATTTTATTAAAAAAAAATTTTAAATATATAATTTTTTCTTACTGAATTCATTAAGAACACCTTGGAGAAGAAAAATGTGAAATATGGCGGATATCCGTCGGGCCACTTTTCGGGAATCGCGAGGGGAAGTTAGCGGATTTCAAGAAAATGTTGGTTTTATCAATAATTTGGATTAAAAAAATCTTATAAATTTAATTTTTGGGAAAATTGACGGTTTTTTGGTGTCGTAGCATTCTATTAGATAACTGTAAGTCTGTCATGAAATCTTACCGATCTAGGACGTCTTTAACCCACATTGGCTGGGGGTCAAAAATGACCCCTGCAGAAAATTTGAAGTTTAGAGCTTATATTTTTTAAGCAAGTATAAAACGGCTTTTGTGTTTTGTACCTCAACTTTTATTTAGTATTTATATATTATCTTTAAAAAAATCGTTAACCCTTTTTGGTAGGGGGTCATAAATGACCCATTCAGTAAAAAATATATATTTTGTTGATATCAAAAAAATCAAGCACTATATCTAAAAGTTTTTGATGGGGTCATTTTTGACCCCTGGCCAATATTGGTTAAAGATATCTTAAATAGGTAAGATTTTAGGGCTGATTAAAGTTATCTAATAGATTGCCACAAATTAATTTTCTATAAAAAAATAAAAAAAATGTATTGAAAGGGTCATTTATGACCCCCTACCAAAAAGGGTTAACGATTTTTTTAAAGATAATATATTAACACTAAATAATAGTTGAGGTACAAAACACAAAAGCCGTTTTATACTTATTTATAGCACAAAATATAAGCTCTAAACTTCAAATTTTCTGCAGGAGTCATTTTTGACCCCCAGCCAATGTGGGTTAAAGACGTCCTAGATCGGTAAGATTTCATGACAGACTTACAGTTATCTAATAGAATGCTACGACACCAAAAAACCTTTAATTTTCCCAAAAATGAAATTTATAAGATTTTATTAATCCAAATTATTGATAAAACCAACATTTCCTTGAAATCCGCTAACTTCCCCCCGCGATTCCCGAAAAGTGGCCCGACGGATATCCGCCATATTTCACATTTTTCTTCTCCAAGGTGTACTTAATGAATTCAGTAAGAAAAAATTATATATTTAAAAATTTTTTTTAATAAAATTTTCAAATTTTGAAAAAAGGTGTTTTGAGAATGCCCCCAAAATCATGGCATTTTTTTGGTATCAAGTTTGAACGGGTTAATGATATCATAAAATCTTTAAATTTCATATTTAAGTATTTACGATCAAATATTATACAAAAATAATTTTTTAATTATTTTAATAAAAAACTTAAAATTATTTTTTTTTTTTTTAAAAAGTCCTTTTTTCAAAAACGCCAATTTTGAGGTTCAAAGTGGAGACAGAAGATAAACTCCGATCGGAGTGATATTTTGCATGTGAGTTACCCTTAGGGGACCGACACTTTTGGCGGGTATTAGAATTTGATCAGAGAGAAAAGCCCAAAAACGAGCCACCCTATTACTCAACTGGTAATGCAACAAAAATAGCTGTAACAAACCAACTGTTCGTTTTTGTTATATGCCAATATGTAAACGATTACTTAACGAAGTAACATCTTATGTGATAATCTAATGTATTTTGATTTTCTGGTAAGATCTTAATTATTACTTGCTTACTTTACCAGTTAAGTAACGAGCCATTGACACGAAATTCTGAGTTTTTCTGAAATAACCGCGTTTTTACATATTTCTGTAAATATTTTTTATTTTATTTAGCTAAAAGCGTAATTTCAATTTTTTTTTTGCTCTACTTTAAAATATGGGTTTATAAAGTACTGGACTATTTCAAAAGACACAGAATTGCCGGGAGGAAAATGCATTTTGTAAAATTTTACCTCAAAATACTGCTCTACAAAGAACGATAGTATTTTGTTCCTCTGTAGTGTCAAAAAAAAATAACTCAGAATAACCCACTTATCACTCACTATTTACGTGAGTGTGGATTCAATCACGCTCACGCGTGAGCCACGCAAGGTCTTTTCACGTGATAACTTTTTTTGTAAAAAAAAACGTGAAAGTGTAAAATTCGGCTGTGGCGAAACTTTTATACCCTCCAAAATGTAAAAATATAAATATAAAAAAAAAAAAAAATCAGGCATGAGGGGCACATCTTAAACTACATCTGACACAAAAACGGTAGAATTGTTTCACAAACATGCAAAAAAAACGTAAAAAATTTAATTTTTTTAGAGGTAGATTTAGTTCTTCACGGGGGAATTTTGGCCATTTTCGAACTTAACCAGCCTATGACCATGAGACATATTCGTGCTAAACTTCAGGAGTCACACGCAGAGAAAAAATATGGTTGCGACATGATCACGGAAACTATACTATGATCTCTAAACCCAGTTATGATTGCAGCAATCACGTTATTCTTTTTAAAATTTTAGTTAAACATTTATATGGTTGTTTTAGACATTTAATAGTCGCTTCAATCATGAACAAATAATTGCTACATTCAAAAGTACAATATGGTTGTTGTAAGAATGTTATAGTTAATTATATTCTCGACACACCAAAAATTTTAACATTATGATTATAACAATCATTAGATAATCACAACTTAATGAAATTGATTTTTGCAAACATTGTCAGGTTTATCATCAGTTTAGTGTTTAGCGAGCAAGCAGTTAGTCGCAAAGACGCGACTTACAATTAGTTCTTTAAAAAATTTAAGGCAATTTGAGTTAATAAAATACAAATCTTCTTTATATAATTTATTTATTGTGCGGTTTAAAAATAACTTTCCATTTTAAATAAAAACTTATAATCGAAAATATTAAAGTGTTTTTTTTGCATTTTTTGTTTGCTGAATGTGTTATAATTGCTGACAATAATTATAATTTTGTAACAAATATGTTATGATTGTAGCAAATATGTTATGATTTTGTCAATAACTTAATGGTTTATTCAATCATCCAATGTTAACTGACAAAAATGTTAGTGTTGATGAAATTTTTTTTAGAAAAATGCCATAAGTTTATTGCACATCATTGATGTAAAACGCAGGTTGCCACTAAATTTAACCAAAATTAATAAAAATGGTTTCATATTTATAAAAACAACATTTAAAAACAAAAAATAAATTATTGGTGTGAACTTTATCAAAAAAAAAAGTATTGAAGAATTTCTATAAACATGTGGTGTTAAAGCATAATATATTTTCTCAATTTCAAAAAAAAAAAAATATTAAACTAGAATTATATTATTATAATTATATAACATTTATGCCATAATTGCCGCAATCATATAATGATCAACATTCTTTGTTGCCTTCAATCATATTAACATTATTGTTACAATCATATTCCCAATCATAATATGACGCTCTTAAATCATTATCACCGCAACCATGTTTTTTTTCTGCGTGCAGCACTTTTAGTTTGGACTAAATCGTATTTACACATACAGACGGACGAACGGTCACGCAGACATCGCTGGAATGTCTTAGGATCTATCATATCAATAATATATATATTTTATGGGGTCCCCGACCGATATTTCGATGCGTTACACACGGAATGACATACTGTATTTGGAGGGTATCAAAACAGTGCTAAAAATTAATGTTGTTGGTTTTTGTTCGGCTTTGGGTCATATAAAAATTATATTTAATATTCTATTTTGCAAGAAATAAAAACAAAACAGAACAGAACAATTTTTAATAAGGAATCAAATCACGCAAATATTTTACTCACTCACACAGATTTTTTTTTCAACTCACACTCACGCACAATTACGTGAGTGAAATGAAAATCACTCACGCATGATTTACGCAAATCACGTGACTAACGCCAATCTCTAGGTTGTAAGGTAAAGCTGCTACAATTTGATAACGATGAGCCACGAAATAAAACCGAGTATGGATATCCATCATAGGGTGACACTCTATCTGTAGTTATTGCCCTGATTACTGCCTTCGAAGGTTTCCTTTTTTCGAAGTTCACAACTTCATCTGAACTTCGCAAATTCTTACGAAAGCGCTTATTTTCTAAATTGCCAAAAAAATTCCGGGATTTAAAATATCCCGAAAATCCAGGGATCCCAATTGGATCCCTAATACGGACTTTAAAACAGCAAAATTTGCTCCATTTTAGATATCTGTGCCAAATTTCTGAAAAATTAGCTGAAATTACCTCACGTTTAAGTCATTAGAGAAATATTTTTAATTTAGCAGGCTCGTGAAAAAAAAACTTCGAACTATAGGACAATTCTAGGTCAAACCGCACAGTATTCGGATTTGTCACCTCCAATTTTAATAAAACTCACCAAAGATATTGTGAATTGGTAGTGTTTATTTAATCATTGCCTTTCCGGCTCAAACCCCATCTGGTTTTCGAAATATAACCTCTCGAGAAATGGTGACAAAATTTCAAATTAGTGCACATACCAAGTCGCTCATAACTTTCAAACTATAAAACTTACAATTTACAAATACGAACCATTTTAAATATGATTTGGTAGTTAAAAAAATCTTTGATTTTTACATTTCTTTTTATTGAATATATTTTACAATTTTTGGATTACTTTTTGAATAAAACATAAACAAGTAAGAAAGTTATAGACGGTCAAGACCGACCATATGATACCCTACATCCGTGTTTTCCGGAAAATGGGTCCCAAGTCCAAACATGGACCGATTGGATCTATCTTTTGTAAGATATTTATTTAGTGTAGAAAACACACACAGATACAATTTTAGTGGAATTGGTTTATTTTTTCGCCGTAGACCAATTTAACTGAATATCGGTCGAAATTTTTATATGAGGGGACTAAGTCCAAAAATGATCCAATTATATTCAGATTTGATTAGGTTACCAAAGTACACGTTTAACATCTACAAATTAAATTTTAATCAAATATTTTAATTTTTATGAATTTTGAAGAAATTATGTGAATATTGGCAGGGTGGTTTGTATGGGGACTACAAGAAGGACTGAGCCGATTCCTTTGAAATTTGAATTGGTGGTTTATGCATACAATATTAAATTACCTGTTAAATTTTAAAACGATATCTATTATAATACGGTTATTAGAGGCATTTAAGCGAAATTCAAAGGGGGCGTTTGTATGGGGGCTAGGTCTTAACATAGACTTTTCCATTGATTTTTTTCCAATTTCATAGACCGATTTTTTTTCAATTTTTAAGAAGCTTAAGTTTGAAATTTCAAGTCAATTCATTGAAAATTGTGACCTGTATCGTGCTTAAACCGATAGATAGACTGACGGACGGACGAACATCGCTAAATCGACTCAAAAAGTAATTCTGAGTCGATCGGTATACTTGAAGGTAGGTCTAGGATCAATATTTCGTGTATTTACAAACATCAGCACAAACTCATTATACCCTGTACCACAGAGTGGTGTAGGGTATAATTAAAAAGCTGCCTTTTTTGGCTTCGGTGAAATATGATTTCTTCTGCATTTTCACAAATGTTTTCCTCGAGCTCGTCGATAATCTGAGGATTGTTGGCGTTCATTTTGGTTTTTAAAAATAAGTCCTGAGGGTCAATTCTGCAGATGAGAGCCAGTTATTGTTGCCCTTTTTTGATATCGCACGTCCAGGGAATTTTAACTGGCCACATTGATTTCCAGATTTGACAACTGCGTACTTATTTTTGTGGGGTTATTTGAAAAGAAAAATATACACAAACAATCCTTAGATCATTGACGAGCTCAACATTTCGAGATGCTCGAAAAAATTATGGAAACACTTAAAAGGGCACATTTTGCTGTTGCCAATAAAGGCGGCAATTTGATTGATGTTAAATTCGAAAAGAAGTCAAAAAATATCATGTGAATCGAATAAAAGTGTCCAGTTGTTTTTTCAAAGTCCAGGTGATTTTTTTTTATTGTCCAGTTATTTTACTTCTAGTATCTGGCAACCCTAGTATATGTAAATACAAAGTTGTATGCAAATTAGAATAGGTTGGATCGAAAATGTACATTTTGTTTACCCAAAGTGTTTGAAATGCATATCTTAACAAGAATAACGTTAAAATTATGAATTCGGTTTTGTAGTCCCGGAATCATATTTCAAAATTTTACAAATTATCTAAATTATACACTTATTACAACGGTGTTTGGTTTAAAAACTAGGCTACTGTGATTTGCCTAATGTGTACGTGTAAATATTGTCATATAGATTACCATGCTACCAATTCGATTTGAACTGAAAATAGTTGGCATTGTAAATCTTAGCAAATATTTACTGATTGTTGGAATCATTTATTTACCGTAAGTAAATATGTTGTTTTCTATGTACACCCCACAGTACATAGGTAGTATGCTCACAGAGATGCATTTTATGTGAGTAAGTATAAGTGACAACACACGGTGTAACTTTTGACGTTTTATGCAAAACGTAAACAAACAACGCAAATACATATACAAAATCTCACACGTACAGGCACACATATACTAGTCGGCGATGATCATTCTGTATGAATAACCAATACCACCATATTGGAAATTATGCAATTAGCATCACTGCTAGCCTACTATGTATGTACTGGGGTACACACTGATTTGTGAGAAGAGGCATGCATATGTACGTGTAAACTATAAGCAAAAATGTTCATGAAATTGCAATTTCTCTAGTAAATGTTGCAAGAACATGCATCAAAGGAAACATCAAGCATAGATGTAGACATGTACCGACTACATACAGACATTTGTATGGATGTGTAGCCTTTTTCCTCTTTGCTGGCTTGTCTGTTTGAAAAATTTTCACTTGGTGTTAGTTTCAAATTGTTGCTACTTTCAAAAACTTTTTTTATGCATTTTTGGTGTTATTTTTGTTGTTTTTTTTTTAAATGTTCTTTTTTAAAACAACAATAAGAAGGAGTCTTATGTCAGACAATATACACGTACGTTAACTTACATACATACTATATGTGAATATATAGATACGTAGCAATGTAGCATAAACAGGATAGCACTTATTTCCAACCGTTTAGGGAGGCGAAATACCAAATACTATTCGCATGTATTCACACATATAATAAAAGAATTCCCTAAAATATTCTCCAAAACTGCTTTATTATATGTGTGAATACATACGATTAGTTAAGTACCGTTAACTTCAAAAAAATCCACGAGTCCTAGTCGAATAACCAAACCTGAGACAGGAAAAGATATGGAGTCTTCAGAATAAAAATAAAAGAATAGAAGAGCTTCTAATGGACACTGACCTTAAGCTTTACTCTCAAGGAATGATGTTATAGAGGAACAAAATCTAAGATTTACCGGAGGGTAAAACCGGATTTTTTTTTTATTTCTTCCAAAAGAACTATATAAACATTATATCGAGGGCCTATATTCAAAACCCTCTATCTAAAAAAACACAACTTTTTAGGAGAGCCAAAAAACTGTTTATTTCGCGTATTGTTAGAGTAATTAAAATTCTATATTCTACAATATTTTTTTAAATCAACTACTGAAGCTCACATATGATTCGTTTTTAAAATTTCGCACTATTGGGGATCTTAGAGCATAGATAGAGGGGTTTGTTTCTCAAAAATATTAAGTACATGAATAAAAATGATCAGATAGAGGGTTTTTCATTTAATAAAAATTAGTTATTATGATTTCATTTACGGCATCGGTTAAATTTTAACGTAATTTATTAATGATAACGGCTTATTAACAATTCCGAAATCGCGGTTTTGGTCCACACGTGCGGATTTTTAAGACGAAAATTATTTTTTTTACCGAATTCGTCTCAAAAGTGGACAAACTGTTGAGTATGTTATGTAAAAAATAGTAAAAAAAATTGAAAACGCGATTTTGGTCTACAGATGCTGAACGGCATCTGGATTTTTAAGATTAAAATTTTTGTCTCATAATGAGACATATGAGTTGAATTTTAGGTTCAGAGTAACATAAATACTATTTTTTTTTTTGATTTTTAAACCTCTTTGGACAAATAAAACAACAAATAAGTGGGCCATGAAAACCTACTGTACCCACCCAGCGCCAAGCCCTTTTGGGATTTTACTGCACTAACCAAATACTGTCATCCTGTGCTGGAAGGGTCCACCCCAGACCATTATCCTTTATTTGTTGCATAAATACAATCGTAAACAGTTTCCGGCATATATATCAAAAATCAATTAGACTTTACAATTTTAAATTTTTTGGCATTTTCTGCAGACCAGTTTAACTTTCCGCCTGTGAAGACCCCTTGTGAAATTTGATGCAAAAAATAATCCTAGAAAATTTTAACCCTTTAAACTCATATCTTAGTAGACTTTTAAGTCATTCCTTAAAATAAGGACAAAAATTACCCAAAAACAATGCAGAAGTTTAATATATTCTAGAAAAATAATCTCCATCAAATTCTACTGGAGATATCTGAGTTCAATTTTAGGCTCAGATTAATATATACTTTATTTTTCTCGACTTTTCTTAAACACCTTTGGGAAAAAAATAATAACTTTAGTGGGCCATAAAAATCAACTGTATCCACACAGTGCCAAACCCTTTTGGGGGTTTTACTATACTAACCAAATTCTATCATCCTCAGCTGGAAGGGTCCACCCTCAGACTAATATCCTATATTTGTTGCTCACAATCGTAAACAGTTTCTGCCATAAATATGAAAAATGAATTAGACTTTTTTTACGCATTTTTTGCAGACCGGTCGAACTTTTTGCCAGTGAAGACCCCAAGTGAAATTTGATGAACAAAATATTCGTAGAATATTTTAACCCTGTAAACGAAGATCTTATGAGACTTTTGAGTGATTTCTTGAAAAAAGGACTAAAATGACCCAAAAGCAGGGCAGATAGAGGGTTAATATATTCTAGAAAAATAATCCCCATCAAATTCTATCACAGACATCTGAGCTCAAGTTTAGACTAAGAGTAGCATAAACATTATTTTTTTCGACTTTTTTAACCCCCTTTTGGAAAAAAAAATCAAAATTTCAGTGGGCCATAAAAATCGACTGTACCCACACAGCGCCAATCCCTATGGGGGTTTAACTATACTAACCAAATACAAATCATTCTGTCTTGGTTTGGTTCACCCCCCAGACCATGACCTTCAAATTGTTGCACAGTGTTATATAATGTCCTGTCAGCACTCCCACAAAAAAAAAATTGCGATTATAAGAACAATATGCCCATGAAAATGCAAAATTTGTAATAAATTTTCATCTTTTAAAAAAATGCAAAATGTTAATATTCTTCCACATAAATAAGTTACACCCTTACAAACTCACCATTGCACATACTTAAATGCAAGTTACTACTGATACTACATACTTACATATCAGCAAATATTCAACAAAACATTTAGTTACACTCTTATGCCACTTACAACATATTCGTAAAACTTTTTTAGTTTTTATTCTATAACAGACTATTTTATATTCCTAGTAGCCTCGAGTGTTGTATATACACTCCGCATCATAACTATAGCCGCATTGCATTTTTCGGTTTATTTAATGTTCAAGAAGTATTTTTATAAAACCTATTATGGTATATTACAGTGTTATAATAGTTCTCTTGTTTTTGTAAATTTGAGCCATCAGCTGTTTGAATTGAGAAAACGGCGACCTATAACTGTATTTGTCAGTGTTTCATAACTATAGCCGCATTTCAATAAAATCAGTTGAAATGAGTTCAAGTCAAAGTTTCGTGGCCAAATTATTTTTTTTTTTGGTAAAATTCGTTCCTCTACTAATTTTTAAACAAAATGCCACGTGGTAAATTTTTAAATGAAGTCGAACAAGTGAGAGTGTTACATTCGGCTGTGCCGAATCTTTTATACCCTCCGAAATGTAAAAAAAAATCCAGGGGCGTTTTTTTTGGGGGGGGGGGTTCGTGAGAGACGTAAGGGTGCACCTTCCCCTTGCGATTTTTAACTTCTTCTGTGATAAGAATGTTGCATTTGCTTACCAAAAGTACAAAAAACTCTGCAAAAAATGCGTTTTTTTCTTGGGTTGGTTTAGTTCTCCAAGGGGGAACTTTTTCCCCCTTGGTCCGATTTTGCCCATTTCCGAACTTAACCTGCCTAGGAATATAAGACATATTCGTGCCAAGTTTCGGAAGTCTAGCTCTTTTATTTTGGACTGTATCGTGTCCTCTACAGCCGGATAGCCGGAAAGACGGACAGACGGACGGACGGACATCGCTAGAATGTCTTAGAATCGATCACTGATCAATAAAATATATACTTTATGGGGTCCTAGACCGATATTTCGATGCGTTACACACGGAATGACAAAGTGAGTATACCCCCATACTGTGGTTGGAGGGTATAAAAAGTCAAAATTTAAGTTATCACGAAATTGGACGAAAAATTAAGCGATCTGACAAAGTTATCCGAAATTTTGTAAAAAATAAAAGTGGATACGGGATGAACAAAACAGGGGGTCCAAAAAAAAAGCTATCTGAGAGAGATCAACGCCGTATTATTAACGCTGCTAGCAGATCTATGAAAACTCTTTCGCAGATTGGTAATGAATGCGGGTTGAATGTGTCCAATTCTACAATAAGTAGAGTCTTGAAGGAGTCTGGAACGATAACAAGACTTTCATTTTTTACAAAATTTCGGATAACTTTGTCAGATCGCTTAATTTTTCGTCCAATTTCGCGATAACTTAAACCACTTTCTAAAAAGGCTCAAATTTTGCCTTTTTCGACTTCATTTAAAAATTTACCATGTGGCATTTTATTTAAAAATTAATAGAGGAACGAATTTTACCAAAACAAAAAATAAATTTGGCCACGAAACTTTGACTTGAACTCATTTCAACTGATTTTATTGAAATGCGGCTATAGTTATGAAACACTGAGAAATACAGTTATAGGTCGCCGTTTTCTCAATTCAAACAGCTGATGGCTCAAATTTACAAAAACAAGAGAACTGTTATAACACTGTAATATACCATTATAGGTTTCATAAAAATACTTCTTGAACATTAAATAAACCGAAAAATGAAATGCGGCTATAGTTATGATGCGGAGTGTAGTACGTTGCATACACTGAAAGAATTTTACTAATGTAATACGCTACACTGCGGAACACAAAAAAATAAACAAAAGTTACGACCATCATTTCTATATATTACGGACATGCTGATTCGAATGGCGTACTCTGTTTTTCGATGAATGGTACAGTTTTCTTGCAAAATGTCATTAAAGATTGGATGGTTTTTTAATTGTTTTTTTTTTAAATAAACCTTTCCAAAGATAATGATTCTTAAATTTTAAGGCATGGAAAAGAAAGATATGACTTACAGCAATATTTCTTAAGCAAAAACTTATTATTTCAGTGTTTGCCCTACAATAATAATAGTTTTTAATAAAATATTTTTGGTAAATGAAAACTTTTTTGGACAAGTTTTGGTGCAGTTCATTGTTTAAGGTTCCCACATTATATACTAAAAGATGGAACCATCATTTCATAAAATGATGCTGCCATATATAAAAAAACGGTTTTCGCGATTTTCATCATGATGGTCCATGTCACATTACTGTTTTTTGTCCACTATTCGTATTGTTAGGGATGCCTTTTTGATTCACTACAAGCTAGTTTTTTTTATCAAAGACCAATTTTACGGTTTAATTCGCGAAAACCTAAAAAAATGAAGAAATTCCCAAATTTATTGGCTTACGATGATAAGCTTTAAACTAAATTTGCATAAGAAATATTGCTACAGGTCATATCTTTGTTTTCCAAGCCTTAAAATTTATAAATCATTAACTTTGCAATTGTTTTTGTTAAAAAACTGGTTCGAAATCAGCAACTCTTTAATGACATTTTGCAAGAAAACTGTACCATACATCGAAAAACGGAGTACGAAATTGGAATCATCATGTCTCAAATATATAAAAATGTTGGTCACACTTTTTGTTTTCTAAAATAGTGGTCACTTTTGTCACGCTGTTGTATCAAAAACAAGGATGCTACACCTTCTTCACTTTTTGGATGCATTTTTTTATTCACTTTTTTGCTGCATTTTTTGTAAACACTGAAAATCCGCAAAAAAAAAGTAAATAGTTATTCAATTTTTGTATAAAATGTAAATAATTTTGAATAAAAAGTGAATAATTATTATAATTATGAAAAAATATTCACTTTTTTGTTCACTTTTGTATCTTTTTATACAAAAAGTGAATAATTATTGCCTTATTTCTTCGCGATTTTCAGTGTTAACAAAAAATGCAGCAAAATAGTGAATAAAAAAAATGCATCAAAAAGTGAATAAAAAAGCTGAATAATAAATAATGATGCCACTTTTATAGTTTTTAAATCATCTTTATAGAGAAGGTGTAGCAGTATTAAAAAAGAATTAACCGATTTGGGTTAAAATTTTACCACACACAGAAAACAAATTTGCTAATTTCCAACTGAAATTCAGTTGTAACAACAAAAAATCGGTGGATGCATTTGTATTAAGGGTGATACAACTAAATATCGGTAGGTACAACTAAATTTTGTTAATACAACTGTCTTTTAATTGAAACAACTACAAAATTCGTTAGCCACATTAAAATGTAGTAGCAGCAACCGAACTTTGAGTTAATACAACTGATGAATTCAGTTGGAAATTTATTTTTCTCTGTGCAGGTATATATTTTAGGTCATTTAACAAATCCAGGATGTAGGAGAAGCGAAAATCTAAAATTTTAAAAATAAGGGCCTCTCTAACATAAATACATATACATAATTTGTAAAACATACATGTGTAGATATTACATATGTTTGTATTTTATACATAAAAAGCATTCTTCAGGCAAGAATTCACACCGAAATTGTAATAAAAACAAAACAAAAAAAAACTGTTTAAACAAGTTTTTATATTGTCTATAGTCTGATCCACTTGATTAAGTAGAGGTACTAAAAACCATCACAATAGCTAATGTCAACTTCATCTGTCCCATAATAGTAAGGCAAATAATGAAGTTTGTAATTATTTCGATTTAATTAAGTTCATATACAATTGATATTCTTAAAGCTTGCTTTAAATATGCTTCAATATGTATTTTAGGGTTATGACTTTTTGAGTTTTTTTTTTTGCAAATATCAAATTTTACATGCCCAAGCAAAAAGGCCATAAAAAAATATAAAGAAGCGAAATTCTACTTTTTCGCTACCGTCAAAAAAGTTCCCGCACCAAACGAGATGAAATTTGGTCTATACTTTTTTTAGTTGAATAAAAACTAAAAAAATATGAGACGCAAACGATGCGTATATTTACGGTAAAAATTAAATTTCTTTTTGGAGGGACTTTTTAGATTCATTCAAGAATAAAATTTGACAGTTAATCCCTTAACTGCATGGCGTTAACTTTTTAAAACGGTACCTTTGGCAGCATGTTTTTTGTTCCTTTTTTGTTCCTTTTTTCATTGTTTTTTCTAATAAACATATTTTCCCCTACTAAATGTAAGTTAAATTCAACCGTAACCGCAGGATTTTATATGCGGTTACAGTTACGATTATAACCTCATTGTAAACCCTAATTTGGACCATATAGGTCACCGGAAGTTGACGGAATCTATACAATCATGTTTCAGAAATCGAAAGAATTTTTAGTTCCCATTTTGAGAACATTGTAAACAGCATGTATTGAAATGAAATATGAACCATCAAGCTGGGGAAAAGTAAAAGTTTTGTTTATTCCAAAAGTGGGTAAGATTCAACATAGCGGTGCAAAGGTTTATAGACCAATTAGTCTTTTTTAGATTTTAGATTTAGATAGAGTTTTAGATGACCATTGTTGTGTTTTTCAATTGTTTGTACTTATTACGAAACAAGTTCCAAAAAAAAAATTATCTCGCCAGTTTTAGCCCGTGGATGCATTTTTATACCCAGGAAAGTTCGATTTATATATATAAAAAAAATATTTTTATTTCATAATAGCACTAAAATGGTGCATAAGGCCGATTTAAGAACATGAATGATAAAAATTAAAAAAATTCGGGTATTTATAGCAATCCACAAGTGCAAAAAAATTCTCAAATTACAAAAAAATTAAAAATGGGTGTCAAAATTTTGGTAAAATAAGGCGTTTTAAGAAAATCATAAAAAAAAAAAAAAACAAAACAAATTGGCGGCTATTTATAACAATCCGCAAGTGCAAAAAATTTATTTTACCAAAAATTTGATACCCATTTTTCCATTTTTTATTTTTTTGGTTCTTGCGAATTTTTTGCACTTGCGGATTGTTATAAATAGCCGCCAATTTGTTTTGTTTTTTTATCATTTTCTTAAAACGATTTATTTTACCAAAATTTTGATACCCATTTTTAATTTTTTTGTAATTTGCGAATTTTTTGCACTTGTGGATTGCTATAAATACCCGCAATTTTTTTATTTTTATCATTCATGTTCTTAAATTGGCCTTATGCACCATTTGAGTGCTATTATGAAATAAAAAATATTTTTTTTATATATATAAATCGAACTTTCCTGGCTATAAAAATGCATCCACGGGCTAAAATTGGCGGGATAAATTTTTTTTTGGAACTTGTTTCGTAATAAGCTTTATTTTACTTAATTTTTAAAATATTTTTAAAAAACTAAAAAAAATATTTTTTTTCCAAAAACCGCGAACTAAAACCGCTTGTAGAGGCCTAAAAGTACCCTCCTAAAATTTTTTCATGATTTTTCCCGTTATCAGCTCGAAAATGCGCGTCGAGTTTTTGCTATTAGTTAACGAGATTCGCAAATATGCATTTCATCGACCCACCCTATTGAACAGAGCTGTATATTTCAAATAATCATATCAAATAAAAATATATTTTTTTTATTTAATATTTTTATTTCATAAATTGAAATAATATTATTAATATTTTATTTCTCAGAAAAATAAACCAAATATATTTTTATTTCTTTTTATTTCGGTTCAAATAAAAAAACCAAAAAATTTATTTCAAACATTTTAAACCAAATAAATTTCTTGGAAATATTTATTTGAACTTTTTTTCCTCAAATAATTTTATTTTGGTTTTATTTGAATAAAAAATATTTCAAATATTTTTGTCAAATATTTTATGTTTATTTGAAAAATATCAATTAAAATTAAAAATGAAAGAAACAAACATGTGCGAATTCAATATTTGTATGTTAACGGTGATGATAACATAAAACGAGGAAATTAGCAAAAGCAAGCAACTTGGAACAGCGTTTTTAATATAAGCTAAGGTTTTTGAGATGCTGTTGTAATTATTAAGCATAATTTTTAATCAAATATTTCAAGTTTTTTTTAAGTCGATCTAACGATGATCTGTAGATATGGTATTTTTTGATAAAAAATGATGCCTTGAGTTCGAATATTAATATTTTTCATGGTCGTAGGTTTGTTATGTTAAAATTGTGGAAATTGCTTCAGTGGGTTAAGTAATGAGGGAAAGTGCAAGAATAGTTTGAAAAATTGTGTGTATTTCAAACAATCTGAAAAGTCAAAATGTATCATTTCTGCATCTGGTAAACGAAATTCGACATTAATTGTTAATACACTCAAAAAAATAAAACTGTAAAGTTAGCAAAAAATTTAGTTAAATTTAACTAAAAAAAACACCTGATTTTGAACCTACTAAATTTCTAGTTAATTTAACAAAAAATATTTTGTTAACTTTTCGTAGAATGAATGTAGCAAAAAAACCGTAATTTTAACTAAAAATTCAGCTGAAAATTTCGTAACATTTTTTATTAGTTGAATTCAGCTAAACTTTTTGTAAAAAATTTTAAGTTTGGTAAATATTGGTTTTAAACACTAACACTTCACTTATTTTTTCTTTTTTTCACAGCATTAAGTTCAGCTTAAGTTGGACTTATGAGATTTGCATAGGAGCCCAAGCAGAAATTGACGACGCACAGTGATTCGTTCCCATATATCGAGTGGGCAAAAATAGAATATTGGTCGCAGATTTCTGAAATTTGGTACACAAGCATTAAATTATCTAATCAAGAAAAAAACGAGTTTTTGGAAAAATCGGAGCAAGGACACACCTACCCCCCATATATCCTGAAATTTAAATATGTGATTAAAACTACAAAAATGGTCACAAAATTCCCAAACTTTGTCAATGTTACCAATTTTGATATAGTATTTTATGTGTAAATTTTTTTCTATATTGAAGCAAGGACTCGTGTGGCTGCCATATATCCTTTTTCTTAAAAATATTGTAAATCGCTCAAAAATTACTCGATACCCTTGAACTTTTTTGTAAAAATTTGAATAAGTGATGTCAATGTGTGTGCCAAATTTCGCCGAAATCGGTTTTGTAAAACAAAAGTTATTAATATATGCTTTTTAAAAACTGCAATAAAGTGTTAATATAGTTTAATCCCAAAAATAAAATAGAAAGAGTTGTCAACGATTTTCCAAATTTGGTACACAGGCACAAAATTAATTAATAGAAAAAAAATAAAAATTTTGAGCAAATCGGTCGAAGGACATTTGTACCTGTCGTATATCCTTAAATTTAAAAGTGGAGTTTTAGCCACAAAACTTGATATAAAATTACTTAACTTAGTTATTGTCTTAGAAATTTAGATAACTATCGACGTACAACATTTGTATTTTAATCTGAGCAAGGACTCGCGTGGCTGCCATATATCCTTTTTCTTGAAATCGCTGTAACTATTTTAAAAATCTTTCAATTGCTATCAAATTTTAAATATAGATTAGATCAAATGGTGTCAATAAGTGCGCCAAATTTCGTTGAGTTGCTTGCAGTAACAAAAAAGCTGTAAATATATCCTTTTTTTAAATATAGTCAAAAATATAAAAATACATAATAACTGCAAAAACAAAACATTCGCAACACTTATTTCCTATTGCATTACGAAAATAAATTTATTCAAAATAAGTTTTAAGTAAACTCGTTTAATACTTGCTATATTTCTAAGTATATACCCCGTTAATAACAAAAAACTTAAAAAAAAAATTTTTTGGGTACTTCAAATTTTTTTTTTTTTCGTTTTTTTCAAAAACTTAGTTATTTTTATTATTTGATCGTAAAGAAAACAGTCCAGGATGTTAAAAAAATCAATTAAAAATAATTTTTAAGTACGAACTTTTTTTATGTATCTAAAAAAAAATTTTGGTTTTGATTTGGGATACCAACGAAAATCAAATACTGGTTTTAAAGCAAAATGGCCCACTGTATACTTATTTTATCGAATTATTTACTATAAATTTATGGTATACAATACAATAAATCCTTTTATATAAAAAAACACTATAATGTTGATGTATTTTTTAAATTTATTTACAGTAAATAAAATAAATAATAAAAAAAAAATAATCCAATTTTTGATTTTTTAAAAAAAAAAATTTTCAATTAAAAAAAAAAAACTTAGTTATTTTTATTTTTTGATCTTATAAAACATAGTTAAAGGTACAAAAAAAATAAAAAACAAAAAAATTTTATTCACGAACTTTTTTTATGAAGGCCATTAAAATTTGGTGATTTTGGGGATTTTAGTAAAATTCGTAGATAACTTTTAAAGCAAAACGGCCCACGTACTGCATAATTTTTTTCTGATTTTTTATTATACTTTTACAGAATACTATATAATATATCAATGTGTAAAGAAAAAATACTTAATATTGGATTTTTTTCTAATATTTTTTCCATTAATAATATAGCTTTTGAAAAAAACTAAATAAAGACACAAAAAAAACCTAACTTTTTTCCAACTTCAGACAAAAACTTAGTTATTTTTATTGTTTTGCCTTATAAACCATAGTCTGAGCTATCGAAAAAGCGAAAAAAATAATTTTTTGACTCACGAACTTTTTTTATGCTTTCCATCAAAATTTGTCAATTTTTGGGGATTCGGTAGAAAAAATATAGATTTCAGAGCATTACAAAAATGTATTTTAAGATTAATTCTAAAAAATTGCAAATACAACTTTTAGCAAATATATTTAAGTAACTTTTGCAAAAAAAAGTTCATTGATTTCTTTAAAATTCGATTTTTAATAATTATTTTAGTAAACCTATAAAAATCAATTTTTAGGTTTTAACACAATAGCGTTGAATTTCCATATTTTAGCGCCCTCTTGTGGCAACATATGACTTCTTAAAAATAAGAAAAGTACATATTTCTTTTAGTTTACTATTAAACTGTAAAAATACAAAAAATCATCAACATTGAAGACATACTTTTTTTTTTGATTTTTGCCAATGAAACGAATCACTGTGCGACGGTTCTAAAAAAAAAGCGTTCTGAAAGCACTGTAACAAAAAAAAAAGCATTCTCAAAACGCTTTTTTCAAACGCTTTGCGAGCGCTTTTGAAAAGTGTTCTGAAAGCTCTATAACAAAAAAAAAGCAATCTCAAAACGTTTTTTTGGAACGCTTTGCGAGCGTATTCGAAAAGCGCTTTAAGAGTTCTTTATATTTTTTTTTAATTTTTAAGTTCCGAAGCTATTTTTGAATAACAATTTTTTGTCAATTTTTTTTTTGTTTTTTAAGTAAAAAAAATCATAAAAAATGTTTTAAGATTTTTTTTTTAAATTTTCAAAGTTTTGAAAATTTTTTTGAAAAATTTTCTAAGTTTTTTTAAGTACAAAAACTTTTTTTTTTCGGATTTCACTTTGTATCAAACAAATTATTATAACCGAACTAAAACAGAAATTCTTTACTTTGGGTTTTTAAAGCGCTTTGATGACTTTAAAAAAACGTTCTCAAAGCACTTTTTTACATCGCTTTTAAAACGCTTTAAACCGTAGATCGATGTTATCATTCGGATCATCTGAAGGCGCTTTGAAGTTGGTATACAGAACGCTCGTACAACCGTCCACAACGCTTTCACAACGCTTTTGCGATTGTATTTTTCTGACTGGGAGGCTACACAAGAAATGTTTAAAATTTTTCACTTGACAAAACTGTTACAAAAAATCAGCAAATTTATTAGTAAAAATTCGTAAACTCAGTTTTAAAGTCAACAAAAAAAATTAATTCAAAATTTGTACAAAACTAGTATTTTCGTAAATTGAACTTAACTAGAAAAAGTAGTTAAAACGCTGATTTTAACTAAAAATTTGCTAAAAAGCCAGTAAACTCCAGTTAACAAAAAAAATTTTGTTAACTTTACAGTTTTATTTTTTTGAGTGTACATATACCGTTAAGAAAAATCTGTAAAACAACTTTCAGTTTGAATTAGCAAACTTTAAGCAGATTTTTCTGCTGAAATGGATTTATAGAAATTCTTTGTCATTTAGTTTAAAAAAATAACAGAATTCAACAGATTATTTTGCTAATTTTTAAGAAATATTAAATTATCCTGTTTTCAAGAAAATTTTCTAACAAGGGAAGTATCTCAACCCTTATGAGCCGATTTGCCTGAAATTTAAAGTATATAAAAAAAAGACGATTCTGACGTTGGGGTGTCTCGGCCGTATCGGGGATTTAGGGGTTCAAAAAAATAGCAAAAAAAATCAATTTTTGAGCCATTTCTTCCTAACGGGGGTTAGGAAGAAATGGTTCAAAAATTACCATTAAAAATGTTAGATAGACGGTGAATATATTTAAGAGACGAGTCCCAATAACATATAGCTGAAGTTATTTGGAGACATTATTTGCCATCTGCATACAATCGAATCAACTTTTTTTTATTTTGTATTTTGAATATTATTTTTTCATACCAAATAACAAAATATTTCAAAATATTTGGTTTTCTCTTGTTCAAATAAAATTTTAAAATATTTTATTTGACCAAAATCAAAGCAAATAAATCGTACAAAAAATTTATTTGAACTTTTTTAAAACAAATATTTGAATATTTTATTTTATTTGGCTTGAGCCAAATAAAAAATTATTTGATATTTTATTTGCATAGAACGTAAATAATTTTAAAATATTTTATTTTGTTTTTAAGCAAATAAAAATAAAAACAAATATTGCAATATTCGAGTTATTTTCAAATAAAGTAATTGGACTATACAGCTCTGCTATTGAACACCTCAGGAAGTGACCCATTGACGGTAATTTGGATCATGAGAAATCTGACTCAACGTAAAATTGTGACGGAATTAGGCGGATCATCAATATGCGCCTTTGCAAATGCCCGGCGCTATCTTGCGCGCGACTTAGTGTTAGTTGTTTTGATTCCTATTTCTTTCAGCCACTAGTGGAAATAAAGGGCATAAATAAAGTAATAAAGTAAAATATGTGAATGGTCCGAGATAGGGCTGCCAATCCTGAAATTCCGAATCCGGAAATCCTGGGATTTATGTCATAAAATGAATCCCGAATCCCAGGATTTTTAGGCTCAAATCCCGGGATTTTTGAAATATTAAAAATGTATGAGAATTTATTTTTATAAATACAACTTTGTTCAATTATTGTTACATTTACATCAACAAATTAAAACTAAAACTTTTTTTGAATTTTCAACGTAGCTGGCCACGAATTTGGCTGAGCTGAGAATTCTACCCAGGCTTGCTGAATAATAGTCCAACGCACTAACCATTAAGCCATAATCACGGACCAACGTTTGCAGCTTTTGGCGAAAATTTTCTAAGGAACCAAAACTTTGATCGAAGGGTGCCACGGGTAAATTTAATCCGATTGGCCTCAAATTTGTACCACATAAGTTTTAGGCCTAGGAGAATAAAAATTTTCCGGGACGTTCAAAATTGGAAGAAAAACTTTTCTTATACAAAAAAATGCAAGTCTAATGTATTATATTATTACTTTTCTTCATTAAATGTTTTTATTATTTAAAATTTTCTTTAAATTAGTTTTAAAATTATACAGTTCAACAACCAAAATCGGAATGGGATGAAACCAAAAGCAAATAAAAGTTGTCATTTTCCATGACAACCCCCTCAAGGCTTTTTTTAGTTCATTGTTAAATATTTAATAATAATTACTTGAAAACTGCATAAGTATACTTAATTTTGTAATTTCCTTTAAATAACCATCAAAATAATTAGAAGTAATTTTTTTTAATAATTTCGTTGTAGCGAAATCGTGGGAATCAAACCCACGACTCCCTGCTTAATAGGCTAGCACGCTACCAACTAACCCACAGTAGTCCCCTTAATACGCACAATAAAATTGAAACATAGAGAGTCTACTATTTTTTAATTTAATCCAAAAAAATCCCGGAATCCCGAAAAATCCCGGGATTTTTCGGGATCCCGGGATTTCAATTTTCAAATCCCGAATCCCGGGATTTTAAAAAACCGATCCCGTTTGACAGCCCTAGTACGAGACTATGCGATATGGAATTTAGATGAAAAAGAGACTTGTTTCTTATTGTACAGTTACCTACCCAAAACGTATAAGGAATCACTATGGATCAACAACTTGTATTGGAGACAATTCTGTGTTACTTCCTTTTATTAACCTACAGCAGTGGTGCGGCCAATTCTGCTGTTTGGAATCATTGTCTGGTGGTTTAACGATAGGTTCTGGTAAAGGTAATGGACCTTAAAGTCTATGTGTGCTGACGTGAAACGCCAGCAGCCACTTACAACCTGACCTGAGTGTAACTTAGCATTTTGTTTTCGAGTTCAAGTTTACCAAATGTCAATTAACGTAGTATTGCCACACACAGAGAAATGTTTAGTTGGAATTCCACTTTAAAACCCGAATTTTGATAAATCTGACAAATTTTTATTTGTTATTGTAAAGTTTTTTTCATCATACCAAATAACTAACAAGAGTAAAAGATAAATAGCAATAGTGACTGAAAGTTTTTGAAAAATATTTAGTCAATACAACTGTTTCTTTAAGTCTAAATTTGCTCTCTCGACCAATAATCATTTGCTTTAATTGACAAATTTTAAAAATATTTAATAATTGTATCGACAACTGAAAATGTCTGTTAACTTAACCAAATTTAAAATATCGGTTAACTTAACCAGAATAAACATCCTCAAAATATAAACATCCTCAAAATACAAATTTAATTTTTTTTTTTGTAAAATTTTATTTTGTATTGGCATTCATGATCAATAATTGATTGTTATGATTTCATTTCTATTAAACAAATCGAATGTCAAAAAAAAATAAAAAATATAATTTTATTAAATAAAAAACAAAATACAATTCAGACGTGTTTGCGCAAAAAATTTTAATTAAAAAATACTGCTAAAAAAATCATAAAAATGTTGCAAATCTAGACGGTGAGTTGATAACTTTGCGAAACATGAGAAATTTTAATCAATTAAACATATTTTAGATATTTGCACATGAGGTATTACTGCAGATTCTTAAAATGATATAACACCTATAAGGCTTCAATATTACATCAAACAAGTAAGAGTGTTAAATTCGGCTATGCCGAATCTTTTATACCCTCCAACATGCATAAAAAATAAAAAAAGGGGCGTTTTTTTTCTCGAATATGTGTTTAAAAAATAAGATGCTTTTTGCACTAAAGAGATACAAGTTTATCACGATTTAAAAAAAATGTTTTATTCCACGCCCATTGGGGGGGGACCGAAAAAAAAAGACATTTTCTAATTCTCTGGGTCCAAGAGCAGGACTTTGAACTTCTTGTAGCATAAAAATGTTGCATTTGTTAAACAAAAACAAAAAAAATCACGTTAAAAAATGCTATATTTCAGAGGTTGGTTTAGGGCTTCAAGGGGGAACTTTTTGCCCCCTGGTCCGATTTTGCTCATTTACGAACTTGACCTGCCTATTAACATAAGACATATTTAATCCAAATGTCGGGAGTCTAGCTCTTTTATTTTGGACTGCATCGTGTTAACTACAGACGGACAGACGGACGGACAGACGGACGGACATCGCTAGAATGTCTTAGAATCGATCACTGATCATAAATATACATACTTTATGGGGTCCTAGACCGATATTTTGATGCGTTACACACGGAATGACAAAGTGAGTATACCCCCATACTGTAGTTTGAGGGTTTAAAAAGGCGACAATAAAAGCATTCTCTAGCTAAATACCAAAATAAAAATTATGAAACAGTCTCCAAGAAGTCTCGCCCAGAGAATTGTAACAACCCGGTGAAAAATGTCAGATGTTATTCATATATTATTCATATATGCTCGTCCATATGTATTACATATATGAAGCCAATGCGAAAATTGGCGGCATATGTAAATATATGGACACATATCATCACATATGTAACATATATTTTTATACCCTCCAACTACAGTATGGGGGTATACTCACTTTGTCATTCCGTGTGTAACGCATCGAAATATCGGTCGGGGACCCCATAAAGTATATATATTATTGATCAGTGATCGATTCTAATACATTCTAGCGATGTCCGTCCGTCCGTCCGTCCGTCTGTCCGTCCGTCCGTCTGTAGTTAACACGATACAGTCCAAAATAAAAGAGCTAGCCCCCTTAAGTTTGGCATAAATATGTCTTATGATCCTAGGCAGGTTAAGTTCGGAAATGGGCCAAATCGGAGCAGGGGGAAAAAAGTTCCCCCTTGAAGAACTAAACCAACCTCTTAAAAATGCTAATTTTTTTGATGTTTTTTTGTATTTTTGTGAACCAAATGAGACATTTTTATGTTCGAAGTAGCTTATAGGTCTGCGCTTGGACCCAGGGAAATAAAATAAGTCCATTTTTTTGGCCCGCCCCTCTTTTAAGGGCGTGGATAAAAAAATAATTTAAATAATTATAAAACTATAATACTTAAGTGCACAAAGCAGACAAAAATGGACTTGTAAACATATACCTTGAGGGCCAAGGAGTTACCCCAGCTCATCGACCCCTCCCCCTACCTTGCCCCCCTTAAAACAATGCCCCTGTCAAAATTTTTTTTAATTTTTTTACATGTTGGAGGGTATAATAGATTCGGCACAGCCGAATTTAAAACTCTCACTTGTTTTAATTCCGTTTTGCATTTTGGTGGAAAGAATTTCATTAAAATTGTTTTAGAAAAAAAATGCTTCACTATTTTTGAAGTCTTAAAATTTTTTTTAAATTTCAAAAAAAAAACTTTTTCTATGTTTTTTATTTTATTTTTTTTTTTTTAATTTTCAAAGTTCCAAAATTTTTGGTTTTTAAGTCCCAGACACAAAATTTTTTTTGCAACTTTTTTTCGGTTTTTAATAAAAAAAATAATTAAAAAATGTTTAAAGAAAAAAAAATTTTGAAAAATTTTCTAAGTTTTTTTTTTTTAATTTTCGAAGTACCAAGTGTTTGTAGTAAAAGTCATTAAAAACGGTTTTTAGAAAATAAATTTTGAAAAATTTTCTAAGTCCTGAGAAAAATTCAAACATCTTGTATCGGGACACATATGGAAGTACATGTCATATATGTGCAAATGTGTACATATCTGAAATTTTTTTTTTGAAAATTTTCAAAG
This sequence comes from Pegoplata infirma, assembly GCA_963921195.1. Lineage (NCBI taxonomy): Eukaryota > Metazoa > Arthropoda > Insecta > Diptera > Anthomyiidae > Pegoplata > Pegoplata infirma. Next base: position 155,453,742 of record OY992537.1, on the reverse strand, counting down.
TTTTTTTTTTGGAAATTTTTTTATGCGTTTTGGAGTAAAAAATTGCATTTCAAAATTTCAGTTCAAATGCTTTTGAATTTTTTTTTTGAAAATTTTATAAGTCCCAGACATATGTACGTGCAGATGTGTGTATATGTGTTTTCATACATCAGCATATATGAAAAAAATCAAGAAATATTGCTTCATATATGTATTCATATGGAGCATATATGATCACATATTTTTCATATGTGATCACATATGAAACATGTATGTGCATATATGAACATTTTTCACCGGGAAGTTTCGTCCCGATAGTGGTAACAAAGATGCGAATACGAAAATTTACATGTAAAAAAAAATTGATTGGAGTTACCATATAACGCTTTTTAAAATTCGATCACTCTAACCAATGTCAGTTTTAGCTTTTAAATATTCAGTTTTTATAATAGAATTTTAACAGGCAACTGAAATTAATAGTAGAGGCAACTGAATATTGTGATAGTTCGTGGGACCGCAAAAATTCAGTTGGCAAACAATTTAGCTGCAGCAACTGAAACTATTTTCTGTGTACAAACTTTATATCACATTTTCAATTAGAACAGTTGGAATCATTTCACATTTTTATACCCTCCAACCACAGTATGGTGGTATACTCACTTTGTCATTCCGTGTGTAACGCAATGAAATATCGGTCTAGGACCCCATAAAGTATATATATATTATTGATCAGTGATCGATTCTAAGCCATTCTAGCGATGTCCGTCTGTCCGCCCGTCCGTTCGTCCGTCTGTCTGTCTGCTGAAGACACGATACAGCCCAAAGTAAAAGAGCTAGACTCCTGAAGTTTGGCACAAATATGTCTTATATTATTGGGCTGGTTAAGTTCGAACATAGGCAAAGTCAGATCAAGGGTAAAAAAGTTCCCCCTTTAAGAACTAAACCAACTTCCAAAAAACCTAATTTTTATAGGTTTTTTGTACTTTTGCTTAGCAAAGGAAACATTTTTATATCAGAAGAATTTGAAAGTCCTGCAGTTGGATCCAGGAAAGTTTTCTCCCACCCCTAAAAAGCACCCCCTCCAAAAAAAAAGAGCCTGTTTTTATTAACGTGTTGGAGGGTATAAAAGATTTGGCACAGCCGAATTTAACACTCTAACTAGTTTTTATTTAAATTAAGTACCAAAGCATGGCAACACTAGCGAATATATTTAAAAATCAACTAATTTTTTTTTACGTTTCTGTACCTTAGTTTAACTGACCAAGAATAAAGGCAGAATTTGTAGTTTCAATTCTTTAGAAAGATATCAGCTATTTTCCGGATTTACTTAATAAGTTTATCTAATTGTCTTCCTTTATTGGAAATTTCGTCAATTTCAAGCTATCAAATTTCTTATGCTAGCATCCTTACATTAAAAGTATTAAAGAATACAAGTAAGTACATACATACATGCATATTAAAATACCCACATACATACATACGTACGTACTTAAATAAATAAAATTTCATAAGTAAAAGTGATAATGGATGACATTTAGTTAATATACATACAAACATACAAATACACGAAAATATATTGTTATATTGTACAGAAATAAATATGTACGTATGTATGTATGGATAGTTCTTAAGTTCATACATACACTAAAAAAAAAAACTGTAATGCTAGCAAAAAAAGCTTGTAAACCTACAAGAAAATTTGCTGATTTTGAACCCACAATTTTTTTGCTAAAGTTAGCAAAAATGTTTTGCCAATAATTAGTTAACTGATTTTTTTTTTTTGAACTTAGTTCATACACATTTGGGGACCCCATTGGGTTCGGACCCAATAGGTCCAGACCCCGATGGGTCTAGACCTAGTTGGGTTCCTAAAAAATCGTAATAGTTTTTGATCCAAAATTTGTGTCCGTTTCGCTCTACCTTGCTTAGTTTTTGAGATACGTGATTTTAGGGGATCACTGGGGTCTTGAGAATTAAAAAACTCGATAACTTCAAAAATATTACTCGGGGAGCTTGTAGTTATTTTGCGGTCTTGTTCTACGTATTGAGAGCTACAAAAATTCTTTTGGACTTTTTGTTGTATCGGCAATATGAGCATTTTAAAATTTTCGGGAATGCTAACTTTTTTGGATCCAAAGTTAGGTTCCATTAGGGTCCACACATGTGAAAAGGACCCGCGAAAGTATGGAGATTCTAAGAACCAAAAATGCCCTCCATTTTGCTCTATCTGGCTTAGTTTCCGAGATAGCGCCATTTTAAGTTTTCTGAAAATAAAAAAAAATTTACCATTTATTTTTGCTAATGTTAGCAAAAAATCTTGTAAAAATGTTGTCAACTCAATTTCAAATTTAGCAAAAGAAATTAGTTCAAAGTTTGTTTAAAATTGCTAATGTTCTAAATGAAGTTTACAAGAATTTTTTGCTAACATGCTAAACTCAACTAAAAATTTGCTAAAAGTTAGCTAACTAGCATTAGCAAAAAAAAATTAGTAAATCTACTAACGTATTTTTTTGAGTGTACATATGTGTGGATATGTATGTATGATGTATGTACTTAACACTAATACAGACCAACTCATGAACATACTTTTATATGTAATGTAACTGTTTACATTTATATTGAACAGTTGACAGCTTTTAAGACTCATATTGAGAACCATAATATTGGTTTTGAAATCTAAGCATATTTGACACGAGTTAATGGAGCATCCAAGTATGACATTTACTGTGAAAACATTGTTGTTAAACACAAATGTTGTATATGTATTAGGGCTACTCAAATAAGATAAATAATGATATCGTTAACTCGCGATTCGAACTCCTGGCTACCTCTGTGAAAAATTTTACCAAAATCACAAAATGTTTAGATGACGCGTTAAATGTGGGCTTTTGAATGGACATGTTAAAAGAGCTTGTGAAAAATTTGTAATGAGTAGGGTTCGGACTTTAATGCAGTTAAAATCGCGTTTTATGCGCATAAAACATGCACCAATAATAGAAAAATATGCGCTAAAAATGTAAAAAATATGCACTTTAAATTTTTTTTTTTAAAACATTAATTAATGATAAAAAATGAAATTAACAAGAAAAACAAAAAAGAACATAAAAATCGTAAAAATTAAGTCTTATAAATGAAAATAAGGTACAATAAACACAAAAGTTCAAGTTCAAATAAAGTAATACACAAAATTGTAAAAATTGGTAATACTGCTTTATTTGACAACCGATCTAACTGCTGATAGTTGTTTTTTGTTAAGTATGGTTTGACATTTTATCATGCAAAGACTTACACAAGAGCAATGCTTCCAAATTGTAGAAATGTTTTATCAAAAAAATGGTCCTTTTCGTCGAACTTAAATTTTATTCAAAGATCCTATTAATTGGTTACCAATATCGTTTGATTTAACCCCATTGGATTATTTTCTGGGTGGCCATGTAAAGTAACTTGTCTTTTCCGATAGATTAGAGACAATTTAACACCTGGAAATAAAACTTCGACGAGTTATTGGTGAAATTCGAAAAACGGCCGCAAATTATGTGAAGATTGTGTAAAAATGGAGGTTCAGATTAATCCATCTACGAGCCATTTTTGGTATCGATATGGCTCCAAATCATTGTTTATCATTAATGTCATAAAATTATCTATCCAATAAAGTCAGTTTGATTGATATTAAAAATATTTTTCCCTACTTTATTTTAATTTAAAGTTCGGTAACAGTAAAAAAAACACCATTTACTATTGAGTAAAAAACTACTCCATTTTGCAACAGTAAACGATTTAAAAGTATTTAGTAAACTTTTAATAAAAATTTATTAAATGTATACCAAAAATTTTTAGTAAATTTTTAATTGACACAATTAAAACTTTACTCAAAATTTTTCGTTTTTTTAATAAAGTTTTTATTTGTATCAAGTAAAAATTTACTGAAAATTTATCAATTTTTTTTTAAAAAGATTAAAAAAGTTTAAATTTTTTTTACAAAAAAAAAAATATTTTTTTTAATCTTTTACCAAAAACATTTAAGACATTAAAAAATTTCATAAAGATGATTTCAAACTTTTATTTACATAAACAAAAATCTATAAACTAAATGAGAATTGAAAAAAAACTAACAAGGGAAGTACCGATGAACCGATTTGCATGAAACGTAAAATATATACAGTGTATCACAAAAGTATTTTGCCTATGCAAAATATAATGAAATTTAATAAAAAAACGCTATAAAAAAATATTTATGTTTAAAAATAAATATATGTTTTATTGAATATTAAATAAGGGAAGATTAAACTTTAATTCTTTATTTTAAAACACTTCATTTTAATTTTTTATGCATGAGATTTTTAAAAAAATATTAAATTGTCTCTTATTTTTCAGCTCACAAAAGTATTTTGCTTTTTTAATTTTAATATATCATTTGTAAATTTTTTAAAAAAATTAACAATTTTAATATTTTGAATGGTATTTATTGTTAGCCAGAACTGATTCCAGACGTCTGGGCATTGATTCCACTAAATTCTAAAATTTTTGGAAAGGTATTTTGTACATTTCTTCTTTCAAAGCTTGTTTTAAAGTAGTTTTTATTGAAATGTTGTGCTACAGGATTTTTTCGTCCAAATGATCCCAAAGATTTTTGACAGGATTCATGTCGTGACTTTGGGGTGGTTTTGCCAGATGTTTAATGTTGTATAAAAACCACTTTTTAACGTCAAAAGCTGTGTGTTTTGGCTCATTATCACGTTGGAAGTAAAGCACATTTCGCTATAGCCCCATTTGTTCAGCACTGGCATGTTAATTTTTCCACAAAAAGGACAAATCTCTACATGACTATCCATAGTTTCATCAATAAACACCAACTGGCCCATTTCAAGGCCGTATAAAGACCTCAACCATCAGAGAACCACCACCATATTTTACCGTTGAATTTATATTTTTTATATTTAACGATTCATTTAGCATTCGCAAGACCATACGTCGATCATCACACCCAAAAATGTTAAATTTGGTTTCGTCACTGCACATTTGAGCTTTCCTAAACTTTATTGCGTCAGATGGACGACTTATGGTCTGGCGAAAGCCAAATAAATCCTTAAATATAAAAAATATAAGATTAACTGTAAAACATGATGGTGGTTCTCTGGTGGTGTAGGGCTGTATGTCGACCTTGAAATGGGCCAGTTGGTGTTTATTGATGAAAATATGGATAGTCGTGTTGAGATTTATCCTTTTTGAGGAAACATTAACATGCCTGTGCTGAACAAATGGGGCTACCGCGATATGGGTTTTACTTCCAACGTGATAATGAGCCAAAACACACTGCTTTTGACGTTAAAAAGTGGTTTTTATACAACACCAAACATCTGGAATATCACCACAAAGTCCCGACATTAATACTCTTGAAAATCTTTAGGCTCATTTGGACAAAAAAATGATGTAACACAACATTTCAATAAAAACTGCTTTAAACCAAGCATCGGAAGTAAAATGGGACAAAATACTTATTCAAAATTTTTTGAATTTAGTGGAATCAATGCCCAGACGTCTAGAATTAGTTCTGGCTAACAATAAATACAATTCAAAATATTAAAATTGTTAATTTTTTTAATAAATTTACAAAATGCTATATTAAAATTAAAAAAGCAAAATACTTTTGTGAGCTGAAAAATAAGAGACAATTTGATATTTTTTTAAAAATCTCATGCATGAAAAATTAAAATGAAGTGTTTTAAAATACAGAATTAAAGTTTAATCTTCCCTTAATTAATATTCAATAAAACATATATTTATTTTTAAACATAAATATTTTTTTATAGCGCTTTTTTATTAAATTTCATTATATTTTGCATAAGCAAAATACTTTTGTGATACACTGTATAAAAGAGAAAATTCTAAGGTTGGGGTGTCTTGGCTTATCGGCCATATCGGGGATTTATGGGTTCAAAACATGGGTCAAAAAATGGCGAAAAAAATGTTTTTTGGATTTTTTAGCAATTTCTTTCTAAGAAACTATATGATGTTTACATATGAGAAGAAAGATTTTTTTAATGCCTATCCAACGGTGGCACAAATTTGGCTTCGTTAAATACTTTTTTCATGAAAATGTGAAAATTTTGGGGGGTATTTATGTGAAGAAATCTTATTTAAATTTAAATCTTTATTAAATTTAAGTCGACACGTATTTTTGCTCTAGAGGATATTCCTGTTAGTTCGTGAGATATCGAAATTTTCCCGGAAGTCCATATGGTTTCATAAGGGGACATCGAAATTTTGAAACACTGATATGGCCGAAAAGCCGAGACACCCCATAAGGGTTGAAATACTTCCCTTGTAAGAGAAAAAAAATAAAATTAAAAAAAATTATAAAATTTTTATTAAATTTTTACTCAAATTTTTTTAAAAACTTTTTAGTAAATTTTTAATTGTGTCAGTTAAAAAAATACGCAATTTTTTTTTTGAAATTTAAACAAGTGATTACTCAATATTTTCTTCTGTGTACTTTAACGCATACATTATAACTAGTGTTTGGGGTCCGGGAATTCCCGGGTCGTATTTCCCGGGAATTCCCGGGAAAAGACTGACGGGAATTCCCGGGAATTTTTTTAATTTTTCTCGGGAAATCCGGGAATTTTATAAAATAAAAAATTTAACATAAAAAGGCTTATTTTAATTTAATTTTTAATATCTTTTTTACATACACACACAGAAAAAAGAGTAGTTGGGATTCAGTTGTAATTATCAAATTTCTATTATTGAATACATAATTTATATCTTCTTACTCATTTTCTACAGTAAGAGAAGAAAAACTATACTAATGAGTGAAGAAATATCAATATAATCGTATAAGTGCCTTATTGACCATATATTGGTTATATAAACTACATATTAAAATACTAAATCTGTTCCTGCAATTACCAGTACAAGTAACCAATTAAAATACAAAAATTGTATATCACAACCATTAATTAGTTATTTGTATCAAAAATTGTTTTCTGCAATTAATGTCAGAAAATATTTTTATTATTTTTAATTTATTAAAAATTACTAAAATCAAAAATTATCACTTTTAATAAAAAAACACGGTAAAAAAATTTAAAAAAGGAATTCGCGCATTAACTGGTCGTAACTGGGCAGATAAAACATGTCGAAATCGTCAAAATAAACCGTAAGCTTTTTTAATAATAAGATTATTGCTCTAAATTTAATGACAATTTTTTTCACAGATTTACATGAGGAACACATGGGGTTAAGCAAAATTATCCTTATGCATATATTGTAGAAGAATATGTGCAGATGTCTACAAGGAGTAAAAGAAGAATTTAAAAAACGAGAAAAATATGGATGAAGATGAGAGACGTTAATATAAGGCACAAGGATGGTATAAGGCAAAAGGATGAAGGTATAATGCTAATTCCATGTATTCTGGAAAATTTTTTGAACTAAAAACTTTTCTAAAAAAAAATATATCGGATTTGGGTAAAATGTCTTAGAATCTGAGCCTTTTTTTAAAATAAAAAGTCACAGAATCTGAGACTTTTTCTATAGGAAAAATGTCTCAGAATCTGAGAATTTTTCTAGAGAAAAAATCTCTCAGAATCTGACAATTTTTCTATAGAAAAAATGTATCAGAATCTGAGAATTTTTCCATAGAAAAAATTTTTGAAAATCTGAGAATTTTCATATAAAAAATGTCTCAGAATCTGAGATTTTTTTTATAGAAAAAATGTTTCAAACTCTAGAAAAAGTTTCAGATTCTAAGAAATTTTTTCTATAGAAAAATTCTCGGATTCTGACACATTTTTGCTATAGAAAAATTTTCTGACTCTGAAATTTTTTCTATAGAAAAATTCTTAGAATTTGAAACTTCTTTCTATAGAAAATTCTCAGATTCTGAGACATTTCTCTACAGAAAAATTCTCAGATTCTGAGACATTTTTTTTGGTAAAAAAATTGCCAGATTTTGAGACATTATTTCTATAGAAAAATTCTCAGATTCTGGGACATTTTTTTTATCAAAAAAAATCTCAGTATCTAAAAACATCCTTACAAAAAAAAAAAATGTCAGAGAATTTGAGAATTTTTCCATGGAAAAAATATCTCAGAAAAAATATCAGAGAATTTTTCTTTGAAACAAAACAAAATGTCTATAAAAAAAAGTCTCAGAATCTAAAATTTTTTTTACAAAAAAGAAATTGTCTATAGGCAGACATTTTCTATAGTAAAAATGTATCAGAATTTAAGACTTCTATAGCAAAAATGTGTCAGAATTTTAGACTTTTTCTATTGAAAAAATATCTCAAATTCTGAGACATTTTTTTCTAAGGAAAAAATTATGATTATGAAACAGCTTTTCGGTAAAAGAAGTCTCAGATTCCGAGCCATTTTTTCCATAGAAAACTCTCAGATTCTGAGACATTTGTTCAATAGATGTCTTAGATTCTAAGAAGTTTCTTCAATAGAAAAAGTCTCAGATTCTATGACAATTTTTCTATTGAAAAAGTCTTGGATTCGGATTCTATAGAAAAAGTCTTAAGAGTTTCTACTCAGATTCTATGGAAAAAGTCTCAGAATTTGAGAAACTTTTCTATAGAAAAAGTCTTAGAATCTGAGACATTTTTTTTTTTATGGAAAAAATCTAAAATTCTGAGAGACTTTTTGCATGAAAAAAGTCACTGATTCTGAGACATTTTTTGTATGAAAAAAATTTCTGTAGAAAAATTATCAGATTCTGAGACAGTTTTTCTGTAGAAAAATCGTCAGATTCTGGGATAATTTTTTTATAGAAAATTTCTCAGAGTCTGAGAATTTTTCTATTGAAAAAATGTTTCAGAATCGGAGAATTTTTCAATAGAAAAAAAGTCTCAGAATCTGAGAATTTTTCTATAGAAAAAAGTCTCAGAATCTGAGAATTTTTCTGTAGAAAAAAAGTCTCAGAATCTGAGAATTTTTCTATAGAAAAAAGTCTCAGAATCTGAGAATTTTTCTATAGAAAAAATGTCTCAGAATCTGAGAATTTTTCTATAGAAAAAATGTCTCAGAATCTGAGAATTTTTCTATAGAAAAAAAGTCTCAGAGTCTAAGAATTTTTCTATAGAACAAAAGTCTCAAAATCTGAGAATTTTTCTATAGAAAAAAAGTTTCAGAATCTGAGAATTTTTCTATAGAAAAAAAGTCTCATATTCTGAGAATTTTTCTATAGAAAAAAAGTCTCAGAACCTGAGAATTTTTCTATAGAAAAAATGACTCAGAATCTGAAATTTTTCTAGAGAAAAAATGTGTCAGAATCTGAGAATTTTTCTATAGAAAAAATGTCTCAGAATCTGACAATTTTTCTATTGAAAAAATGTCTCAGAATCTGAGAATTTTTCAATAGAAAAAATGGCTCAGAATCTGAGAATTTTTCTATAGAAAAAATGTCTCAGAATCTGAGAATTTCTCTATAGAAAAAATGTCTCAGAATCTGAGAATTTTTCTATAGAAAAAATGTCTCAGAATCTGAGAATTTTTCTATAGAAAAAATGTCTCAGAATCTGAGAATTTTTCTATAGAAAAAATGTCTCAGAATCTGAGAATTTTTCTATAGAAAAAATGTCTCAGAATCTGAGAATTTTTCTATAGAAAAAATGTCTCAGAATCTGAGAATTTTTCTATAGAAAAAATGTCTCAGAATCTGAGAATTTTTCTATAGAAAAAATGTCTCAGAATCTGAGAATTTTTCTATAGAAAAAATGTCTCAGAATCTGAGAATTTTTCTATAGAAAAAATGTCTCAGAATCTGAGAATTTTTCTATAGAAAAAATGTCTCAGAATCTGAGAAATTTTTCTATAGAAAAAATGTCTCAGAATTTGAGAATTTTTCTAAAGAAAAAATGTCTCAGAATCTGAGAATTTTTCTATAGAAAAAATGTCTCAGAATCTGAGAATTTTTCTATAGAAAAAATGTCTCAGAATCTGAGAATTTTTCTATAGAACATTTTTTCGAAAAAGTCTCAGATTCTAAGAATTTGAGAATATGAGAATTTTGCTTTAAAAAAATATCTCAGACTTTGAGAATTTCGTTTAGGCAAAATGTCTCAGAATCTAAAACCATTTCTTAAAAAAAGTTTTGAGACATTTTTTCTATAGAAAAAGTCTTAGATTCTAAGACATTTTTTTCTATCGAAAAAGTATTAAATTTTCAACAGAAAAATTCTCAGATTCTTACACATTTTTGCTATAGAAGTCTTAAATTCTGATATATTTTTACTATAAAAAATGTTTTAGATTCTATACAAAAAGTCTTAGATTCTAGGATTTTTTTCTATAGAAAAAAATCTCATATTTTTTATAGAAAAAGTGCTGAGACGTTTTTCTCAAATTCTGAGAATTTTTTTTATAAAAAACTATTTTTAAAAATTATGTTAGTATTAAATATCAACTTTTGTATATATTTTTCTAAAATTGTGTAACTTATTTAATAAATATATTACAAAAAAACATTATTTTTGTCTTTTTATTTTACGGCTGAAGGAGCCCATTAATAAAATAATTTAGTTGTGGTGCTATAATATCGGTTATAACAACCATTTTTGTCTTATAATTTTTCGTTGCTTCAACAGATATATTCAGTTGCTCGTAATGAAATTCGATAAATATGCAATTCGATTGAAATGAAATTGTTAGTAATCACAACTGATAAAAGTGATAGCTGGCTGGACTACAAAAATTTGGTTGGTTCTAAATTTGGTTGGCACAACGAAACCGTTTTCTGTGTGCAGGTATAATTACATTTGCTATTTTTTGTAGTATTACTATTTGGAAGAACAGTGCTAATGTATATTCATAGGAAAACTGACCAAGTGAAAAAAGTATGACAATATCATGAAAAAATTTCAAAAATTAAAAAAACTTACATCGGATAATGATAATTTTGCTAAAACTGTCAAAAAAATATAAAAATTTTGAACCTAGAATTTACATTTCCAGGACAAATACTGAAAGTGCTGTCACCTTTAGTAGTTTTTGTTCGAAAAACGCAGTTTTAATTTTATTGCGATTTTTAGCTATTTTTTGCGTTTTTTTGTGGGGAAAAAAGTTGCCATTTTTTTTTTGTTTTGTTTTATTGTATTTCACGATTTTTAACTTTTATTTTTTGATTTTTTATATTTTAATTAATTGTTTATCTATAATAAAATTGTTTTTAATAGAAAGTTGGTAAAATTTTAATGTTTTTTATGATTTATATTAATAATGAATATTTCCCGGGAATCCCGGGAAATAAATTATTTTTTTCCCGTTTCCCGGGAAATTGATAAGTCCGGGAATTCCCAAACACTAATTATAACATAAAAAAAAACCGATGTAAAAATATCATACAAAATATGCGACAAAAATATGTAATATCAGCAATATATGCAAAAATATGCATTAAAAGCAAAATATGCAAAAATATGCACTAACAAATCAATGCCATTTTACCGCAAATTTCTTGATTCGCAAAGATATTTAGTTTTTGTTGCTCTCAGACTGACGACAAAAAATATGCATTTGCATAAAAATCCGAACCCTAGTAATGAGGAATTGATTTAAATTATAAATTTTGGATTTATTTAATTTAATTTTTGTAAGTTTTTATTTGTGCTCTAAAGAAAGTGTTTTTTTCTAATGCTTATCTATAAAAAAAATATGGGGGAGGGGCAAAATGTATGACCGATCCCCATTAATTATTCCCCCAACATACCTACCACTATTTCTACTCCTTAACTACCATTTTTTAAAATTTCGGGCTAAAAGTGTAAAGTAAGGTAATATTACCTTACTTTGTCTATAGTGTAAAGTAAGGTAATATTACCTTACTTTAAATATACTGGATTGATGATTTTTATATGGGATGAGACTTAAAGTAATGCATAAGGTTTACATGATGCATGAAAAATACAAAAAAAAAAAATGGTATTGTAAGCGGTAGGGAAAAAATATTGCATATTTTTGATTTTTTTTTTTGGATATGCATTACATGATAATGCATTACATAACCGTGATCATCTTAAAAGTTTTGCTGGGTTGTGGTGAAACATCATTCTCAAACCTATGGTGTTTTCTTTTTTTTTTAAGAAAATGTTTGCCTTTTTAGGGTATACATTTTTAAAATGTTTAACTCACACCTTCAAAAATATGCATTTTATTTGACTGGAATAGAACACAACATACAGCAATATTCTGCCCTTTTTTTTAACAGCTGTTTTGAGAAAATAGCACAGAATAAGTCAGCTGTTGTATAAGGCAATTTCAACCCCGTTATTTTTTTTACCGAGCAAAAAGTGCAACTTTTTTGCACTTTATAGGGCAGACATTTTTAGAAAACACACGATATCCTTTTTACATGATTTTTGGGGCAAAATGCAAAAAAGACACATTTTTTGTCAGAAAAGAAAACAACATAACTAACTTTTTCATTAAATAGAAATTTGAACAACCCTTATGTATGATATACACACGCACATTTGTATTTACATTTATTTAACAAGTACCCGAGTAAAAATAAACATATATTACAATATATAACTTGATACAAACATAATAAATTATATATGATTATACATCCGTGAGATATTTTCTAAATTTTTTTAATGCAGTCATATGTAGTAATATATAATTGAATCATGATTCGGATTAAAAGGTGTACGGTTGATATAATTATATAAAATTACATGAGGGTCAATACAAAATTTGTTTTTCTGTATAATTTAATATAAAATTATATATATCCTATTCTGTTCCATATATAACACTATATGTTTCCATTTAACCAACAGTTTTCTAAGTTTTTAAGGCAAAGTATAAGAAACTTTTTAAAATGTTCCTAAACATTTCCTTGTTAGGGTTATGTATATCACCTATCTGGTTCGAAGCGTACCCGAACATTTTTTTGTTTAAGAAAATTATATGTTTGGTGAATGTATCGTTGACCTGTGGTGTAACTCAACCCAAACCAAAAAACACCAGGATTTTACATGTTTTTATGCAATTAGATCTAATTAGATCCACTAATATATGGCAATGTCTGGTCAAAACTCGGATGAAATCAAATCATATTTTAAACAAATTGATATTTTTTAATGCAAAAACATCCACCATTTTTCGGATCAAATTGCGTTTAATTATATATTGTATTACATATCAATATATATTGCATCATATAAAAATTTTTACTCGGGTACATAATATTGTTAGTATATAAATATTTTTTATACATAAATTGTACAAGTAGGATTTACGAATGAGTGAATGAATGAATATGACAAATAAATATAATAAATATTTATTATAAACAAATGCATTAACCATACAATAAACATTCACATATGTATACGCCTGTATAATTACATATCGTTGGCTAAAAATGAATACGCCCTGAAATTAAAAATATCTAAATTTCAATTAAACAGGCCAACAAATTTTTAACCCATACACTCAAAAAAAAAAAAACTGTAATGCTAGCAAAAAAAGCTTGTAAACCTACAAGAAAATTTGCTGATTTTCAACCCACAATATTTTTGGTAAAGTTAGCAAAAATGTTTTGCCAAAAATTAGTTAACCGATTTTTTTTTTTTATTTCAACTTAGTTCATACACTTTTGAGGACCCCATTGGACCCCGAGAACCAAAAATGGCCTCCATTTTGCTCTATCTGGCTTAGTTTCCGAGATAGCGCCATTTTAAGTTTTCTGAAAATAAAAAAAAAAATACAATTTATTTTTGCTAATATTAGCAAAAAAGCTTGTAAAAATTTGGTCAACTCAATTTTTAATTTAGAAAAAAAAGTTAATTCAAATTTTGTTTAAAATTGCTAATGCTCTAAATGAAGTTTGCAAGATATTTTTGCTAACATGCTAATCTCAACTTAAAATTTGCTAAAAGTTAGCTTACTAGCATTAGCAAAAAAAAATTAGTAAATCTACAAATGTATTATTTTGAGTGTAGTGGCTTTAGTGCGATGCGATATATAACACATTTTTGAAAAAAAATGTTAATTAGAACCTTGTTGCCCACGGTCGCGAAGTAATGGCTAAAGATGATAATCTGTCATTTCTAAGTAATGCGAATTGTAATGATGTGTCATAACCAAGTTTTTGCTGGGCATTATAGGTATGTAGCTATTTACCTCCCAACGCTTAATCTTTCGGCCACTTAATATTTTTGTTCCACGATCATGTTAAAATCTGTAGTGTTTCATGCCATTAGTAATGCTCTACCAATAATTATTTCTAATTACCAAGCACATTACTAATAATGCTAGAATTTTCTGGGTAAAGGTGTTTTATTGCGTTTTAGGTTACGATATATTACTATTCTTTATATACATAGTTAATCGTTGAGCATCTGTGCTTTTGAATATGAAAGAATGGTCAAATAGGGATTTGTTTTCAATTAAAAAGTCATTTTTTAAGTAAGTTGTATGTGTAAATCTTTTAGTATGTAGTCTTTTCCCATGCAGAAATGACCGAATAGAACACATTAGGGCGTTTCATCAAAAACTTTTTTTTTTTTTGCAACTCTTGAAGCGCAATTTGAATTCTTATGGCCTAAAAGATTTTTGAGATTTTTTCAGATTTTTGGAAGGTCGGGATCAAATCGCTCAAATCGATTTTATCAAAAAAATTAGGATATGAAACATATTTTTTTTATTTATTTTTCTATGGTGCCTTTTTTTACAAATCGGACACATTACTTCTAAGTGTTGCTAGCCTCCTAAAAAAAATATTCGCTGTCAAAATTATAAGTTCAAGGGTCACGAAGATGAGTAAAAATTCATAATTTCCCGTGTTCCAACCTCAATAATTTGAGAAATATGCAATGTTTGAACGTAATGTTGAATCCGTTAGATAGGTGTTCCAAATACCTTTAATTTAAAATCACGTTTTAGCACCGATTTAAACGCTTGGAGTACCAAAAGTTGCGGAATTTATCCAGAAAGAAACTGATGTATTTTTTTTCTAAATCGGTTAAGTATTTTAAAAGTTATGAGTGAGTTACTGAAAAAAGTCTTAGATTTTTTCAACATAACCCTAAATTAACTCATATTTTGTGTGATACATAAGAAAAAAAACGGAAATAAAAAAAAAAAACTGAGAAAAAGAAAAAAAAAATTACAAAAAAGCTTTTAAATATGTAAAACAATATCTAAATTATATTTAGTTCTTTAAGAAATAAAAAAAAAATATCTTAAAAAGTTCTCATTGTTAGATATTTTTTTGTACATACGTAGCATGTGTGTGTGTGCCCGTTTTTTTGCTTCGTCATATTAACGGGGTTGCCAGACTTTTTTTTGGCTTTGTCGCCAAATCGGATGTAAAATATCGCCAAAATTCAATTTTGTTCAGATTTCTTAAAAAAAAAATATTTTCATTTAAAAAAATAAATTTTGTTAAATAATAAAAGACAGAAATAAACTTTATGGCAAAAATCGCCCAAATCCGGAAAATCTATATATATAAAAGAGTAATGTGACTGACTGGCATACTCATTCATCATCGCCCAGCCATAACCGCTGAAGCTAGAGACTTGAAATTTGGACTGTAGGTTCACCTCCCGCAATTTAGATCCACTATGGCTAGAGTTTTGCCAATGTTGATTCTAAGGGGGTAAAAAGGGTAAAAAAGCTGTACTTTTGGTGCTTTTTAAATCTCGTGATATAATGAAAGAGAGTTGAAATTTGGACTGTATGTTCACCTCCCGGAATATAGATCCCATAAGGCTGGGTTTTTGCCAATGATGATTCTAATAGGGTAAAAAGGGTAAAAATATGTACTTTTGTTACATTTTATATTTCCTTAAATAATGGTACTAGAAAATTGAAATTTGCAATGTCGGTTCACCTCCCGGAAAAAAAGATTCACTAAGGCGCGGATTTTGCCAATGTTGATTCTACGGGGGTAAAATGGGTAAAAAAGTACTTTTGGTACTTTTTTTTTATTTACTGAAATAATGGTTATTCAAACTTGAAATTTAGAATGTAGGATCCTTTAGTGAAATAAAACATTCTGGAACAAGTACGTTCCAAAATTCTGTACCGTTTTCAAAAAGTACCTTTTATAAAAAGTACCTTTTATAAAAAGTACCTTTTATAAAAAGTACCTTTTATAAAAAGTACCTTTTATAAAAAGTACCTTTTATAAAAAGTACCTTTTATAAAAAGTACCTTTTATAAAAAGTACCTTTTATAAAAAGTACCTTTTATAAAAAGTACCTTTTACAAAAAGTACCTTTTACAAAAAGTACCTTTTATAAAAAGTACATTTTATAAAAAAGTACTTTTTATAAAAAAGTACATTTTATAAAAAGAACATTTTATAAAAAGTACCTTTTATAAAAAGTACCTTTAATAAAAAGTACCTTTTATAAAAAGTACATTTTATAAAAAGTACGTTTTATAAAAAGTTCCTTTTATAAAAAGTACCTTTTATAAAAAGTACCTTTTATAAAAAGTACATTTTATAAAAAGTACATTTTATAAAAAGTACCTTTTATAAAAAGTACCTTTAATAAAAAGTACCTTTTATAAAAAGTACCTTTTATAAAAGTACCTTTTATAAAAAGTACCTTTTATAAAAAGTACCTTTTATAAAAAGTACCTTTCATAAAAAGTGCCTTTTATAAAAAGTACCTTTTCTAAAAGGTACCTTTTATAAAAAGTACCTTTTATAAAAAGTACATTTCATAAAAAGTACCTTTTATAAAAAGTACCTTTCATAAAAAGTACCTTTTATAAAAAATTCCTTTTATAAAAAGTACCTTTTATAAAAAGTACCTTTTATAAAAGGTACCTTTTATAAAAAGTACCTTTTATAAAAAGTACCTTTTGTAAAAAGTACTTTTTATAAAAGGTATGTGTATATATATATTCATGATCCTTGAACGATTTTAAGTTGATCTAGCCATGTCCGTCTGTCTGTCCGTTCTTAAACTTAAAACATGGATTTTAAGTTTTAGATTTTTTTTTGTTATAAAATAATAACCCTTTTTTATAAAAAATCTTCCAACAAATAATGGACAAGTGGATGCAGTGGGTTTGAAATAGATAAAAGCTAATAAATGATAAAGATACATAAATGGTAACAATTCATAAAGCTCGAATAGATTTTTTTTTGTAAATTAGAATATTATTAGAAAAGTTTTAATTTCCTTAAAAAACAGAAACTAATTTACGAAAATAGTAGTAGGATCGGATGAGATTGCGATTTTAGTGGATTTGAAATAAATGAATAAAAAAAGAATAGGTATAAATAAAACAAAATGTTTTGCTTGTCAAATCATTACATTGGTGGAGGGTATTTAAAGATTCGGCACAGCCGAATATAATTTTCTTACTTGTTTTTTGGTAAAATGACCTTTCAAAATGGTAGAATACAATTACGAAAATAAATTTGTAAAATTACCAATAAAACTGTAGTTCTCGTTTGAGCAAAGTACAAGATTTTTTGTTAAAAAACAAGGAAAATTGTTAAATATTGGTAGAACGGGATTACAAGGCATTTACCAGTTTTTTTTTGAGTGTAGTTTTTTTCCAGGCCGAAATGGTTACCATTAGCAAGGCAGCTCAACAGTTCGGAGATAAGACAAACAGAGAGTTCAACTTTTATGTTGACAGCCAGGCTGCTTTAAAAGCTCTTAGAAGCTTTAGAATAAAATCGAAAGTTGTTTTCGAATGTTTCGAGAACTTAAAAAATTTAGGGAGTATGAGCAAGGTTAAGCTTATATGGGTACCAGGGCGCATAGGTGTTCAAGGGAACGAGAGAGCGGACAAGCTCGCAAAGCAAGGTGCTGAGGGCATTGGTACTTCGGTATATATCTATCCACCTATTCAACACTTAAAATCGCTACGCGATAATCTAAACCAGTGATCGGCACCCATAGCCCTCAGAAGCCGAACACAATCGCCAATTAACACGCATATAACACAATTGTCAACAAAACTCACAATTAAGAGCTTAAAAATACAACAACAAGCAGGTTGATGTCGCTTTGTTTAAGAAATACACAAGCACATGCATGTTTATATTCATATACCATTCACTCTCTCTCTGCCGACCACTGATCTAAACCAGGGTTGCAAAAGTTGGTACAATTGTACTTTTTTTGGTACAATTCGAAGCTCTACAGTATTTCCAGACTTATTCAATTTTGGGTATAAATTTTACGGTGGTAACTAATCTTTGCTATCATTTCTTTTTTTGCATAATTTTTAAACAACTAAAGGACAATTTTATATCAAAGCATAGAGCAGTCGTATTTGTCACCTCCGAGTTTTAGTTTTTAGTTTTAGTTTTCAAAGTAATACAAAAGTTAGGGGAAAAATATAAAATCGACCTGTCTGAGCTAATCCGCCTTAATTCACTTTTAAAATGGTAAACGGGCCCCAATAACGGCCCTGTCAATTTTTTATGTATTTTTTATTTCTGTAACATTTTAGAGTGTATAACGGTTTTAAAGTATTTTTAATTTTTATTAAAAATAATAAAATTTGAATTTTTAATTGTAGAATTAAAAAAGCCTTATTCTCGTTCTGATGATAGAAAATAATTAGAAAATTCCCGAAACGGTCGTCCAATCTTGAAAATTACCAACAAAATAATTGAACGCAGAAGCTATATTACTTATGAGGATTTGTTGGGAGAATAACCTAAGAGAGAAAGTAGAGTTAGCATAGGTACTTGTACTGTAAATTTATTGCAGGGACAATAAATAACTTCGAACAAGAATTAACTCTTTTTCATTGAAAAAATATATTTTTTTGGTACAAATTATGATGTTATTGTTTTAAAAACTAATAGTATTTTTTATGAACACAAATTTTTTTGTTGCTTTTTTTTGGTGCTTTTATTAAAAAAAAAAAAAAATTGGTACAATTACGGTCGAAAAAGTACAATTTGATTAGCAAGTTGGTACCATTTTACAGTTTTCATTTTGCAGCCCTGATCTAAACACCGCAATGGCTAACAGAAGGTGGAGAGAGGTAACAACAAGTACGATTAGTAGAAGATTGTGGCCATGCTACAATCTAAAGAAAACCAACTACTTAATCTCGCTTACCAGATGGAATTGCCGTACGCTTACTGGAGTGATAACTGGGCATTAAAGGTGTCCTAAAGATTAAGGTAATTTTTCAAAATCACTTTTTAATAACTGGTAAGGTCCTAAATTACTCTTTAGTATCTAAAAATGTGTGAGCCAAAATTTGGAGACAATCGGCCTAAAATAACTCGGGCCGAAAATGGATTGGAATTTTAGGACATTCTTATGTGAAAGAAAAACCATTTTTTTCTAGTTTTTGGAACACTTCTACTGGGTGTCTCTGGGAGCCTTCTAGGTTATCATAGAGAGAAAATGGGACTTATTTTCGACGCCAGCTGTAGGAGGAGCGATAAACCTGATACTGACGGTCGAACACATTCTCTGCCACTGTCCTGCTTTGGCTAGAACCCGTCTGCACATATTGGGCAGACATGCCTTCGAAAGCATGGAAACGGTTTCGAGTATTGACCTAAGGCTAATATTACAATTCGCGATAAGGACTAACTTTGACTCCACCACCTCTAACCTAAAAATTTTTATTTTGGAATATTTTCAAAACCTGTTATAAATTTTTTTATTTAAAAAAAAAAATCAATTTATCAAAAAACTGGCCACACTTTTTCTTAAGTTTAGATGTTTGTCTATCAAAAAAAAATCAGAATGAAATTTTTCGTATTTTTCGAGAAATGTACGTCCAGCAATTACTACCTGGGAACATTTGGTCGCGTTCATTAATGTTAAAACCCTTTACAATGATAAATAATTTTATAATGATAATCCTACAGCCAGTGAACATCATAAGTACTTGCACATGTTCCTCGATATACCGAATGATGTATATCTATCTACAATGAAAATAATGTTTAATGATAATCGCGGAAAGAGCGGGTAGAAATAAATCTTTGCAGAGCTGCCAACTATTTGTAAATGTAAGATCTTAAAAATAGACGCCCAGCAAAAACTTCGATTACCAAGTAATTAACTTAGAGCGTAAGAAAAAATATGATTAACTAGTTACCTCCCAATTTCGGTGTTAAGTAATTTAACACTTACACACGGTGATGCTTTTTAATATTAATTTTTTATTTACTCGCACAGAGAAATTTTTCAAAAATTTTAGTTAGTGTAGGTGGTCGTTACTTTACACCGTAATTTAAATTTACCGAATAACAAGGGAATGGTGTACATATCATTTGTTTTCATGACACTGGTGATACCGTGAAACCAACTATTGAAAAAAACATGAAAAAATTAAAAATCAATTAATCATAATGCGTTAATAAATATTTTATTTTTTAATACTGTTTTATTGGTCACCTAGTGTTTCGAAATAACCGACATTAAAAAACTAAGATTTTTGGTCAAACGGTTTTCTATGTCATCCGAGAATGAAAAAACACCGATCAAACTAAAATATTAAACCTAGTATAAAACAAGTAGAAAAGTTAAATTCGACTTGGCTGAATCTATGAACACCCTCCACAATGCCCTTTTTAAGTAATAACCAAATTTCTCACGTGAAAAAAATAACATTTTTAATCTATATATATAAAAGAGTAATGTGACTGACTGACTGACTGACTGACTGACTGACTTATATACTCATTCATCATCGCCCAGCTCAAACCGCTGAAGCTAGAGTCTTGAAATTTGGACTGTAGGTCCACCTCCCGGAATATAGATCCACTAAGGCTGGATTTTTGCCAGTGTTGATTCTAAGGGGACAAAAAGGGTAAAAAACTGTACTTTTGGTACTTATTGTATCTCCTGAAATAATGGTCATAGAGACTTGAAATTTGGACTGTATGTTCACCTCCCGGAATATAGATCCAGTAAGGCCGGATTTTTGCCAGTGTTGATTCTAAGGGGACAAAAAGGGTAAAAAACTGTACTTTTGGTACTTTTTATATCTCCTGAAATAATGGTCACAGATACATGAAATTTGGACTATATGTTCAACTCCTGGAACATAGATCCAGTACGGCCGGATTTTTGCCAATGTTGATTCTAAGGGGGTAAAAAGGGTAAAAAAACTGTACTTTTGGTACTTTTTATATCTCTTTAAATAATGGTCACAAAAACTTGAAATTTAAACTGTATGTTCACCTCCCGGAATATAGATCCAATAAGGCTGGATTTTTGCCAATGTTGATTCTAAGGGGGTAAAAAGGGTAAAAAAATGTACCTTTGGTACCTTATATATTTCCTTAAATAATGGTCCTAGACACTTGAAATTTTAAATGTAGGTTTAGCTCCCAGAATATAAATCTACTAAGGCTGGATTTTGCCAATGTTGATTCTAAGGGGTAAAAAGGGTAAAAAACTGTATCTTTGGGACCTTTTATATTTTCTTAAATAATGGTCCTAGAAACCTAAAATTTGCAATGTAGGTTAACATCCCGGCAAAAATATTCACCAAGGCTGGGTTTTTGCCAATGTTGACTCTACGGGGGTAAAATGGAAAAAAGTGTACCTTTGGTACTTTTTTTAATTTACGGAAATAATGGTACCTTTTATAAAAAGCACAGTACCTTTTATAAAAAGCACCTTTTATAAAAAGTACCTTTTATAAAAAGTACCTTTTATAAAAAGTACCTTTTATAAAAAGTACCTTTTATAAAAAGTACCTTTTATAAAAAGTACCTTTTATAAAAAGTACCTTTTATAAAAAGTACCTTTTATAAAAAGTACCTTTTATAAAAAGTACCTTTTATAAAAAGTACCTTTTATAAAAAGTACCTTTTATAAAAAGTACCTTTTATAAAAAGTACCTTTTATAAAAAGTACCTTTAATAAAAAGTACCTTTTATAAAAAGTACCTTTTATCAAAAGTACCTTTTAAAAAAAGTACCTTTTATAAAAAGTACCTTTTATCAAAAGCACCTTTTACAAAAAGTACTTTTCATAAAAAGCACCTTTTATAAAAAGTACCTTTTATAAAAAGTACCTTTTATAAAAAGTACCTTTTATAAAAAGTACCTTTTATAAAAAGTACCTTTTATAAAAAGTACCTTTTATAAAAAGTACCTTTTATAAAAAGTACCTTTTATAAACAGTACCTTTTATAAAAAGTACCTTTTATAAAAAGTACCTTTTATAAAAAGTACCTTTTATAAAAAGTACCTTTTATAAAAATTACCTTTTATAAAAATTACCTTTTATAAAAAGTACCTTTTATAAAAAGTACCTTTTATAAAAAGTACCTTTTATAAAAAGTACCTTTTATAAAAAGTACCTTTTTTAAAAAGTACCTTTTATAAAAAGTACCTTTTATAAAAAGTACCTTTTATAAAAAGTACCTTTTATAAAAAGTACCTTTTATAAAAATTACCTTTTATAAAAAGTACCTTTTACCTTTTTTTATAAAAAGTACGTTTTGTTAAAAGTACCGAAAGTCCACTTTTTGGTACTTTTTTATTTCCTGAAATAATAATAAACATAGAAACTTGAAATTGGAAAAGGTTCGCCTCTCGGAATATAAAGGGATTAAAAGGAATAAAAAAGTGTACTTATTTATTTCCTGATAAAATGGTCCCAGAAACTTAAAATTTGGAATATAAAATCCTTCGGTGAAAAAAGAGATTGGGAAAAATTATTTTTGGAAATTCCGTTTCTTAACGGGGATACAAAGTACTTTTAATATTTGCTGAAACAATGATCCTAGATAATTGAAATATGGATTGTAGGATCCTTCGGTGAAGAAAAAACATTCTGGAAGAGGTACTTTTTTTAAATTCCGGTTCTAATTGGGGTAATTAAGTGTACTTTTGGTAATTTTTTTGCTCCTTTAATAATGACCTTAGAAGATGGAATTGGAAATGAAATGGCGTAGAACGGGGAACAATATGAAATAGATAGAGCAGGGAACAATATGGAATGATATTTTCAACTCAAATTTTTGGTGTTTAGCTTTTTTTACACCAAATTTTTTTATTCCAATTTCTTTTTTCATTGAAATATTTATTCACTTAAAATCTAAAATCCCGACATAAGGGCTCGAAAATTCTCATTATATTTTTCCCCCGGAACGAACATGATAACGTACCAGCAAAGTTATTCATATTTTATTGCTTAAATTATTCATTGAAATATTTTTTTATGGAAGACTTTAACGTCCACAAGTAAATAAAACAAAGACTACGTAGGGGAATTTTTTTGAAATCGATAGAATAATTCTGATCCTTCTATTATCCGGTATTCAATACAACCGGTAACGAAGTACCGGGATTGTAAGCTAGTTAGAAATATTTTATTTTGTGTAAAAAACTTTTTTTAGTAATTTAAAAAAAAAAAAAAAAAATAACTTAATAAATTTTTTTTGAGTGTAAAATTTTTTTAATTTATCTTTTTTTTTTGTTTTTGTGTAAAAATATTTTTGAGTGACAAAAATACGTTGTAAAAAATTTTTTGTGATTTACCTATGTTTTTAAAACATATTTAATGTTTTTTCAACGCTTGAATTTAAGGTGAAACTAATCCGAAATTCACGGTTTTGCTAATAACTTTTGAACCACCGCACTGATTTGGCTGAAATTCAATACAATCCAAGCCAGAGGAACGATGAATATATCTGCCAAGTTTCAGCATCCTTTAACATTCTTTTTGAAAGTTAGCGTGTTTTTTATCTCGTAAATTCACGAAAAACCCTTGCCGAAATTCAGTCTTTTGCGCATAACTTTTGAACCACTGGACCAATTTTTCTGAATTGCAATACCAACCTGACTACGTAAATGTCCAACATATATGCCAAACTTCAGGAGCCTCCATAAAGTCTTTCAAAAGTGTGTTTTCAACAGACAGACGGACGGACATCGCTAGATCGTCTTAAAATCGATCGAGGATCATGAATATATATACTTTATGGGGTCCTAGACAAATATTTCGAGGTGTTACAAACGGAATGACAAACTTTTATACCCTCTATCACTAGAGTGGAGGGTATAAAAAAATTATATTTTTATCTAAAATATGCGAAAATATGTAAATACTTAAGGCCGGGTTAGCCTAAAAACGGTACAGCATCGTAGACTCTATACTATATTCAATTTAAATCTCAGCTAATTGATTAATA
This sequence comes from Pegoplata infirma, assembly GCA_963921195.1. Taxonomy (NCBI): domain Eukaryota; kingdom Metazoa; phylum Arthropoda; class Insecta; order Diptera; family Anthomyiidae; genus Pegoplata; species Pegoplata infirma. Next base: position 155,429,646 of record OY992537.1, on the reverse strand, counting down.
ATACCGATTTGTAATTAGTGAATATGAACACTGACTTCATGGAGAGACTAATGGACATCGTTAAATCGATTTAAAAATTTATTCTAATAGGACCAATTTTTCGGGTATTTACAAACATCAGCAAAAACTAATTATGCCCTGTAGCACAGAGTTGTATAGGTTATATCAATATTAGTTTAATTGCATTTCGGTATTTTAGCGGTGCACTACCTAGCAGTACCTCGCCATTTTTGATTCCTGAAAAAATGTTTTTCAAATGAAATCTCGTTAATCGATTAGTACTTTTTATACCCTATAATACTCTGTGGTACAGGGTATAATGAGTTTATGGTGATGTTTGTAACTATCCGAAATTATTAAATTATATATATCTATCCGTCTTTCCATGTTATCGTTGTGAGCACGTTGCAGGTCGCAATTATTAATTGATTTGTATGAAATTTGAAACTTCTGCCTCATTTAGCCCAAGGACGAAGCCTATTGAAATTAAAAAATCAGTACATGTTTAGGCGTAGCCCCCATATAAACGCCCCTTTATAATTTGTCTCGAAAGAACCAAATAATCTTATTTTATAGGTATTCTTTCGATATTTTTCGTATTTTGTATTCACAAATCAATAAAAGCACATTTTAGAAGAATCACATTCGCATAATCTCCTAAAATTCATAAAAATAGGAAATATTTGATTAAAATTTTGTTTGTAGGTTTTAAACGTACACAGAAATAAAATATGGGGAAAATTTTTAAAAAATCACTTGTTTAAATTAAAAACAAAAATTGAGTAATTGACGCAATTAAAAATTTACTCAAATGGTTTCAAAGAAAATAAGTAAATAATTTAATCAAAATTTAATAGTTTTACTTAATTTTATTTTATTCTCTTAGTATTTTGAATTCTCATTAAGTTAATAGTTTTTTTTATACACTGAAAGAATTATTGTTCATAATATCTATGAAAAAATTTCATAAAACCAAATTCATAGAATCTATGAAACAATTTATTGACTGATTGAATATTCATTAGAATTGTGAAAGATTTAATAGAATTTTATTCACAGATTTGGCTAGATTCATAGAAAAAATCATAGAATTATTGAATGTCATTCATAGAAAAAAAATTAAATGAAAAAAATCGTAGATTTAATTTTAAAAATTAATTAAATCCGGACCAATCACTAAAATGCGCAAATGAATTAAAAATATTTGTATGCGTTAATTAAAAATTAATGGATATTTAGTTAATTAAAAACCTTATACTACCCGAGTAAAAATAAACATATATTACAATATATAACTTGATACAATCATAATAAATTATATATGATTATACATCCGTGAGATATTTTCTAAATTTTTTTAATGCAGTCATATGTAGTAATATATAATTTAATCATGATTCGGATTAAAAGGTGTACGGTTGATATAATTAAATAGAATATTATGAGGGTCAATACAAAATCTGTTTTTCTGTATAATTTAATATCCAATTATATATAGCTTATTCTGTTCCATATAAAACTATATATTTTTCCAATTAACCAAAAATTTTCTAAGTTTTTTAGGCAAAGTATAAGAAACTTTTTAAAATGTTCCTAAACATTTCCTTATTAGGGTTATGTATATCACCTATCTGGTTCGAAGCGTACCCAAACATTTTTTTGTTTTAGAAAATTATATGTTTGGTGAATGTATCGTTGACCTGTGGTGTATCTCAACCCAAACCAAAAAACACCAGGATTTTATATGTTTTTATGCAATTAGATCTAATTAGATCCACCAATATATGGCAATGTCTGGTCAAAACTTGGATGAAATCAAATCATATTTTATACAAATTGATCTTTTTTAATACAAAAACATCCACCATTATTCGGATCAAATTGCGTATAAATATATATTGTGTTACATATCATTATATATTGCATCATATAAAAATTTTTACTCGGGTATAAATTAAAAAATTTAATAAAAATTGAAAAAAAAATAAAATAAAATTTAAATTATATAAATAAAAAATTTAATTTAAAACAAATTTGGAAACCCATTAAAATTTTAATTGTATAAATTAAAAAATTAATTAAAAATAACACATTTTTTAAAAAATAAATAGTTTAAAACAAGTAGAAAAATTAAGTTCGACTTGGTCGAATCTATGAATACCCTCCACAATGTCATCTGATAGTAATTTTCTAAACAAATTTCAAAAATTGCATCACAAATTTTTTATTAGAAATATATTATTTTCAGTAAAACTTTTTTTAATCAATCAAATTTTTTTGAGTGTAAAATTTTTTTGACTGTCAGCATTTTTTTGACTGTGGCATTTCATTAAAAAAAAAATTATGTATAAATTTTTTTTTGAGTGTAACATTTTTTTAGTGTAAATATTTTTTTTAGTGTACAATTTCTTTGAGTAACAAAATTACTTTGTAAAATATTTTTGTTGTTTTATACCTATATGCAATACAAAAAAAAATATTTCACATATCTCTCTCATTTTATTTTACTTCATTTGATTTTTTTTCCAAAAATTCTTACTATACACCGTTACATACAGTTACAAAAACAATAACAAATATTTACTTGTCTAACAACTAAACTGCACCCCACCACAAGAAAACAAACAACAACGAGTTTTACAAAACTGGTATTTCACCATGCTTTTAAAACTTGTTTAACAAGTTTTCAACAATTTAAGGTGAAACAAATCAGAAATTCAGTGCTTTGCTTATAACTTTTGAACCACTGGACCGATTTTGCTGAAATTCAAAACCAAACTTCCTTGTGGAACGACAAATACATATGTTAAGCTTCAGCCCCCTCAGAGTTGTCCTTCGATAGTTATAATGGTTTTATTCTTGTAAACTCGAAAAATACCCTTGCCGAAATTTACTCTTTTGCTCATAACTTTTGAACCACTGGACCGATTTCGCTGGATTGCAATACCAACCTGACCCGGTAAATGGAGAACATATATGTCAAACTTCAGGAGCCTCCGTAAAGTCTTTCAAAAGTTAGCGTGTTTTCAACGGACAGACAGACAGACAGACAGACGGACGGACGGACGGACGGACGGACGGACGGACATCGCTAGATCGACTTAAAATCGATCAAGGATCATGAATATATATACTTTATGGGGTCCTAGACCAATATTTCGATGTGTTACAAACGGAATGACAAACTTATATATACCCTCTATCACTAGAGTGGAGGGTATAAAAAACGTTTTTTAAACAAAAAGGGTTAAAAAATGCTTCTTCAAACTTTACCAAATATATTTATGTCGTAAACACATAGTCAGTGAGACAATTTTATAAAGTTGATTATAACCCTGTTATATACATTAGGGCGTTTCATCAAAAACTTTTTTTTGGATTTTTGCAACTCTTGAAGCGGAATATGAATACTTATGGCCTAAAAGATTTTTGAGATTTTTTTCAGATTTTTGGAATGTCGGGATCAACTCGCTCAAATCGATTTTATCAAAAAAATGAGGTTATGAAACATAATTTTTTTTATTTTTTGTTCTCTGGTGCCTTTTTTAACAAAACCGGATATAATACTTCTTAATGTTGCTAGCCTCCTAAAAAAAAATATTCGCGGTCAAAATAATAACTTTAAGGGTCACTAAGATGACCTTTAAAGTAAAAATTAAGAATTTCCCGTGTTCCAACCTTAATAATTTGAGAAATATGCAATATATGAACGTAATGATGAATCCGTTAGATAGGTCTTTTTAATACCTTTAATTTAAAACCAAAATGACATTTGTCACTTTAGTAGAAATATTAAAAAACTAAGATAAACTCATTTTTGCCCCCATTTTACAGAAAATCGAAGGGAATCCATTAGTAGTTTTTTAGTAAAATTGAAATAATAAACTTAAAAGAAGTTTTTTTGATTGCAATTAGTGTTTCCAAACCGGAAACCCGGGTTTTTGTCAAACCGGTTTTTTTGACAAAAAACCGGTTTTTTGGTTAACCGGCTTGGAAACACTAACTACAATCTATAAAAAGCCTTTAAAAGTTATTATTTTAACTTTACAAAAAAAAACTACCTAATGCACCAGTTCAATTTTCGATAAAATGGGGGAGAAAATGAGTTTTTTCCAGTTTTTTATTTTTTTTTAACATTTCTACAAAAGTGACAATAGTCAGATTGGTTTTAAATGAAAGGTGTTTTAAAGACCTATCTAACGGATTCAACATGACGTTCATACATAGCTTATTTCTCGAATTATTGAGGTTAAAACACGGGAAATTCTGAATTTTTACTTTTAAGGTCATCTTAGTGACCCTTGAACTTATAATTTTGACCGCGAATATTTTTTTTTAGGAGGCTAGCAACATTAAGATGTATTATATCCGGTTTTGTTAAAAAAAGGCACCAGAGAACAAAAAATAAAAAAAATTATGTTTCATAACCTCATTTTTTTGATAAAATCGATTTGAGCGAGTTGATCCCGACATTCCAAAAATCTGAAAAAAATCTCAAAAATCTTTTAGGCCATAAGAATTCATATTCCGCTTCAAGAGTTGCAAAAATCCAAAAAAAAGTTTTTGATGAAACGCCCTAATATACATATACATTAGGGCGGGTCGAGTTGTAGGGAGTGAAAAAATTCACCTATTTCCCTATGATTTCCGTATTCTATGGGTTATTTCATGAAAATTTGCCAAAGGAACCATACCTCTATCGTTAAAATCGAGTCCCCTACTTTTTGTTGGTAGATTTTTTCCCAAATTGACGTTCGTATGAAATATTACCTACACGTTCACATCCATAGCTCAAAAACTATCGATCGGGTTTAATCGCCAGTAAGCGCGTTGGAGAGGTGAGCTCATTTTGATCAATTTACAAAAAAAAATCTCCAACATTGGTCCAACGGTTCAAAAGTTACGGGCATTTTTGTCCAAATTTTGGAGCATTTTTCCATTTTTTTCATGATTTTGTCCATGAATATTACTTTCATGGCCAATTTTGGGGCTCAATCCATTATTTAATTCAATTTACAATTCAAAACGAAGAGTTTAAGCCCAAATTTATCGAATTCGGTTGATTAATTCATGCGATATTGCTAAAACAAAATAACACATAAAACCAACTTTTTGATTTTTTTTCCCTTTTTTTTTTCTACAAAAATTAAAATTAAGAGATAATAAAGTATCTATTAACCTATTATCAAAAAAAAATATTCAATTTGAGTGTAGTAAAAGACAAAATGTGAAAAAAAAAACATTATTTTTTCTGAAAGTATTGTTTGCTTTCAAGTCTCGGTGTTTTCGTACGGCTCTCTAATGTCGTCGCCATAGCGCCTTCTACACTCTTTCCTGCAACTCGTTTAGCAGTGCCAGCCAGCAATTGGACATGTCTTTCCGTTCCTTGAATGTGTAAAGGAATTTGTGGATCATCGAACGGTGGCACTTCGTAATTTAAATATCCCTCCAAATGTTCATACGAACAACTTTGCGTAAACGGTGGTTCGAATAAAATGGTATCGTCATTTAAATCAATCATATTTGTATATTCCGTACAATTAAAGTTTATAAGAGATGATGATCCACAAATTCCTTTACACATTCAAGGAACGGAAAGACATGTCCAATTGCTGGCTGCCACTGCTAAACGAGTTGCAGGAAAGAATGTAGAAGGCGCTATGGCGACGACATTAGAGAGCCGTACGAAAACACCGAGACTTGAAAGCAAACAAGACTTTCAGAAAAAATAATGTTTTTTTTCACATTTTGTCTTTTACTACACTCAAATTGAATATTTTTTTTGATAATAGGTTGATAGATACTTTATTATCTCTTAATTTGAATTTTTGTAGAAAAAAAATAAAAACGGAAAAAAAAATCAAAAAGTTGGTTTTATGTGTTATTTTGTTTTAGCAATATCGCATGAATTAATCAACCGAATTCGATAAATTTGGGCTTAAACTCTTCGTTTTGAATTGTAAATTGAATTAAATAATGGATTGAGCCCCAAAAATGGCCATGAAAGTAATATTCATGGACAAAATCATGAAAAAAATGGAAAAATGCTCCAAAATTTGGACAAAAATGCCCATAACTTTTGAACCGTTGGACCAATGTTGGAGATTTTTTTTGTAAATTGATCAAAATGAGCTCACCTTTCCAACGCGCCTACTGGCGATTAAACCCGATCGATAGTTTTTGAGCTATGGATGTGAACGTGTAGGTAATATTTCATACGAACGTCAATTTGGGAAAAAATCTACCAACAAAGAGTAGGGGACTCGATTTTAACGATAGAGGTATGGTTCCTTTGGCAAATTTTCATGGAATAACCCATAGAATACGGAAATCATAGGGAAATTGTCGAAAAATAAATCGACCCGCCCTAATATACATAAAACTACAAACAAAATGAGAATTAAAATAACTATACGAAAAACATAATATGTATGTTTTATAGGTTCACCGAGTATTTTAAATAATTCCAACCGGTTCATAAAAATCCATCCTTATGGCAAAAACCAGCATTTCGTTTAACCGGTTTGAAACCACTATGGTCAGGTTAATATTGATTGCAATCCATCGTTAATGTAAGCCAGTTAACAAGAGGTTTTATGGGAAAATTTAAATTCAACATACACATTTCAGTACATATTCACATAATATACATACATATGTATATATGAATATTAGGGCGTCCCAACTATTATTAACTTTCGAATTTCATGTCGGAAAACCCGCCACTGAAGAGCTAATTATGGTAAAATTATAAACAAGAAATTGCAACGGCATCTGTTGGCAACTAGTGGTAAAATTTAACAAAAATTCATAACCGAACTTTTTGACCAAAATCTGCTGAAAAATTAAGAATTTTTGGGTACTTTAGGGAATTTGTTTAAAGAAATAATTTTTATGTTGAAAAATCAGAATCAGTGTACCAAAATCGCGATTTTGTAATTTTTAAAATATTTTTCCCATAAAGTACGCAAAAACTCCTAGTTTTTTAGACGGATTTAGTCAAAATATTCGGATATAAAGTTTGGTCTAAACAAGTTAATTTTTCATTTTGACCCCTGAAGCGGTATGAAGTATTCCGACAGTGAAACAAATGAAATCAAAATAAAAAAATTTTTTGCTTTGAGAAAATTTTTTATCTTGTAAAAATTACCCTCAAAGGTTTAAAGCTATCCGATTCGGCTGAAATTTTTTCCACTTTGAATTTCCACCCGAAAGATGGTAAAAATTCAAAGTTGAAATTTCGCTGTCACCTTAATGTGTATACATACAAACATACTATATTATTAAACATATAAATTGTTGTTTAAATATTTAAAATCGTTTAATGGAGTAATTTTTATTTATTTTGTTTTTTATTTTTTATTTTTTTGTTTTCTTATTACATTAAAACAAAAAAGAAATACAAAAAACTTACCCAAGTGAAATGCATTTCATGCTGTGTTACCGAAATACCAAAGTTTAAACTTTGTCTAGCATTTTTTACTGTACATCATCAGGTATTTAAATCTTGCTCAAAAGTTTGTAACATCTGTTAATAGTTTCCGATGTAATTTAAGTAATGCTTCATTTGAATGAAGAATCCCAAGCTGATTTTCTTGATATTAACATATAAGTATTTTATCTAAATAAATTATTCTAAAAACCAGAAACCAGCAGATTTCTCTGCTGATTTCACCTAGATAATCAAGACAGATATTTAGCAAATCGCGTCTGCTAAAACCAGCAGATTTCTCAAATGGCTCAAAATGTGTGTATTTTCAGCAGATTTTTCAGCCGATTAGGTAGAGAATTTATTTTGAGTGGACATTAAGTACATATTTGAAGGGTATTTTGGAAAGGTTAGAGGTCTGACAAATGATTTTTTTTTTCAACAAAGAAATTTAACAAACACTATTTGTAACACCTGGCAACGAACACTCGAAAAAGAATGCCAAACGACCATAGATGGGAATTTTTCATTACCATTGAAATTTAATTACCATTGGTTGATATCAATGGTAATGAAAAAATTTTCATTACCATTTAATGGTAATTAAATTTTTTTAATTGAAAAAATAATTACTAATGGTAATGAAATGCACCAATTGTTAAAAAACACCAATTATAATTGGTTTCAGAACCATTGGTTTGCATATTTTTGTTTTTTTGAAAAGTTCAAAATTTAAACATCAAAGTATGTTTTTACAAAAAGAAATATGAAAATGTCAAAGACAAAAAACAAAACGCAAATAAAAATTTGAAATATTGTGTTATACAAATAGTCCGGTCAAAATAGACACAAAAAAAGGCTAACCTTGCATTAACTCGCATAAAGCTGAAAATTGGCATAGACCTTCAGTTCACGAATACAAATAATATGTGAAAAGTCCCCGTTGATCCGATGCTTGCTAAAAAAGATATTCGAGGTCAAAGGTCAAAAATATACGTTTTTTGCATTTTTTTCGTAAACGGTAAATATATCGCGAAAGTGGTTAAAGTAAAAGTTGTAGATTATTAAATTTCCTACAAAAAACGTTCTTATACTTTTTTGCTACGACCCACCATTCCAGAGATATTCCCGTTTGAAATACTGGATTGGATGCCTACGCCGCCTGCATACAGAATTATACGTTAAAAAAATAATTTTTTTTGTTTGTTTCTGTTATACATTCAAAATTTAATCTATATGTACAGTCTACAGCTGGTATAACCTTGAGCGGCAGCTGGTTTCTACCAGATCCCCCCGTTTCCCGGGTAGACGAGTACCCGAGCTACCCGGGAAGCTCAACTACCCGGGATTACTACCCGGGTAGTTGAGCTACCCGGGTAGTTGAAATTAACTTTTTTTACGTTTAAAACCGTTTAAAATCTAAACTATTATTAGAAAGTATAGCAAAGTTATATAAATTTGAATGGCGAGATTGCAAGGAATAACCTCACAAAATTTTGTGTAAATCTAACTACAACTGTGGCTTCGGCACACAACTACCCGTCTCGGCTCGTCCACTTTCCATACAAATGTGTGAAAAAGTGTACAATTTTCAAGTTTGAAGTCATTTTATGAAAAAATTTTCAAAGAGACTTGTTAAAAAAATTACATGGCTGGAATCGGCTTATAATTGTTATTACTTGTTTAAAATTTCAAAAGAATCCGATGAAAATTGTGGCCTGGTCATACTACTACCCGTCCCGGGTCGTCCACTTTCCATACAAATGTGTGAAAAAGTGTACAATTTTCAAGTTTGAAGTCATTTTATGAAAAAATTTTCAAAGAGACTTGTTAAAAAAAATACATCCTGGAATCGGTATATAATAGTGATTACTTGTTAAAAATTCAAAAAGAATCCGATGAAAATTGTGGCCTGGCCAAACTACTTTCCGACTACCCGTCTAGGCTAGTCTACTTTAAAAAAAAAAAATTTAAAAATCCAAAAAAAAAATATTTTTTTTTTACTAATTAGTATTGACTATATTCAAGGACACCAAATTTCAAATTTTAGTGCAATCCGATGAATTTTGTGGCCTGGACATACTACTAACCGTCCCGGCTCGTCCACTTTCCATACAAATGTGTGAAAAAGTGTACAATTTTCAAGTTTGATGTCATTTTATGACAAAAATTTCAAAGAGACTTGTTAAAAATATTACATGGCTGGAATCGGCTTATAATTGTAATAACTTGTTTAAAATTTCAAAAGAATCCGACGAAAATTGTGGCCTGGCCATACTACTACCCAGAGTCATAGAGTAGTCCAACAATTGGCGTTTGAAAAAGTAGTAAACAAAAACCATATGGTATTGTTTACGAAATTTTATCACAAATCGAAATGTGAGCGAGATGGAAGATACCAGTTTTACAGTGAGAATGCAGATTGTTTTTTGTCTCTCTTTGCTTTGCGTTTGAACTTTAGTTTGGCATTACCAGAATTTTCCAATTATCTTTGGTGATGCCAGATCTACAAAACGGTCGATGGATTACTATGTCACTATGCTACTACCCGTCCCGGCTCGTCCACTTTCCATACAAATATGTGAAAAAGTGTACAATTTTCAAGTTTGATGTCATTTTATGACAAAAATTTCAAAGAGACTTGTTAAAAAAATTACATGGCTGGAATCGGCTTATAATTGTAATTAATGGTTTAAAATTTCAAAAGAATCCGATGAAAATTGTGGCCTGGCTATACTACTACCCGTCTTTTGTCATGGAAAGTGGACGAGCCGGGACGGGTAGTAGTATAGCCAGGCCACAATTTTCATCGGATTCTTTTGAAATTTTAAACCATTAATTACAATTATAAGCCGATTCCAGCCATGTAATTTTTTTAACAAGTCTCTTTGAAAAGTTTTTCATAAAATAACTTCAAACTTGAAAATTGTTCACTTTTTCACACATTTGTATGGAAAGTGGACGAGCCGAGACGGGTAGTTGTGTGCCGAAGCCACAGTTGTAGTTAGATTTACACAAAATTTTGTGAGGTTATTCCTTGCAATCTCGCCATTCAAATTTATATAACTTTGCTATACTTTCTAATAATAGTTTAGATTTTAAACGGTTTTAAACGTAAACAAGTAAGAGTGTTAAATTCGGCTGTGCCGAATCTTTTATACCCTCCAACATGCAAAAAAAAAAAAAATTGCAGGGACGTTTTCTTTTTTTTTTTTTTGGGGGGGTCGGATATGGTAATAGGGGGGGGGGGTCGGAAGTGGTAATAGGGGGGGGGGCAAATTTCCTCTCGAATATGTGTTTAAAAATTCATTTTTATGCTTTAAAGAAAGAAAAATAATTTTATCATTATTTAAAAAAAAAAATTATTCCACGCCCATAAAAGGGGGGCGGACCAAAAAAACGACATTATCTAACTCCCTGGGTCTAAATGCACGACTTTGAACTTCCTGTAGCATAAAAATGTTGCATTTGTTAAACAAAAACACAAAAAATCATGTAAAAAAGTGGTATTTTTCATGGGTTGGTTTAGTTCTCTTATGGGGAACTTTTTCCCCCTTGGTCCGATTTTGCCCATTTCCGAACTTAACCTGCCTAGGAATATAAGACATATTCGTGCCAAACATCGGAAGTCTAGCTCGTTTATTTTGGACTATATCGTGTCCTCTACAGACGGACAGACGGACGGACGGACGGACATCGCTAGGATGTCTTAGAATCGATCACTGATCAATAAAATATATACTTTATAGGGTCCTAGACCGATATTTCAATGCGTTACACACGGAATGACAAAGTGAGTATACCCCCATACTGTGGTTGGAGGGTATAAAAAAGTTAATTTCAACTACTAACTAATCCCGGGTAGTTGAGCTTCCCGGGTAGCTCGGGTACTCGTCTACTCGGGAAACGGGGGGCTCTGGTAGAAACCAGCTGCCGCTCAAGGTTATACCAGCTGTAGACTGTACATATAGATTAAATTTTGAATGGATAACAGAAACAAACAAAAAAAATTATTTTTTTAACGTATAATTCTGTATGCAGGCGGCGTAGGCATCCAATCCAGTATTTCAAACGGGAATATCTCTGGAATGGTGGGTCGTAGCAAAAAAGTATAAGAACGTTTTTTGTAGGAAATTTAATAATCTACAACTTTTACTTTAACCATTTTCGCGATATATTTACCGTTTACGAAAAAAAAGCAAAAAACCTATATTTTTGACCTTTGACCTCGAATATCTTTTTTAGCAAGCATCGGATCAACGGGGACTTTTCACATATTATTTGTATTCGTGAACTGAAGATCTATGCCAATTTTCAGCTTTATGCGAGTTAATGCAATTTGAAATGTTTATTTTGACCGGATTAAAAGGCAATCAACGTGTGTTTGGTTTATAAAATGTGAAAAACTAAAACGCCATGTAACAAAAACAACAGATTTTTCCAAATATTAACCATTTTGACAATATTGTGACGACTTTTACTAATGGTAATTATTTTTTTTAAGTGATGCCATACCAATGGTAATTATTTTTTTTTTAATTTTCATTAGTAATTAAATTGATAAGTAATTTAATTGGTACAATTGATATAACCAATGGTAATGAAAAAAATTTAATTACCATTGACATCAATTAAATGGTAATTAAACCATCAATTAATTGGTCCCTTTAATTAATTAGTCCCATCTATGCAAACGACAAATAAATCATGGAACCAAATCAAATTCCTCGCCAGTAATCGTGATGAATGGAGAAGATTCGTTGGTGCCCTATGTTCTACTACACGAACTTTCTACGAATTATTTCAAAACTTTGTATATAATTCTTATGAATAAAGGCAATAATATATATTTGTTTACATGATAAAAAAATTTTTAAATAAAATTACTTGACGGAGTTTGTTGAAAACAAAATCGGAGTTTTGTATTATGGACTAACAGGCTGCCGTTTTCACTAAATTTTGGTTGATATCATGTTTGGTTGATTTACAATTCATGTTTGCTGATTTAAATTTGACGATTTCATTTTCTATGTGGGGTTAATACTTCAATGACATCGCCGTGTTAAAATAATATGGTTTTCACCACATACTTCCATTTCCTTAATTTTACGTCGCATTACTACACTCAAAAGAAAAAGACTGTCAAAAAATCTGTTAACCGACTTTCAATTTGAATTAACAAACTTTCAGCAGATCGTTCTATTGAAGAGGATATTTTTACTAAAATCTCTGTCATTTAGTTTTAGAAAATAACAGACATTTTACTGTGTTTTACTGATTCTGTTTGCTGAGTTTCAAAATATTATTCAACATATTTTTAGCAAATAATTTCGTAATTTCACAGAAATAATTTGCAGTCATTTCTTTTTCAAAAAAATTTTCTAAGCTTTTTTTCAAAGTGTTAATTTTTTTTCGTTTTTTATACAATTAAACAGATAATTTTATACGTATTTTTAAACATTGCAGATTATGGTTAAATTTTACATAAATAGTTTGCTGTCATTATATCTTAAAATTGTTAGTTTCTTTTTTTCGTTTTTTTACTGTCATTTTACTAACTTAAATTGTTTTTTTTTTCTTGCCAAAACAATATTTTTTAGCATTTTTATTTTTTTTGGTAAAAAAAAAATCAATGGCGTGAGTAGAGCTTGCGTGATTGAATTTGGCGTGAGACACGCGTAAGCGTGTGCATTTTTTTGCTCACGTGATTAGTGAACGAGCGTGATTGAACCAAAAATTTGCGTTAGTGATTAGTGAGTGATGCGGTTATTGCGTCAGCTTAAGTGAGTGTGAGTCAAAAACCACTCACGCACCCATCTCTAGTTCAAAGTCATGCACTTGGGCTCAGGGGATTTGAAAAAGCCGTTTTTTCTCACAATTCTAAAGTTTTTAGTCTTAGCAAACTGAGTCTGCTAAAATCAGCAGATTTATCATATAGTTTAAGCTCGATGTAATTTCAGCAGATTTTTCTGTGAAACCACAGATTTTTTTATGGCTCAAACTTTGAGCCTCAAAGTTGGTGTATTCTCAACAGATTTTTCTACAGGCGATCTGATGGCGTTTCTCTCCGAACAGTGGAGTAGATCCATTCACCGCCTCGGTGAAAGTAAGGTTATCGCTCTGGATATTTCCAAGGCGTTTGATCGGGTTTGGCACCATGCACTTATATCAAAGATAAGAATTTGGGGTAGGTGATGATTTTGCTCGTTTTATCTCAAGCTTTCTAAGTGAACGTTCTATTCGTGTTGTTGTAGATGGGTTCTCTTCTAGGAACTTCATATTAAACGCAGGTGTACCACAGGGGTCTGTTCTTTCTCCATCCCTTTTTTAGTTTTTATTAACGACTTACTGAACCTGACAGTGAACCCTATTTATTCTTTTGCGGATGACAGCAATATCTGTCACTCTTATTCTTTTGACCACAGACCAAGTCAATCCGAAGTTAGACTTATGAGACAACATATGAATAACTTTCTTAACCTTGACCTTTCGAAAATCTGTTTATGGGGTCTTGAGAATAGGGTAGATTTTAATGCACAGAAGACTCAATGCTGTACTCTGACGCACAAGCGTATTCGGGGTGCGGAATCTTCTAATCTATCTATTGGTACTACGGATATTGATGAATCGGAAGCTCTAGACGTTTTGGGCATGAAAATTCAGTGTGCTGTCCGTTGGAATAAGCACATTTTTGAAGTAGCAAAGAATGCATTTAAATGTTTAGGGTTTTTAAAACGTTGTAGAAGATACTTCACACCATCTGATCTCTTGACCGTCTATACCACCTATATCCGTCCCAAAATGGAATACAATTCCCATGTATGGGCTGGTGCTTCAATATCTTCATTGGAGCTACTGGACCGGGTACAGAAAAGGGCGCTTTTACTTATAGGAGACGATCGGATATCTAATTCCATCAACTCCTTAGAGCATCGTAGGAGTGTTGGTTGTGTGTCTTTGTTCTATAGATACTTCCACGGAGTATGTTCTGCTGAGATAGTTGACCTCATTCCGGATAGACGTGTATTTGGTCGTAGTACGCGCCTTTCGAGCAGAGCTTACCCGTTTGTCGTTGATTGGACAGCAGAACGCACCACACACTATAGAGAAAATTCTTTCTTTGGCCGAACGATTCGTATGTGGAACAGACTTCCCGCATATGTCTTTCCCGACACTTTTAACATCTACAAATTCAAGTCAAATATTAACAAATACTACTCCCTCTTTCCTCCTTCCCATACCTATATTTCCTGATTTCAACACAATGCAAAGCATTTATAGGGGGCATCCCCTGAGTGTTGGTCAAAAAAAAAAAAAAAAAAATATTTTAAATCTGCTGATTTAAGCTGACCCAGTTTTTTAAAACTTTGTATTGTCCAATGAATAAACATAAGAAATTTTTCACATTTTTTAAAGTGTTAATTTTTTTAGTTATACACTGTGAAAGTAGAGTCGAATATGTATTAAGATTTTAGTTTGGTCATTAACGATTGTCATTAAAGACTCTTTGTTACTTGTAGTATAGGGTTTTTATTTTTGCTAAATAATCTTGACAATGGGATCTGACAAATCCCGAAACATGTGTCGATTAAGTCTTGCAAAAAATGACCAACATAAATAAAATAATAACAGAAAAATAATTTTCTTGAAAATTATTCTACAGTCGAACCCGGTTATAACGAACTCCGAGGGACCAGAAAAAATAGTTCGTTATAAGCGAAGTTCGCTATAAGCGGGGTATATTTTTTATCAACCTAGTTTTATATCAATAAAAATAGATCCAATTTTGTTGAATTTGATGTTTTTTCGTAAATAAACTACTTATTGAGAAGAAATCATTAAAAATATAAATACATTTTATCAAAATTATAATATAAAACCCAAAAATCCAATCTTTTGTTAAATTTATAAACATAATTGCCACACGTTAAAAAATATTAATGGGAGTTCGTTATAAAAAGGTAAATATACATGAAATTATGTTCGTGGGACCATAATAAGCAGTTCGTTTTAACAGAGGATTCGTTATAACCGAGTTCGTTATAAAAGAAGTATTTTCTGTGAAAATTGATGCTAAAACGTCGGGACTTTATAATTAGTTCGTTATAACCGAGAATTCGTTATAACCGAGTTCGTTATAACCGAGTTTGACTGTATAAGGAAATCATAGTTTTAATTAGTTAGGGAAATAATGACCTCGAGCTAGAATAAACCTACTCAACATATAAAAATTTACATCTTAAAAAAACTTAAAAAATTTTTGGAAAAAAAATGCCAACAGACTATTTTTATAATATTTTGAAATTTAATCAGTTAAATTGCAGAAAGTTTTCTATAATTTTCTAAAACTGGATGACAGAGAATTTAATTAAAATATCCATTTCAGCAAAAAAAAAATCTCCTTAAAAATTGCTAATTCAAATTGAAAGTCATTTTATTCAGATTTTTTTACAGAGTTTTTCTTTTGAGTGTAATAACCATCATTTGGTGAAAAATTAAAAAATGGAAACTATTTTTATGTATGGTGTAGAATATCATATGGTCGTTTTGGCCGACTTATATGTTTGTAGTTGTTTTTTTTAAGATTTTTCATACATTTATGTTCTTGTCGAACTTGAAAGAATTCTCTTTACATTTTCTTGTATGTATTTTTTTTGTGTAACAAAGTTTTGTACGAAAAATTTGTTTAATACACATTTTTTCCTGGTAAACTCTTTTTTACTAGATTGAGTTAAATTTGTTTGTAAAAGGAAATTTAAATGAATGACGATTTATGAAAAGTTTTTGATGAATTTGTTTTAAAATTTTGACATGATATAAGTTGCCAAAAGAATGAATTTTCATTAAAAAATATGTGTATATCATTCATTCATCATAAACACAATCCAGCATTGAAAAAAAATAAAAATGACATATTTTCTTCAAGTCTGCTGACAATTAAACGCCCCAAACAGCAACTATTAAAAAAATATCCATACTTAATCACTATTATTATACATTTAAAAAAACATAAATTATTGTGGGTAATTGGAATTGGCTCAAATATTTCCAAATCCGAGTTATCCAACAATTTTCGTTGTTGTGTATTGTACATTTTGAAATTTTGTTGTCCCAAAACCAAAATACTTTCCGTAAAACATCTAACTGATTCCAAACCTACAGTCTTAATTTTTGTAGCTCGTAACCTTCTCGAGATCTTCCCGTTTGAAAACTGAAATATACAAATTTTTATATGAATTTCGCTGCAAACGGTCCAGTACCTACTTACTGAATGGCTAAAAAATTGTAAATAAATCACGGTACACCGTTGCGTATGATTGTTATTTAAAGACATGTAATACAAATAAGTATACGCCTAGATTTAGATTTAGAGATTTATACAATTTTCAAGTAAGTTTAATTACAATATTGGTTTAACAACTTCAAATGAGTGTAAAAATAAAATCTCGCACTAATCTAAAAAAAAAACCCTGAGGGAATTGTTTTATTTGCTCTTGGTTTCATCCCATTCCGATTTTGGTTGTTGCACTGTGGTTTTGTCAGCAATTATAATATTTTCAGTAAAAATAAAACTAATTAAAAAACACATAAATATTTTCGGTTAACACTTTTATTTCAAATGTAAAGTTATTAATACAAAACCGCACAACATTTAAATTATTTTTGTTTATCAATTCCTTTATTGATAATTTTTTTTTATTAAAATAGTAAAAAACAAGTTAAATAAAACATTCAATTTGAACCAACCCTTTTGCGTTGATATAATTTTTATACCCTCCACTCTGGTGATAGAGAGGGTCATTCCGTTTGTAACACCTCGAAATATTGGTCTAGGACCCCATAAAGTATATATATTCATGATCCTCGATCGATTTTAAGACGATATAGCGATGTCCGTCCGTCCGTCCGTCTGTCTGTCTGTCTGTCTGTTGAAAACACGCTAACTTTTGAAAGACTTTATGGAGGCTCCTGAAGTTTGGCATATATGTTGGGCATTTACCTGGTCAGGTTGGTATTGCAATCCACCGAAATCGGTCCAGTGGTTCAAAAGTTATAAGCAAATGAGTGAATTTCGGCAAGGGTTTTTCTGGAATTTACGAGATAAAACACACGGTAACTTTCGAACGGCAATTCTGAGGGTACTGAAGTGTGGCATATATATTTGCTGTTCCTCTGGTCCGGTTCGTTTTAAATTTCAGCCAAATCGGTCCAGTCGTTCAAAAGTTATTAGCAAAACCGTAAATTTCACATTGGTTTCACCTTAAATTCACGTGTTGAAAACCCGTTAAACAAGTTTTAAAAACAGTTGCAAGTCAAAAAAATATTTTACACTCAAAAAAAATTAGTAAATTATTTTTTTTTTTTCAAAATTAATAGAAAAAAGTTTTTTTACACAAAATAAAATATTTCTAACCAAAAATTTTATTTTTTTCGCGTTAGAAAATTTTCTATCACTTAAAAAGGGCATTGTGGAAAGTATTCATAGATTCGGCCAAGTCGAATTTAACTTTTCTACTTGTTTAAAACTGGAAAAACTCCGAACTGATAAGTAAATCTGACAATAACTTGTTTGCCGCAATCATATCTGACCTTAGAGAGCATACACTCAAAAAAAAAAAAAAAATGTAAAGTTAGCAAAAAAAGCTTGTAAACCTACAAGAAAATTTGCTGATTTTGAACCCACAATTTTTTTGGTAAAGTTAGCAAAAACGTTTTGCTAAAAATAAGTTAACTGAAATAATTTTTATTGTTTTTCTGTAAAGACAGTCGAGCTCAGGCTCTAATTATAATTATGTATTATAATTTTTTGATTTTGTTATATATGGTTTTGAATTGAGAAAAGTGTGAAAGAACAATTTTAATTTTTCTAAAAATTTAGACATCCTGGTTTGTTTCTTACTAGTTTCATATTATCCAGTTATAATAATCTTCAGAAAAACTTTTAATGTCAATTTATTTAGTTAATAGTCAATAAAACTCTATATGTGAAAATTATTTACAGATCGCAGCCGACAAGGATTGAACTCATCATCATCTGTAATACTATTTCAACATAGTTCATACACATTTGAGGACCCCATTGGGTTCGGACCCAATAGGTCCAGACCCCGATGGGCCTAGACCTAGTTGGGTTCCTTAAAAATCGTCATAGTTTTTGATCCAAAATTTGTGTCCGTTTCGCTCTACCTTGCTTAGTTTATGAGATACGTACTTTTAGGGGATCACTGGGGTCTTGAGAATTCAAAAACTCGATAACTTCAAAAATATTACTCGGAGAGCTTTTGGTTATTTTGCGGTCTTGTTCTACGTGTTGAGACTTTTTGGACTTTTTGTTGTGTCGGCAATATTTACCGAGATATGAGCATTTTAAAATTTTCGGGAATGCTCACTTTTTTGGATCCAAAGTTAGGTCCCATTAGGGTCCACACATGTGAAGAGGACCCGCGAAAGTATGGACATTCTAGGAACCAAAAATGCCCTCCATTTTGCTCTATCTGGCTTAGTTTCCGAGATAGCGCCATTTTAAGTTTTCTGAAAATAAAAAAAAATTTACCATTTATTTTTGCTAATGTTAGCAAAAAATCTTGTAAAAATGTTGTCAACTCAATTTCAAATCTTAGCAAAAGAAATTAGTTCAACGTTTGTTTAAAATTGCTAATGTGCTAAATGAAGTTTACAAGAATATTTTGCTAATATGCTAATCTCAACTAAAAATTTGCTAAAAGTTAGCTAACTAGCATTAGCAAAAAAAAAAATAGTAAATCTACTAACGTATTTTTTTGAGTGTAGTATAGTTGCCGCGATTATGTTGTAACTACGTCTTTGCTCTGCTTGTAAGTTATAATTTTATAAAAATATATCATTGAAATTGGGTATTTATTTGATTTTAATAGCATTGAAATAGCATTCGACTTTGCAATTGTTGTTTTTTATATCGATGTACTCAAATTCTTGATGTAATCCATTTTTCAAAACTTTATCCACTAAAAAGAAGCTTAAATTTCAAGTTTTAGACAAATTGATTAATAACAAAAACCAACAAATTTTTAGCTAGTTTTGACAGTAAAATCATACCTGCTGGAAAGATGACCAGTCGAGGATCGGTCATAGAGTGGTACTTTTTAAAAAAGGGACCTGTCGCTAATTAACACCTTGTGATATGTCCCAGGACTTGTCACTAAATGAAATTTAGTCGAGCATCGGCCATAAAGTGGTATTCACCACGAGGTAAATTATTATCCAAGTTACAATCCCAAGTTGCTAAAAATTTTTGGTTTTAAGAAAATGAAAATAGTAATTATTTTATTTTTTTTTATTTTTCGTTAATTGTTAGCTTATATAGTCAAACTGAGGTGGCGCTCTGCAACTTTTTTAAAATTAGACACCACCCTAAAAACATTATCATGTTAAAAACTCGATTTTCGGGACACGTTACTGCCCAATTTAAAAAAAATAAGTTAACCACTTCATCGGCAGGCAAACTTATGTGAACTTAAACTTGTTAAGCTACAGAACGTTTAACTAGCACAAAACCATCCAAAAAAACTGATCCGGATTAGAATTTTTTCATTGATTTTATATGTTTTTTTCAATGAAACGGATTGAAATTCGTTGAAATTCATATATACATATTTGAACATTTGTTGGTCCGATTTGGGGTTAATTAATGATTATACATTTAAGCCACAAAAAAAAATTGAAAATCACCAGTATCAGCAAAACACCAACTTGATACCCAAGAAAACAACGCAATTTTTTTATTTGCATTATTAATGCATTTGAACAGTTAAAAAAACAAAAATGTATTAGTAAATACAATATTATACGAGTACAAAAAAAGTTTTTAACATTTAAACCAATTTAATACTATTATTGGTCTGGTAAAAAATAACCAAAGTTATACAAACACACGCACACACACAGACAAACTTGTGTATACGGATAGGAAAATTGTTCGTCTGTGTATGTATACAAATGATGGTGGTGAAGAACGACAACAAAAACCAAAATTGCATCGAAATAAACAAGTGGCAAACAAAAGTGTTGGTATTTATTTCTCTCCGCCCGAGTAAAAAAGTTTTTATATAGTTGTATATAATTTTTTAAACATCATATTTGATTATATAGAATTATATAGAATTTGATGCGAAAAATGAGTCGATAAAACCATATAAAATTTTATCAATGTTACTTATGTTTTGATAAATTTTTTATATAATTTTATGCGAAATTTGGACCCCTATTTTTATATAACAACAGCAAATTTATATAATCAGATATAATTATATACAACTATATCAAATTATATAAAACAATATATAATTTTATAAAGTTATATAAAATTATATAAAGTTTTATATAAATCATAAAATTTTGTTTTAATTATATATAATTATATATAATTTTATGTAACTTTATATAGTTTTATACAATTTTATACAGTTTTATATATTTTTATATAATTATATCTAGTTATATAATTTTGCTATTATTATATAAAAATAGGGGTCCAAATTTCGCATAAAATTATATAAAAAATTTATCAACCCGAGTAAAAAAAAGTTATATGACGCAATATTTAATTTTATATGAACAGATATGCTTTTATGTAAATCCATATTAATTTTGATCCGAAAATTGGCGGATCGAATATTATACGATTATATCAAATTCTATTATTTTTGATAAAATAATATCAAATTTGATTAAGTTTGATCCCAAAAATGGGTCTATCTAATTGTATTAAATCATATCTTATCTGTTAAAATTAGATAAATTTTTATATAATTAGATGAAATCTGGTAATTTTTTTTGGAATTTTAAACGCGAAATTAGAAATTATTTTATCAGATTGGATACATTATCAGTTAGAAGAGTTTTTATTGCATTCTTCGGAATTTTTTTACTAAAAATTTTTTAATTTCGTTTTCTAAAATCATTTTTACGGGATTTGAAAATTCCAAAAAATGTTTGTGTCTTAGAAAATTTAAAAACATTTTTTCGGAACTGAACAATTTTTCAAAAACATAAAATTTCTCCTAAAAACATTTTAAATGATTTTTTTAATTAAAAAAAACAATTGCCAAAAAAATTTTGTGTCCGGGACTTTGGAAAATTTTCATAAAATTTTTGAGGACTTGAAAATTTTTTTTTTTTATGTCCGGGACTTAGAAAATTTTGAAAATTTTTTAAATTTTTTCAGGATATAATTATAAATAAAATCATATATCTTTTTATCTGTCATATCCAAAAATTCCCGACCTTCTATGTCATATCTAATTTCATATAAATCGGTATATAAATAGATATGAATATGTATGTTATCATATCAAAAAATAAGGAAAAATACAATACTATATATAAACTTATATGTCCATATCAAAGTTCATGCATAACCATATATAAATTTAAATAATTATATATTAGCATATATGATTATATCATATTTTTTTTACTCGGGAAAATATATGAAACATTGATCAAATTTTATATAGTTTTATCGACTCATTTTTCGCATCAAATTCTATATAATTCTATTTAATCATATATGATGTTTATAAAATTATATACAATTATACAGGAACTTTTTTACTCGGGCGTGTTTTTTTTTTTTTTTTGTTTCAAGTTCGTAATGCCAAAATGAACGAGTTTTTACGTTGGAAGGAGGGTTACCAAATAAAATGTGATTTGACCCAATTTACGCATACGTAAAAAAATACTACACTCAAAAAAATACGTTAGTAGATTTACTAATTTTTTTTTGCTAATGCTAGTTAGCTAACATTTAGCAAATTTTTAGTTGAGATTAGCATGTTAGCAAAAAATTCTTGCAAACTTCATTTAGCACATTAGCAATTTTAAACAAACGTTGAACTAATTTCTTTTGCTAAGATTTGAAATTGAGTTGACAACATTTTTACAAGATTTTTTGCTAACATTAGCAAAAATAAATGGTAAATTTTTTTTTATTTTCAGAAAACTTAAAATGGCTCTATCTCGGAAACTAAGCCAGATAGAGCAAAATGGAGGGCATTTTTGGTTCTTAGAATCTCCATACTTTCGCGGGTCCTCTTCACATGTGTGGACCCCAATGGGCCCTAACTTTGGATCCAAAAAAGTTAGCATTCCCGAAAATTTTAAAATGCTCATATCTCGGTAAATATTGCCGACACAACAAAAAGTCCAAAAGCATTTTTGTAGCTCTCAATACGTGGAACAAGACCGCAAAATAGTCAAAAGCTCTACGAGTAATATTTTTGAAGTTATCGAGTTTTTTAATTCTCAAGACCCCAGTGGTCCCCTTTAATCACGTATCTCAAAAACTAAGCAAGGTAGAGCGAAACGGACACAAATTTTGGATCAAAAACTATGACGATTTTTAAGGAACCCAACTAGGTCTGGCCCATCGGGGTCTGGACCTATCGGGTCCGAACCCAGTGGGGTCCTCAAATGTGTCAACAAAAAAAAAATTTTTGTTAACTAATTATTGGCAAAACATTTTTGCTAACTTTAGCAAAAAAATTGTGGGTTCAAAATCAGCAAATTTTCTTGTAGGTTTACAAGCTTTTTTTGCTAACATTACAGTTTTTTTTTTGAGTGTAGTGGCAGGGTAACCATGTATCACTGTTTTTGCCTACGATTACCTTAACACGAGAGGTATTTCAATACACAAAGAAAACAGATTAGTTGTACCAGCCGAATTCAGAGCCACAATCGAAATTTTTGATTGCGATTACCGAAATTTATTTGAACCAACAGAAGTTAGGTTGTTGTAAACTAATTTCGGTACTCGCAACCGAATATTTCGGTTGTTGCAATCAAAATTGAGACTATTGAAATTAAAGTGAATAAGAATGACTGAAGGTGTATCCACAATTTGGAGTTTCATTGACAAGTTTTATTAAAACCAAGTGAGAACAGTAAAATAACTTTTTTTCGAGGTTGGTTTAGTTCTTCAATGAGGAAATTTTGTATCCACTGGTCTGATTCTGCAAATTTGCAAACTTAATCTGCCTATTACCATAACCCAACTTCGGGACGATGGCCCTTTTGTTTTGGACTGCATCGTGCTAACTACAGGCAGACGGACGGAGGGATATTAAAATAATGTCTAAGAATCGATCACGGCTCAATAACACTGTTCAACACGAAAATGTATTTGGCTTGAAATCATAAAAAAGTAAAGTACACTAATATTAGACTGAAACCCTAAAGGGATTCTTTTTATGGTCCATTGAAGTTTTTTGATCTAAGTAATGATCTTAAATATCTTTAGTTAAATTTTATGGTACTTCTTTTCTTAGAACATATTAACCCTCTAAGGGTCATTTAAAACCTTTTTTTTTAAATCAGCCGATGAAGTCTACTAAAACGTACATTTAAAGTGCATTCTCCTAAAACGTGCAAATATTTTCTAGGTCAAATTTCACAAATGTAAAATGCTTAAAAAG
Source organism: Pegoplata infirma (assembly GCA_963921195.1). Taxonomy (NCBI): domain Eukaryota; kingdom Metazoa; phylum Arthropoda; class Insecta; order Diptera; family Anthomyiidae; genus Pegoplata; species Pegoplata infirma. Next base: position 155,405,766 of record OY992537.1, on the reverse strand, counting down.
GGAAAATGTAATATAACACAATTTTCGTCTTTTTTTTGGCCAAATTAGTGTTAAGTCAAAAATATTTGTATAAATATACAGACGGTGAGCCTCAGCGATGTTAAGGTTGAACACTAGTGTCGACGAAAAGTATAAACGCAGTACGATTTCTACATGATTAAATGACACAAAACTGTAAACAGTGAAATCGTAGTATCTCGCATTTGCGAGATATAGCGAAGTTGTGTATTTGTATTTTCTAAAATTTTGACTTGAAGTTTTTTAAATATTTTCAAAAACTGAGTGTACAGTTTTAATACTTACTTAAAGTTCACAAAACATAAACATCAAAATCCTATCTTCTTTAGTTCGCTAGAAATCGCGAAATTACGTTTTGGCTGTTTTTGTTTTTTACACTCAAAATAATCACTTGTTAAACTACAGAGATACTCTGCTGAGTCCGCAGAAAATACCAAAGGTTTTTTTTTTATTTTACGAAGTAAACTTTGTAAAATGATTTCGATAAAGAAAATGTAAATTAACAGAATTATCTGTAAAATGTTGATAAAAGCGGCCAGAATTTAACCAAAAAAAACTCTGAAAATTTAGAAAGGTTTAGTTAAATCAGTGATGTCCAAAAAGAGAAACGATAATATTTTTTTTTTGTTTTTTACGCTCTCTGCTGTTAGTTTTGTTGTTGTTCGGATTGTGTACGTGTGTTTTTGTCGATCTTTAACAAGTGTTTGGGCACCATTGAGTTAAATGCATTTTATGAGCACATTTTATTTTTGTGAAAATTACGAGTTTTTTACAAGAACCTCAAATTTTACAAGACATTCTCGTAAAACTTACTAGCTTTTATTGCAGTTTAAGACGCTTTTTAAAGAGGGTTTAAAATATTTTGAAGTTTTTTTGAAAAGATTTTTATTTGAAAGCTGTATTACAGAGCAATAAGTAAAATTACAGATGAAATTTAGTATTTTGGTTACGAGAAAAAAACCAAAGTGTTTTTCTAAAAATCTGTATTTTAACAAAAAAAAACTCTGTTTATTATCTGTAAAATAGAAACAACAAAGTAAAAAGTAAAATTACTGATAAAACTTTGTTTTTCGGTCACAAGGAAATACAAAGTATTTTCTTAAAATCTGTATTTCGGCAGATAACTTTGTCAAATATCTGTCGAAATGAGATTACAGTCATTTACAGAGTATTTAACAGACTTATTATTTTGAGTGTATCTTTCTTTATAAACATGGTATGCAGATTTCCTGTTATTTTGTGAATTGCAATAAATGTTTTTGCAGACCAACAATAACACAAAGTAATGAATAACTACACTAAAAAAAACCTGGTAAAACGACAAGAAACGTTTGTAACTTTTTTTTCTACCTTCTATTTGATAACAGTTTCTTGTAATTTTACAAGTTTTTACCAATAATTTTGTAATTTTACAAGCTTTTTACAAATAAAATTGTAAGTTTAAAAATTTTTTGACACGATATTTTACGAGAATTAATAGTAAATATTACGAGCTTTTCGTAATTTTACAAGATTTTTATCAATTAAACTGTTAATTTACAACTTTTTGGCACAATAAAACAATATGGAAATCTCGTGAATTTACTAGATTTTTTTTGTAAAAAAATTTTTCCAATTGTAAAATCCAAAAAAAAATTGTAAAACTACAAAAAAAATTAAAATTTTGATAGAAAATTTTTGTTAAAAAACAAGGAAAACTGTCAAATATTGGTGAAATGGTATTACGAGACTTTTTCTAGTAGTTTGACAAGGTTTTTTTTTTGTGTGTTAGTAGTAAAGCGAGTTTTTTAGCGATATATCGAAGAATTAAGCAGCTATAATTTAAATGTTAAGAGCCTTATGAACTTCGATCAATAACAAGTCAACCTGCATTTCGTGTTTTTCAACAATTTTGAAATTTCTATTAATCAAACCAAAAAAAAAAAACACACACACAAAATGCTGTTTTGTGCTATTTCTCGCGAAAGTGAGCAGCTATAATTTTTGTGTGGGCTGTTTTAATTTCTACCAACATGTTGAAATCAAACTGCATACCACTTTTTCTACAGAATCGGTTTCAAACTATAAATAAAAAATAAAATAATAATCGTTAAACTACCCAGTCAGAAAAATACAATCGCAAAAGCGCTGTGAAAGCGTTGTAAACGGTTCTACAAGCGTTCCATTTACCATCTTGAAAGCGCTTTCAGATGATCCGAATGATAACATCGATCTACGCTAGGTTTAAAGCGTTTTAAAAGCGTTTTAAAAAAGTGCTTTCAGAACGTTTTGTTAAAAGTCATGAAAGCGATTTAAAAACCAAAAGTAAAGCACTTATAAAGAGCTTAAATACAAAAATTAAAGATATTTTCCAGCGATTGAAATAAGAAAAAACAGTACTTTAAAGGACTTCATATAAAGCACATATTTTTTTTTTATTCGTTAATTGTAGATATTTTTTTTATAAAAGTATTTTAGTAAATAAAAATTAAATTCAATGTAATAAAAAAAGTAAACTTAGTAAAGGTAAACTTCATAAAAAAAGTAAACTAATTTATTTATAGGGACTTTCTTCCTCCCATTCTGTCCTTTACTGCAGCCAGGCAGCGGCTAATTTTTGTAAAAATTGCTCAACATCGTTAATTTTGACGTGGCTTTTAAAGGAAAAGACCTAAGCTTTCTTTTGAATCAAAAAAAAAAAAAAAAAAAAGGGCCCAATTTGAGGAAAAAGTCAAAAAAGTTTTAGATTTTTAAGAAAAAAAATCAAAAAATTTTTTTTTATTTTTTTTATATTTTTTTTTCGAACGACTGAAGAAATAGCTATTTAAACTCTTTGGGACACATTTTGCTAAAAACAATAGGTAAGAAGTTACATGGATGAGAATAAACTCCTCTTTGGCCAAAATGTCAAATTTCGACCCCCTCTAACTCAGAGAGTCCTTGACCGATCTCGCTGAAAATTTGTGTCTAAACTACTATCCAATAGGACTAACCTTGGTGCAAATTTCATCCCGATCGGAAGACATCGGTTTCAAAAGTTGTGTCAGTTGACACGAAAACCCCCATATTTAAAAGGCAACATCTTTAATAAAATAAACGATTATTTTGTCTATCCAATTCCGTCAAAAGATAGACTTTATAACGATAAAAATTTACGTGAAGATGTTATTGAAGTCATTGTGCATATTGTAGAAGTTAAATGCATTATTTGTAAATTTTATAACGAAACTATTGCTATAACTCTTTAGCATAAATGATAATAATAAAACTTAAAATAGATTTACAAATTAAAAAATGTTTTATGTTTTCAAAATTTTGCGTTTTCAATGTGGTGGTAGGGAAAAATTATTTAATTTGATTTAACAAAATGTTTTTATAACAATTTGTTTAAAATTGAGTATAATCTAAAAAAATACTATACTTGTATGTACTCCGAAAAAAAAAACGTTTGCAAAAACTGCTTTAAAACCATTTAATTTTGAAACGAACATGTATTTTGTTAATAAAGTGCTTTCAAAACGCTTTTCGAAAACGCTCTCAAGGCGTTCGAATAAAGCGTTTTGAGAATGCTTTTTTTTTGTTACAGTGTTTTCAGAACGCTTTTCGAAAACGCTCGCAAAGCGTTCGAAAATAACGTTTTGAGAACGTTCTTTTTTTTGATACAGTGCTTTCAGAACGCTTTTTTTTTATAACCGTCGTCAATTTCTGCTTGGGTATATTCAATTTGAGCTATCTGCAAACTCATAAGAGGCGAGTCACAGTTGGGTCAACAAAACACAACCACAAATCATTTTTGTAAGATAACAACCACAAAAATTATTGAATATTTTATTTTTTTTCCTAACATCTGCATCTATCATCAGATAATTAGCACCAAAAAAAAATTAAGGTGTATATAATTTTGTTAACACGGCAATTTGATTAAAACAAAAAATGTCGTCACGATTTTTTACTATTTAGTCAAATGGCATTTAAAAAAAAATTTATACAACCTTATTTTTTCTGGGTTAATTATAATGTGTGACAGTGAAAAAGTAACCTGGGTTTTGACAATTAATTTTACATAATTCGGGCATGCTGATTCCAATGGTCCAAGCCATTTTTAATTCTAAGGTACAGTTTTAACATGATAATGTTTTTAGGCTGGTGTCTAATTTTAAAAAAGTTGCAGGACGCCACCTCAGTTTGACTATATAAGCTAACGACTAACAAAAAAGAAAATTGGAATTACTGTTTTCGTTTTCTTAAAACCAAAAATTTTACTAACTTGGGTTTGTAACTTGGATAATAATTCACCTCGTGGTGAATAACAAAAATATTCACCAGCTGGTGAATAAAATGTAACAAAATTATTTTTCATCAATATTTTTTTTTTGTTCATCAATATTTTTTTTTTTCATCAATATTTTTTTTTTTTCATCAATATTTTTTTTTTTTTCATCAATATTTTTTTTTCATCAATATTTTTTTTTTCATCAATATTTTTTTTTCATCAATATTTTTTTTTTCATCAATATTGTTTTTTTCATCAATATTTTTTTTCCATCAATATTTTTTTTTTTCATCATTATTTTTTTTTTTTCATCAATATTTTTTTTTTCATCAATATTTTTTTTTTTTTCATCAATATATTTTTTGCATCAAAAAAATTTTTTTTTTCATCAATATTTTTTTTTCATCAATATTTTTTTTCATAAATTTTTTTTCATTACCTATTTATTTTTATCAATAAATTTTTTTCATTAAAAGCCTTTTCTTCATCAAACACTTTTAGTTATCGAAAAACATAGACAAACAGATAGATGGATATCACTAGAATGTCTTAGAAAACTTTACGGATCAATAATATATAAACATAATGGCGTCCTCGACCGATATTTCAATGCATTTTGCATATAATGACAAATTAATATAGCGTTATTTTTCCTTGAAAAATGTTGCTTTGGAAAGAACACCTACTTGTACAGCAAAACATTACCATGATTCAATGGTTTGGGCACGAGTACAAACTTCGCAGACATTTTTTTGCAAAACGTCTTCAAAGTTTTTCACGTCCACGTGAAGTTTTTTGAATAAAAAATATTTTGTATGCAAAAAAGTCGCTCTTTTATAGTTGAAATTAAAGGATTATATCTGTTACTACATTTTAAGCATAAATTTCGCTACTAAAAGTTTAAAACTTTAATAGTGTTTCGCGTTTTATACCATTTTTTCTAATTTTTTAGCGTTTTGCGATTTAAAATGCTTTAATAAATACCGACCTAAACAACCGCTTCAGATAGACCAGTGTTGGCTACCGTTACCTTTTCAATACCGTTACCGATTAAAAACCCTTTAATATTGACTACTGTTACCGTTACCAATACCGAAATAAAAAATTTTAAATACCGTTACCGATTAAAAACCATTACTTTTATTCGGATTCTTACCGGTATTATATCGGTTTTGTTTCGATTGTCTAAATATTACTTATTTTAAATTTTTGCAGATAAAAAACAAAGTAAAATATTTTTAATGTACGTGCAGTCTTGACAGATTTTTCTGCAAACTCTACCTGGTTTATCAAGACAGACATTTAGCAAACCGCGTCAGCTAAAATCAGCAGTTTTCTTAAATTGCTCAAAATGCAGATATTTCTGCTGATTGGACAGAAATACGTTAAAAATCAGTTATTTATTTGTTGAATTGCAATACTGCGTGAATATTTTAATTAAATTCTGAGTTGATTAATAGTCCTTATAATTATATGTATGTTGAAAATACACTAAATTTATCAGTTTTTTTATTTTATTAAATATTTTTTTTATTTTTTACGTGTTTTTAACAAATTTGTGGCTATTTAACATTTCTGATAAATACCGGTACGTACCGGCATCGCTGTTTCGGTAACGGTTAAGCGTTACCTAAATTACCGAAAATTCCGTTACCTTTACCATCACCGATATAAAAAATATTAAATACCAATACCGTTACCAATACCGTTATTCGTTTCTGTTGCCAACCATGATATGGACTATAACTTTGTAACGGCTTGTGATAAAAATATGATTTTTTACAATTTTTCTCAGTTCACTACAGATGTTAAAAAAATATTTTTTAATTTTTAAAAAATAAAGTTGTTCGAGCTCAAGGTCAATTGTTTGTAAATTTCTTTATTTCCTGTTTATTTCTTTATTGCCTGACCTCGAGTTCGAAAAGCTTTATTTTTTTACATATTTATTCTGAAAAGTCGAACAAAAACAACTTTAATTTATTTTTTTTTTTTTTTAATCATGGCGATAAAGCCACTATTTGGAGCATTTGGAAAGCATGCAAAAATGTCATAACAGTAGTTTTTGTTGTAGAATCGAATGGTAAAATAAAATTTGCATCAGCCGTTTAAGCTTCGCATCAAAATGGGGTAAAAACCCGGTGTTTAAAAAGCGGAAATGCACAGAAAAGAGTTGAAATTTTCAAAAAAAAAACAATGCCATTATTTTTATTGACGCAAAAACCTGAAACATTTCTTAATATCAAAAATTTTACTTTCAAAAACAAATTTCTATTAAAAATGCTTCAAAATATAATTTCTTTAAGAAAAAAAAATTTCTTCAAGAAATAGTGAACCGGGTTTTAAATTATGTTAATGACTTTTGGAAAAATGATGATGAAAATTAAAAAAAGTGCAATTAATGTGAAAATATGCAAAAATATGCATTAAAACCAAAATATGCAAAAATATGCAACTACAAATCGATGCCATTTTATTGCAAATTCATCGAATCGTGTAGATATTCAATTTATATAATGTTTAGAGTGCTGAGTTAAAACATGAATTTTCTTAAAATTACTTGCGTTACTCATTACTATTCACTTCGGTATACTTAAACTAATAAACAATAAACTCTTTTCGTTGTTTACAAAAAATTGGTGTTCAAATTGGAGTTAAAAGAATGCATATTTTTTTTACTGAATTTAAGAAATTTTGATTTTTGTTTGGGTCGTTGGAAAAATGAGTTGATGATTGAATTTTAACTATTGTACAGTTTTTTAAATTTTTAATTTTTGAACTTGAAAAAACACAACTTAGAAATATTTTTTTAAAATTTTCTAAAAAACGTCTTCAAATATTTTCATTTTCCAGCGCGAGCCTCGTACCTCATTAAATATTCGCTCAATCTGAACACTATAAGCTTAAATTAAAGCTCTCTATATATCTTAAATTTTAAAACATATAAAAATTATACTGTAATTTTTCATTAATTTTTAAATGCATATCTCGTATTTTATAATTGTAATTCCAGTTGTATAAGTACAATTAAGAAGTTTTTTTTTTTTAAATGAAAAACAACAGGAGTAGTTATACATAAATATAGCATTGAATTTAGTTTTTAAGTAACTTTACTACTTACTCTTAATTATCCAACAGACAATTTTTTGTTTTCGGATGATATGTGCAGTAGTTTAGTACGTTGAATTTTGGGAAGAGCTTTAACTGTTGGAGCTGCAATGTAAAAAAAAAAATATAGAGACGATGTATACATTAACTACACCAGTATATTGTAGGTACATATTAATGTTTGTATTATTATTATTTTTTTTTGTTTTTAATCTTTTAACGCTTGTTTAAGTTGTTTTTACTTTTTTTTCAATTTTTTATTTTTTTTTTGTTTGGGTTTCTTTTCATTTATATACAAACATATATTTTTGTTTTTTCAAGGCATGGTGTTGTACTAATTAATGATGGCATATTTAACATACACAAACAAACACATGAATAAATATTTTTTAGTGTATAAACGAAAAAATACTTATGTGAAAAACAAGAAGAAAATCATGAAATATTCTTGTTTCACATTTAAAAAAATGAAAATAAAAAAAAAAAATCATAACTTCAGTTGTAGGTTTAGTTGAGTCTGTGTTGCACGTTCTTACATACAAGTTTTTTTTTTTACGTTGCTACTGCTGTTAACGACAACTTTTGCAATTTTTCTTTCCGTTTCCGGTTGTTAGGTTTGTTTTATTTTACTTTTCACTTGTTTATCTTTTCTACGTTAACTGTAAATGCGTATAGTCTCTACTCTACTACAACTGTTATCTCAAATACAAACAAACAAATATTCGTTTCTTTTTTTTTTGTTTGTTTGTTTTAAACCATCACACAGACACAGAGTAGAGTTACAAATGCTAAAAAAAAAACAACAAAAAAACTAAGTGACTTCTTTAGAAAAATTATTATTAGTTTTTTTTTTTAATTTTTTCATTTCCAAATAGCAAAATAATTGAAGGACGCTGCACAAAAATACACATCTCCTTGTGCTATTAGCAGACATTCGAACAAATATGCACGTGCACATATTAACACACACACATTCAAACGAATAGTTAAACTACAGTATAGGTACATGAAATTATGAACAAGGGTGCTGTTGATATAAGAAAAAATTGCTGTTGACACAATATAAAATTCGAAAACAGCACCTACTAGCAATTTGTATTTTGACATTCAAAATTGTCGTTTGAGTACAGTATTTGAAGGATAGAATTAATTTTATTTGGAGATTAACCCAACAAAGCTACAAAAATATGAGAATGCTGTTTTCAATACACACACAAAAAAATGCCTGCGAATTTTGTACTCTTGCCCAAAACATTAAACCATGATAATGTTTTGCGGAAGATTTGGGTGTACTTGCCAAAGCAAAGTTTTTTTTAGAAAAAATAATGTTATATTACAAGGGTTCAAGTTGAAAAAATGCAGAAGAAAAATTGAATTTTTAAAAATTATAGACATTTCTGGTATTTCCTATACCGGTTTCAAACACCCCAGTTAGTGTCATCTTCAGTAGGATTTTAAATGTCGGTTTGTCTTGTTAATGAAAACTGTTTTTTATATATGTGAATATTTATAGTTTCCACAGAATAAATTTTGACAGTTTCCAACACTACAATTCTATTTCTAGCAATCTCAACCTCACTTAATACTTTCTTTCAACTTTTTTGTCTCTTACATTATTTTGCAAGGGTTACCAACATGATCTGGAATTGCAGACACAAATGAAGGAATTTGCTTTTTCTGTTTCGGAGACGTGCCTAATGGCGACATATTTTGTCAGTCATTTTATTTGATTTTTTCTGTAAGTACATATCGAGCACGGGCTCTAATTATATTTGTTATAAGGGTTCAAGTTGAAAAAATGCAGAAGAAAAATTGAATTTCTAAAAATTATAGACATTTCTGGTATTTCCTATACCGGTTTCAAACACCCCAGTTAGTGTCATCTTCAGTAGAATTTTAAATGTCGGTTTGTCTTGTTAATGAAAACTGTTTTTTATATGTGTGAATATTTATAGTTTCCACAGAATAAATTTTGACAGTTTCCAACACTACAATTCTATTTCTAGCAATCTCAACCTCACTTAATACTTTCTTTCAACTTTTTTGTCTCTTACATTATTTTGCAAGGGTTACCAACATGATCTGGAATTGCAGACACAAATGAAGACAAACCGACATTTAAAATCCTACTGAAGATGACACTAACTGGGGTGTTTGAAACCGGTATAGGAAATACCAGAAATGTCTACAATTTTTAGAAATTCAATTTTTCTTCTGCATTTTTTTCAACTTGAACCCTTATAACAAATATAATTAGAGCCCGTGCTCGATCTGTACTTACAGAAAAAATCAAATAATGTTATATTACTTTGTTATTCCATGCAAAACGAATTGAAATATCAGTCGAGGACCCCATTAAAAAACCAAAAGAGCTGTACTTTTCAAAAGTGAGTGCAAAAATAAGTGCAAAAAAGTGTTTTTACATTTTAGAGAGTATAAAATATTTGGCACCAAAGAATATAACACTCTCACTTGTTTTATGTACATTTGATAAACAAATGGAAAATTTTTTTGCGAAAAGCTTAGACTTGGTGAAAATGTAGTTTTGGTAAAAAAAATGATTTTGTTTTCACGAAAAACAAAATTATGTTAAAAAAAATTTAATAAACCCAAAATTTTTGGTGAAAAAAAAAATTTGATGAAAAAAAGTTTTTGATGAAAAGAAATATTTTTGGATGCCCGAGTAAAAAAGTTTTTATATAGTTGTATATAATTTTATAAACATCATATATGATTAAATAGAATTATATAGAATTTAATGCGAAAAATGAGTCGATAAAACTATATAAAATTTTATCAATGTTTCTTATATTTTGATAAATTTTTTATATAATTTTATGCGAAATTTGGACCCCTATTTTTATATAACAACAGAAAATTTATATAATCAGATATAATTATATACAACTATATCAAATTATATAAAACAATATATAATTGTATAAAGTTATATAAAATTATATCAAGTTTTATATAAATCATAAAATTTTGTTTTAATTATATAAAATTATATATAATTTTATGTAACTTTGTATAGTTTTATACAGTTTTATACAATTTTATATATTTTTATATAATTACATCTGATTATATAATTTTGCTATTATTATATAAAAATAGGGGTCCAAATTTCGCATAAAATTATATAAAAAATTTATCAAAACATAAGAAACATTGATCAAATTTTATATAGTTTTATCGACTCATTTTTCGCATCAAATTCTATATAATTCTATTTAATCATATATGATGTTTATAAAATTATATACAACTATATAGGAACTTTTTTACTCGGGTGTAAAAAAAATTTAAGAAAAAAAATATGAAAAAAAAAAAATTTTTGGTGAGAAAAAAATTGATAATAAAAAATTTGATAAAAAAATTTGATGAAAAAAAATTGATGAAAAAAATATGATAAAAAAAAATTTATGAAAAAAAAATTTTGATGAAAAAAAAAAAAAAAAATTGATGAAAAAAAATTAATGAAAAAAAAAATAGATAAAAAAAAAAATTTTGATGAAAAAACAAAAAACTGATGAAAAAAAAAATTTTGATAAAAAAAAAAATTTTGATGAAAAAAAAATTTGATGAAAAAAAAAATTAAAGAAAAAAAAAAAATGATGAAAAAAAAATTTGATGAAAAAAAAATTTTATGAAAAAAAAATTAATGAAAAAAAAAAATTTTATAAAAAAAAAATTGTGATAAAAAAAAAAGATGATGAAAAAAAGTTTGATGAAAAAAAAAAAATATGAAAAAAAAATTTATGAAAAAAAAAGTTTGATGAAAAAAAAAAACTAATGAAAAAAAAAAAAATTGAAAAAAAAAAAAATTTGATGAAAAAATTTTTTTTGTTGAAAAATAATTGTTACTTTTTATTCACCGGCTGGTGAAAAACGGTTTTATTCACCACGAGTTACAAACCCAAGTTATTAAAATTTTTGGTTTTAAGAAAATGAAAATAGTAATTCTTGTTTTCTTTTTCATTAATTGTTAGCTTATATAGTCAAACTGAGATGGCGTCCTGCAACTTTTTTAAAATTAGACACCAGCCTAAATACATTATCATGTTAAAAAAAACGTTGTCAAATTACTAGGAAAGTCTTGTAATCCCATTTTACCAATATTTGACAGTTTTCCTTGTTTTTTAACAAATACAAATTTGGATCGAAATTTACATTTTTTTGTAATTTTAAAATTTTTTTGGTAAATTTACAAATTTTCCAAGATAATTTTACAAAAAAATCTTGTAAATTCACGATAATTCCTTGTAATTTCAATTGCGGTAAAAAATTTAATTTTACAATTTTATTGGTAAAAAGCTTGTAAAATTACAAAATTATTGGTAAAAATCTTGTAAAATTACTAGGAATTCTCGTAAAATAGGAGGTAGCAAAAAATCTAGTAAAATTACGAAACCTCCTTGTAAATTCTATCGTGTCAAAAAATTTGTAAATTTACAATTTTATTAAAAAAAATTGGAAAATTTCAAAATTATTGGTAAAAAGCTTGTAAAATTACTAGCAATTTTTGTCAAATAGGAGGTAGCAAACAAAAAAAAGTTCAAGTTTTTCTTGTTATTTTACAAGGTTTTTATTGAGTGTATTCATTATCATATCTAATTACAAATTCAAAACAGTTTTGCGATCCATGATTTTCATTGATTTTCCATGTAAAATTTTAAACTTAAACCGAAAATGAAGCCCAAAAAATTTAAAGTAGAATCGTTTTCGAGATATTACTAACAATTCAAATTTTCAACTTTTTAAGTAAATAAGTAGTTTTACTTAAGAAAAAAAAAATATCTTTAAAACCAATTGGTGGAACTTTTTTTTTGGTTTTAAATTAATGTCATATAAATGCTTTATAAATTCTACATACAACATTTTCAATACATATGATTATTGCCTTAGAAGCTGTTAATCGAGATATAGACAATTTTGTTTCAATTTTACCGAAATTCTAGAAAAAAAGTAACTTCTCTTCAAAATTTCAGAAAGAAAAACTTTTTAAAAATTCATTTCTCTCCTTACTGTTTTTTTTTTTAATTTCCGTTAAAAAATGTAAAAGTCGCGGGCATTTGAGTAAAAATTCAGAAATTCAGTTTTATACAGATACAGTTATATTTGTGTGTTCTTACATTTGGCACACCCGAAATAAACAAATATAACTCTTCTTGTATAAAACTGAATTTATGCATTTTTGTTCAAATGCATGCAACTTCTAAAATTTTTGACGGATTTTATGAAAAACCCTCTTATTTTCTTCGGAATAAAATCGACTTAAACATTACATACAGAAATAAAATTTAAAAATTGTTTAACTTTAACTCCCTGGTGTCACCCTCCGATTTTCATGAAATTTGGATATGTTGTTCAGAACGAAAACTAAGTCGACAAGTATTTTTTTTTTACCGGCCCAAACTCATTTTTAGGGGGGGGGAGGTCGATTTGTATGGAGGAAGTTGACCTTTTTCAGTTTCTTACGATTTACGCCTATTTACTCAAAATTAATATAGGCATGTTTGGTATCAGATTAAAGGTATTTAAATAAACTATTTTGTGATGCTAACAATGTGCCAAAAAAGTAAATATTTTTCGACTTATTAACAAAAATGTCCTAAAATTTTGTCATTTTACATAATATGACGAAAAGTCATGCATATTAAGGCACGTTCTTTGCACACGAAGATATGTTTTCCAAAGACACTGATTCTAAGACATTTTTCTTATAGAAAAAGTCTCAGATTCTGTGTCATTTTTTCTAAAGAAAAAGTCTCAGATTCTAAGACATTTTTTTTTAAAAGTCTTCATACTACGAGTAATAACAATACTGATAGGCAGGCACTTTAGCCTACACAACCACCGCATTATGAGAATAAAATGTGGACAATTACCAGTTTTGTGTTTACATATTGTTTGGTCTACATATTAATAATTTCTGCAGAGAGAAGTTTATGGCGAAAAAAAATTCTATTTTTAGCAATTTCACTTTATACCATTTTTCAACTTTTTTTGTCCTTTATACATTTTTTTGCGAAGATTCATAGATTGGGGTTTGCTTTATTAAAAAATGCTCTTGAGTATGAGCATTTTTTAATAAATATGTGCTCATCAATCGGGACGTTGCAAAAAAGGAGAAATTTTATAGCTTAAGACGTCCTCATAATAAGAAGTTAAAGTCCTGCACTCGGACCCAGATGATTAGAAAATGTATTTTATTGCCCCACCCCCGTTTGAAGCGTGGTTATAAAAATTATTTTAATATTTTTAAATTTTAAAACTTCCCCGGCATATTTCAAATTATAAATGTTTTTAAGAAAAAATTGTGACATTTGTAAGAAAAATTAAGCTTGACTTTGAAATTCATTAGTTAACAAAAAAGTTTGATAGGTTAGGTACTGTTGTACATGGCAATCTGTAGATGCCACACAGAATAATATTCAATTATACGCGGCGAATGGCAAAATGAAAAAGTGCCATTGCAATAACAACAAAAAACAACTCATGCCAACAACCAGCGATTACAAAAGCAACACATGCTACAATTCGCCATCATCATCATCACTAGCGCACCAACACCACCACATAAAACGACTAAAAGTAACATCAAAAAACAAACAAATTTGTGGCAACACATTAAATCATCTTAAGTTTAAATCGGTTAACATCGTTTAAGTTATTAGAAAGTCTTTAAAAGTATTTTGCAGTTCAATTTAAATAATTAAAATTTTATGATTTAAGCGATTTTTTCTAGAAATTTATGTGCACTTTTTGAGGGCACTAACGACACGATCTTGCAATAGTTGGACTTACTCAGGAATATTTAATTTGAACTCACGCTCAATATTTAATTTCAACTCACTGACATACAAGGCTCCAAAAAAAATTACACCATGATACATATTTGGGTGAATCTTGAATGGGTTTGGAAAAATTAGCTAAAGTTATTTTTGTATGGCCCATCCACTAAAGTTTTTAATTTTGATTTTCAAAGGATTTTGGAAAATGTATTAAATCTAACTCTAAGATAAAAATTGTTAATATCTGTTTTTCAAAGGCATTTGGAATAAGCCAAAAAAATCTATTTAATCTAATTGTAAGGTAAATAATATTAACTGAAGTCTTCAGTAAGACTTCAATCCTTACAAAACCCCATCAAAACGTGCGCTTAAAGGGTTGATTTGCCTCAAACTTTAAATATATATAAAAGAGACGATTTTAAGGTTGGGGTGTTTCGGCTTATCGGCCATATCAGTGTTTAACAATTTCGTTGCCCCTTTATGGAACAATGTAAACCTTCGGGAAAATTCCAATAACTCCAGAATTAACGGGAATATCGTCAATAGCAAAAACACTTGTCGACTTAAATTTAATAAAGATTATTTCGTATTCATATGGATATCGTAGGTCTATGTCACATAAATACCCCACAATTTTAACATTTTAGTGAAAAAATATTTAACGAAGCCGAATTTTTTCAAGGTTATTAGGTATTAAAAAAACCTTTTTCCTCATATAAAAACTTTATAAGATTCTAAAGAAGAAATGACTGTAAATAAAAAAAAAAACGATGGTTTTGCCATTTTTTACCTATTTTTGATCCCTTATATGGGCGATAAGCCGAGACACCCGAACCTTAGAATAGTCTCTTTTATATAAATGTGTAATGATTTTTAAAAACTTTTTTGAGGCATTGTTATCCTTGACCATTTTGTTGTTTTTGGCTAAATGTATTGCAAAAAAGTAAAAAAGTTAAATTCGGCTTTGTCGAATGTATTGATACCCTCCACAATTTCAAAAAGTTTATTGCAAAAAAATTTTATTTAAAATGAAATTACTTTTGAAAAACAATTTTTTTTAAAAAAATAAAATTTTGTTAAAAAAAATTCCGCGATTTTTTCTTTTTTGGCAAAAAATATGTTTGTACTTGTAAGGTTAAATACCGTTTGGTGTTCGATTATGTTCACATATGTCAACCAGCAGCCGAACTAAAGCATTTTGTTTTTTAGCGGGAGAATTTTAAATTTTTAGTAAGTAACTTCTTAGTAAGTAACTTCTTTAAAATTCAAAATGGCGATATCTCGAAAACTAAGCGAGATAGAGCGAAACGGACGAAATTTTCAAAAGAAAGACAACAAAGAAAAATATGGAATAGCCTAGCTCTGCATATCTGTCGGGGTCTCAAGACCCTAAATTTAGATCTAAAATTTGAAATTCCCGAGATTTTATATATGCACATATCTCGGTAAATATTGCCAACACGATAAAAAGTCCAACGGCGTTTTTGTAGCCCTTGACTCGTAGAACACTTCCGCAAAATACCCGAAAGCCCTCTGACTAATAGTTTTTGAGATATCCAGTTTTTAAGATTCTCAAGACCCTTTCAGACCCCTTATTACCGTATCTCAAAAACTAAGCAAGTTAGAGCGAAACGGACACAAGTTTTGGTTCAAAATCTATGGGGACCCTTAAAGGACCAAACGGGGTCTCGAGTTAAATGGGGTCCGAATCCAAGGGTCCAGGGTATAGATCCAATCTATTTCTAAAATGTGAAGTATAATTTTTCTCATTTTCTAGTTAAAATTGGCTTAAAATTAAGTAACTTTGTTTTCCTCATTTTTGGGAAAATTATGAACTTAAACCAAGAAAAAAATCTTTGGAGCCAAATCATTCCCTCTTTTTCTTGAAATTGAGTTAATTTTCCCAGATTTTAGTTCACTTTTTTTTTGAGTGTAGTAAAGAAAGTAATGTCCTCGAGCCAGAATAAACATCCTCAAAATATAATATTTTAAAGGTCGAATAAAACAATTTTTATTTTTAATAAAAATTAATCAGAATTTGAACATAATGGTTGGCACGCCATGTGATGAATAACCCTAATATGGAGTATTTCTCACAACAACAACACAGATAACATATTGTTGTTGTCCAATGGACTATCGTATGTAAAATTGTTTTAAATATTTTTGTTGGTTATTGACAATCGTTGCCTTATTAGTATGGTACAATTTCTTCGTCTTTCTAATTCTCATTGTGAATAGAGGCGAATATGTATTAATATTCTAGTTTGTGCATAAACGATTTGTCATTAGACTCGTTTGCTACTTTGTAGTAAATCCTTTGTGATATAAACTAACAGTATTATATAAATCAGAGGGATAAAATTTCACCCGAAAAATGGGTTTATCTAATTATATAAACCCATTTTTAGGATAAAATTGTATCCGTCCGATTAAAACTGAAATAATCATAGCGATTCATTTTTCTTATCAGTTCTTATCCTTCACATTTTTATTTAGGTATCCAAAAATATTTTCAAAAAAAGTCAAAGTTTCGAAACCAAATTTGTATATACACTAAAGGTGTCCTTACGACTAAGGTAATTTTTCAAAATCACTTTTGAATACGTGGTAGGGTCCTAAATTGTAGTTTAGTATCTAAAAATGAGTGAGCCAAAATTTGGGGACAATCGGATAAAAATAACTCGTGCCGAAAATGGATTGAAGTTTTGGGACACTCTTATGTGATAAAAAAACACGTTTTTTCTAGTTTTTTGAATATTATTGGTATATGTTATTTTTTGTTAATTTTTTTGTTAAAAAATATGAAAATGGTACTGAATTACCTTTCCAAAAAGGGTAAAAAAATTCAAATCGGATAAAAAATAAGCATTTTATGCATACATGCCCCAGACCATTGCATGGTTTTTAACGCCAAAATTTGAAAATGTTCAAAATTTCTAGGCAAAAAAATAAAAATAAATAAATTTTACTTTATAATATTATTAAATACATGTTATAGATAAAAACTAACAAACATAGTAGTCTAGCTTTTTTTTAATTTGGCGTGGGTAGTGATATAACTTCCGCGGATTTCAAAGAAAATGTGTTTTTCTATGGTAATTTATCAAATATGGAAAAAAATGTTTTGTATTGTACTATAACAAGTGTAAAACATAAATTCTGTAAATTTTTAGAGAAATAGGGATCTTTAACCCCTTTTCATCGAGGTGAAATGACAAATTTGGGACATAACATATCTCTATAATACAAGATATCTGCATATATCCGGTTTCTCAAAAGTTATAGAATTTACATTTTACGCTTCGTTCCGTACAATAAAGAAAAAACTTCCCCATACTTGCTAAATTATTGTGAAAAAAACGCATTTTATTTGAAATCCGCGGAAATTTTATCACTACCGGCGAAAAATTAAAAAAAATCTTGACTACCATATCTGCTATTTTTAATCGTAAACATGTTTTCAATATGATCATAAAGTAAAATTAATTTTTTTTTATTTTTTTGCTTAAAAATTTTGAAAATTCTGAAATTCTGGCTTTAAAACCCATTCAATGGTCTGGGGCATGTATGCGTAAAATGCTTGTTTTTTATCCGAATTTAATTTTATTAGTCATTTTGGAAAGGTAATTTAGTACCATTTTCGTATTATTTCACAAAAAATTTAACAAAAAATAACAAATACCAACATTTTACCAAAAACGACAAAAAAAGGGTTTTTCTTTCATATAAGAATGCCCCAAAACTTCAATCCATTTTCGGCACGAGTTATTTTTAGCCAATTGTCCCCAAATTTTGGCTCACTCATTTTTAGATACTAAAGAACAATTTAGGACCCTACCAGGTATAAAAAGATGATTTTCGTTTTTAAGGACACCTCTAATATACACTCAACCAAAAATCATTGTATTCCCAAAGAAAATCGCTGTAAATTCAACAGAAATCATTGTTGATTTTGACCCTACAAATATTTATGCTGATTTCAACAAAAATTATTGTCAGTTTCTGTAAAAGTTGATCAACGTTTTTTTGTAAATCAACTCTTATTTTTTGTAAATTCAACTCATATATTTGTTGATATAAGAAATTTTATTATTAAAAAAAGCTTTTTGTTATTTGTTAATATTCTTTTATTAAGCATAAATCACAATATTTTTGTATTATCGTCGCCCTTTTAAGCTGCAATATTTGAAGATTTTCACAAAGATTTTTACACACACTTCGTTTATTCATGTTATGCACTCATAAGCCATTCTCCAGTTTTCTGATGATACCAAACAAAATCCTTAAAAAAAAAAAAAAAAGTTTTAATATGAATAATAGTATGAATACATAAAGTAATCAATGTATTTTTTTACTTACCAAATATTTACAAATCAGATCCTATTTTTATTTATTTTTATAATATTAAATATTTAAAAAAAAAAACAAACACATAAATAAATTTTATAAGAGATAAACACGATTCACATTGCTACCAACTCACTCGTCACTCGTTAATAATAAAAAAAATGAACGAACAGGGTTGTTTTTTCTATTTTGATTTATCTATTGAATTCTGTATAAGCGTTGTAAAAAGTTGATTCAACTTTACTGATTATTCAACGATATCACCATTAATTTTTGTTGAATACGGCATTATTCTGTAAAACTTGATCTACAATGGGTTTACTAATTTTTCTACTAAGATATTTCTATGAGTGTAGTATATTTTTCATACATTTATTCGGACCAATTTTTATGATGTTTTTTTGATAAAATTAAAAAAAAAAATATTTAAAAAACATATCCTAATGTATTTTGCCTCCTAAACACGAATCTGACATCAGAAAACTTCTCCTTCTCGAGATATAGGCTTTATCAATTTTTGAGAACCAAGCCCTAAAAACCGAAATTTTTTTAAATTTTTCGGACACTTAAGGATAAACCCGAAAAAGGGGCATTTTGAGATTCCTTTTAATGCCCTGATGGTATCCATAATTGTATTGAGTTCGGAATTTTTGCAAAAGTTAGGTAATTTTATTAGGAGTTCGATTAAAAAGAAATATGTGGCGAAAATACTTTAGGAAATGTTTTTTTTTTTTTTTTCAATTTTAACAAAAAATCGTAAAAATTTTTACGAAAAAATTTATGAAAAAATTTATGAAAAAATGTACGAAAAAACTTGCAAATTTGGTTCAAGATTTTGACTTCTTTTAATTTCTTTTGCAAATATTTCTGGATATACTCAATGGATTTTAGATTTTAGCCCCTACTTTAAATATGAGGCATTCCACACCAACTGTTCCACTACAGAAAAAACATAGTGGTTTCAATGGGATATCATTTGCAAAGTATTCGCTCTTAGGGTACTATTAAATAACAAAAATAAAATTTAAGTGTTTTGAAAAAGTGGGCCTTGTAGGCGTGGTCAATTATTGAAAATATCAAACTTTTTTGCCTGAGTACCTTTACTTCAATATTTATGCAAATTAAATGAAACACAGTAAAGTCTTTAAGATAAAAGTTTTTTATAGATTTTTGTATGGGAGATTTTTGTATCAGAAGAAGTTCTGAATTTTTCAAGTTTAAACTTAAACTTTATTTATCAAAAAACATGCCGCAATTTTTTTTTTTTTTTTTTTTAATTTTTAAAAAAAAAGCTAAAGTGCTTTTCTATCTGTTCTGAAATTTTCAGAGATGTGTTTTGCCTTGTTTTCGAGAAATCAAATGTCAAAAATTGCTATACGCTAATTTTATACAATAATGCTGTATAAAACGTGTGCGTATGAGTAATATCAATACTTAAAAAATATTTTAAGAGGCGATAATTTTTTTCTTTAATGAGCGTGCGTAATCGTTATTAAAAACTCACTCACGCTACCATTGCGTCTTAAAATATTTTTTAAGTATTAATATTACTCATACACAGAAAAAATATCGTAAAATCAAAAGTAACCAAACAAATTGTTAACAAATAAATACTAGTTCAACAACGTTTTTAATTGTATCAACAATGTATATTGTTAATGTGACAAAAATTTATTTTTATTTTATTAATAACATAGACACTTTATAAACTCATTTAATCAAGCAAACATATATGTGAGGATAGCACGGTGGTAGTGTGCCAGACTCGAATCATGAAGGTTGCGGGTTCGCTGCCAGTTGGCGGAACACTTGTTTTTTTTTTTTTTTAATTTGTGATTATTTTTTTGTTATTCTATTTTAAATTTTTTGAACAGGTGTGAAGCCACATTATTATTTATTTTTAAATATAATTCCACATTTTTATTATTGTAAAAACAGCAAAGAGTACACACTGATTCTACAGACACTTTATGTATACACTAGCTAACTCGCCCGGTACTTCGTTACCGGTTAGCTGTAAAAAAAAAACAACTTTATTACTTCAAATTCTTATTAATTATTAATTAAACATAAAAATTGTTAGTTTCGACCTTTAAAATATTATATTTTGAGTAGATTTAAAGTTGCAAAAAATTTTATTTTGGCGAAACGATCACATAGTTCAAACTTTAAGTTTCAAGGAACATTAGTGCATAAGGAACAATATGTACCAAATGGAAGCGAAAATTCAAAAATTTATTTTCCCAGAATGTAATTTCCGTGAGTGGATCGTAAAGTACCAATTTTAAGTATCTCTACATTCTCCATTTTTCCCCATTAGAAGCAGAATTCTCATAAAAGTACTTATTTTGTAATGTTATTTCCGCGAAAGGATCGTACAGTCCAAATTTCAAGTATTTAGGACCATTAATTCAGCAGTTACAAAATTGCCCTACTTTCCCCATTTTCCCCCTTAGAAGCAGAATTTACTAATAAAGTGCTTCTTCCAGAATGTTATTTCCGCTAGAGGATCGTACAGTCCAAACTTCAAGTATCTAGAACCATTAGTTCAGCAGATACAAAACAGTTCAAAATTCAAGTATCTAGGACCATTAGTTCAGCAGATACAAAATTGCCCTACTTTTCCCCCTTTTCCACCTATAAAACAAAATTTTCAAAAAAGTACTTCTTTCAGAATGTTTTTTCCGCGAGAGGATCGTACACTCCAAATTTCAAGTATTTAGTTCAGCAGATACAAAATTGCCCTAATTTACCCCTTTTTCCCCGTAGAAGCGAAATTTTCAAAAAAGTACTTCCATTAGAATGTTGTTTCCGCAAGAGGATTCAAATTTCAAATTTGCCCTACTTTCCCTCTTTTTCCCCCTATAGAAGCAGATTTTTCCAAAAAAGTACTTCTTCCAGAATGTTATTTCCGCGAGAGGATCGTACAGTCCAAACTTCAATATCTAGGACCATTAGTTCAGCAGATACAAAATTGCCCTTCTTTCCCCCTTTAAAAAGTAATTTTCAAAAAAGTACTTCTTTCAATATGTTATTCCGCGAGATGATCCTATATTGCAAATGTCATGTTTTTAAGACCATTAGTTTAAAATTTACCAAATTGCCCTATTTTGCCCCTCTTGGCCCTCCTTAAAACCAAAATTTTCAAAAAGAGTATTTTTCAAAAAATTATTTCCGCGAGAGGATCAAAACTTAAAGTTTTAGTTCAGAAGATACAAAATTGCCCTATTTTCCCCCTTCTACTTTTTTCAAGATGTTTTTTTGCGAGATGATCCTAGAGTTCAAATTTCAAGTTTCTGGAACCATTTGTTTAAAAGATAAATAATGTACTGATTTTCTCTATTCCCCCCCCCCCCCCTTCCCACCTTGGAGGAGGAATTTTTCAAACAATATTTTTTTCGGAATGTTGTTTCCGCGCGAGGATCCTAAAGACCAAACTTCACATTTCTGGGACCATTTGTTCAGAAGATAAAAAATTCACCGATTTTCCCTATTTTCCCACCCTTGGAGGCGGAATTTTCAAAAAAAATTTGTTTTCCGCATGTTAATTCTGCGAGAGGATCCTAGAGTCCAAATTTCAAGTTTCTGGGACCATTTGTCCAGAAGATAAAAAATGTACCAATTTGCTCTATTTTCCCACCTTGGAGGCGGAATTTTCAAAAAAATATTTTTTTATTTTTTTTTCGCGAGAGGATTATAGAGTCCAAATTTCAAGTTTCTAAAACTATTAGTTCAAAAGATACAAAATTCCCCAAAGGGCCCTACTTTCCCCTTTTTCCCCCTTAGAAGTGGAATTTTTAAAAAAGTTCTTTAAGTATGTTATTTTTGCGAAAGGATCGTTCAGTTTAAATTTGAAGAATCTAGGACCATTAGTTCAGCAGATTCAAAATTGCCCTTCTTTCCCCCTTTTTCCCCCAGAATTTTGAAAAGTACTTTCTTAAGAATGTTATTTCCGCGAGAGGATCGTTCAGCCAAATTTCAAGTATCTAGAACCAATAGTTCAGCAGATACAAAATTGCCCTACCTTCCCCGTTTTCCCCCTTGAAATCGGAATTTTCAAAAAAAGTACTTCTTTCAGAATGTTAATTCCAAGAGAGAGGATCGTGCAGTCTAAATTTCAAGTATCTAGGACCATTAGTTCAGCAGATACAAAATTGCCTTTTCCCCCTTAGAAGCGGAACTTTCCACAATAAGTACACTGAAAAAAAAGACATAACTAAAATTAAGGAAAAAATGTCTTTGAAAATTTATCATGAATTTTCCTAAAATTGAGTTAAATTTAACTTAAAAATGAGAAATTTTCTTAACTATGAGGAAAAAATTTTAGTTCATTTACCTATAATTAGTTCATAGTTTTCTTTAAATGAATTTTTTTAATATTAGGAAAAAAATTCTTACTGCCAAAGAAATTTTACACAAATCTAAGAAAGTATCTTTATTTTTAAGCCATATTTCTTAAAAAATAATTTAGTTCAAGTTTAGTTAAAATTTACTAAAAAAATATCATCGTATTTCTCTTCTTTAAATTGAGGAAGTGTACTTCTTAGAATTTAGTTAATAACTCTGAGAATTTAGTAAATAACTTCTTAGAATTTAGTTAAAAATTCAAAATGGCGAAATCTCGAAAACTAAGCGAGATAGAGCGAAACGGACGAAATTTTCAAAAGAAAGACAACAAAGAAAAGTATGGAATAGCCTAGCTCTGCATATCTGTCGGGGTCTCAAGACCCTAATTTAAGATCTAAAATTTGAGATTCCCGAGATTTTATATATGCACATATCTCGGAAAATACTGCCAACACGAGAAAAGGTCCAACGGCATTTTTGTAGCTCTTGACTCGTAGAACACTTCCGCAAAATACCCGAAAGCCCTCCGATTAACAGTTTTTGAGTTATCCAGTTTTTAAGATTCTCAAGACCCTATCAGGCCCCTTATTACCGTATCTCAAAAACTAAGCAAGTTAGAGCGAAACGGACACAAGTTTTGGTTCAAAATCTATGGGGAAACTTAAAGGACCCAACGGGGTCTCGAGTTAAATAGGGGCCGAACCCGTGGGTCCAGGGTCTAGACCCAATCTATTTCTAAAATGTGAAGTATAATTTTTCCCATTTTCTAGTTAAAATTGGCTTACAATTAAATAATTTTGTTTTCCTTATTTTTGGGAAAATTATGAACTAAAACCAAGAAAAAAAATCTTTGGAGCCAAATCATTCCCTCTTTTTCTCAAAATTGAGTTAATTTTCCCAGATTTTAGTTCACTTTTTTTTTTGAGTGTGGATAATTTTTTTTTTTATATTTATTTTTTTTTTTAGTTTATTTATTTCTATTTTTAGATTATTCTATTTTTAGATTTATTTTTTTAAAAAAGTTACAAAAGTCATTGTTGTATTGACAATATCCAATGTAGGCTCACTTTCAATTAAATGTTTAATTGTATTAACAATGAAATTAATTGAATTGACTACTTTTTTTTTTCTGTGTACGCACACCATTACACCATTATTGTATAAAATTAGCGTGTTGCAATCTTTGACATTTGATTTCTCGAAAACAAGTCAAAACACATCTCTGAAAATTTCAGAACAGATAGAAAAGTCTTTTAATTTTTTTTTTAAAAATTAAAAAAAAAAATAAAATTGCAGCATGTTTTTTTATAAATAAAGTTTGAGTTTAAATTTAAAAAAATCAGAAATTCTTCTGAAAAATTTCCAATTTTTCTTTTTTTAATCGATAGCCCATACAAAAATCTATAAAAAACTTTTGTCTTTAAGACTTTACTGTGTTTCATTTAATTTGCATAAATATTGAAATAAAGATGCTCAGGCAAAAAAGTTAGATATTTTCAATTTTTGACCACGCCTACAAGGCCCACTTTTTGAGAAAAACTTAAATTTTATTTTTGTTATTTATTAGTACCCTAAGAGCGAATACTTTACAAATGATTATATATTGACACAACACAACTTTTTTTTTGCTGAACATTTGGTGTGGAATACCTCATATCTGCTTTGAACAGGATATTTTTTGCGAAATTCGGGCACTTGAGAATAAACCAGAAAAAATTATATTTTGAGATTCCTTTTAATGTCCTGATGGTATCCCTGATTGTATTAAGTTTGGATTTCTTGCAAAAATTAGATAATTTCATTGGAGCAGGGGTAACTCATGAATAGTAGTGTCAGTAATAACGAAGTCGTTATCTACAAATGGCAATCTTTTTTTTGGGAACGATTTGGGAATAACGAAAAATAAACATTAAAAAATTTTAAAATTATGAGTGAAAATTATTGTTGTGTCACTTGAAAATAAAAAAATACATAATAAAAAAACGAAATGAATATAATTAAATCAAAACAACCAGCAAAATTAAACGAAAAATAAAAGGTAAACAAAATTTCCAGCTTTCCTAGATACCATTTGTAAAACTAACACCACCTTTAAACGTCAAAAAGAATTGACTCTTGCATAGTCTTTATATATTTAAGTTTTTGCATTGGAGTTCTTATAAAAAAATATGAATAACTTTAACATACACTTTTCTAATAATAACAAGTAAGAGTGTTAAATTCGGCTGTGCCGAATCTTTTATACCCTCCAAAATGTAAAAAAAAAAAAAATTGTCAGGGGCGTTTGTTTTTTTTTTGTGGGGGGGGGGGGGGGGGGAAGGGTGTCAGTGGGGGATGTTGACAGCACCTTCCCATCCCGATAAATATAACAAATGTTTCATTTACTTAACAAAAATACAAAAAACATGTAAAAAAGTGTATTTTTTCAGAGGTTGGTTTAGTTCTTCAAGGGGGAACTTTTTTCCCCCTCGTCCGATTTTGCTCATTTACGAACTTAACCTGCCTATTAACATAAGACATATTTGTGCCAAATGTCGGGAGTCTAGCTCTTTTATTTTGGACTGCATCGTGTTAACTACAGACGGACAGACGGACAGACGGACAGACGGACGGACAGACGGACGGACGGACGGACGGACATCGCTAGAATGTCTTAGAATCGATCACTGATCATAAATATATATACTTTATGGGGTCCTAGACCGATATTTTGATGCGTTACACACGGAATGACAAAGTGAGTATACCCCCATACTGTAGTTGGAGGGTATAAAAAAATTGTCGGTTTTGAGGGCTTGGTCCACAAACATAAAAAATGCCTATATCTCATGAAGACGATTTGAAACACTTTTTAAGATGTCAGGTTCGTGTTTTGGAGGCAAAAATAATATAGGAAATGTGTTTTAAAATTTTTTATTTTTTTTTTCAATTTTAAGAAAAAATTGTAAAAAATTGTCTGAAAAAAGAATTGCAAATTTGGTTCAAATTTTGATTTATTTTGCAAATATTTCTGGATATATTTAATTTATTTTAGATTTTAACCCCTACTTTACATATCTACTTTGAACAGGATATTTCTTGCAAAATTCGGATATCTATAAGGATAAAAAGGGGGCCCCTGTAGGTTAGTTGGTAGCGAGCTAGCCTATGAAACAGGTGGTCGTGGGTTCGATTCCCACAAAAACCCTTGGTCGATTTCGCTACAACGAGACGACGGTCATTGTTACCAGTTCTCGTTTAGGGTTAAATTATTAAAAATAATTTGTAATTGAATTGGAAAAATAAATAAAAACTGATCATTAGATCAAATTATTAATTATTATTATAAGGATAAAACCAAAAAGAGAACATTTTAAAGTCCCTTATAGTGCCCTGGTGGTATTCTTGATCGTATAGAGTCTGGATTTTTGCAAAATTTAGGTAACTTCATTGGGAATTCAAATAAAAAATATAATTAACTTTTACATACACTTTTCCGATATTAAAAAAATTTTAGGTTTGGAGAGCTTGGTCCATAAAAAATTAAAATGACTTTATCTCTAGAATGCGATTAGGTTCAACTTTTCTGAATACATATGAGCTTAGAATGCAAAAATACTTTAGAAAATGTATTCATCATGTCTGTACAAAAACCTTGTAAAGTAGTGTAATTCAGTTCTTAAAATATTGTTTTTGTTAAAAAATACAATAAATAAAAGTTTACAATTTGATTTCAAAATGTGGACAGTGGCGGGTACAGCATTTGAGTTTTGGGGGGAGAAAGTTATAAGAAGCAATTTTAAAAAATATATATTAATTATAAAACACAGAAATAATATTGTTTATGTATCAAAAAAAAAATAAAACTTAGAAAAAGTATCAGATGCTGAGATTTTTTTTTCTGTCGAAGTAACTGAGACATTTTTGACAACACGGGCTAAGTGGAGATGTCGGCAGCTTTCGAAATCTGACACACCTTGAGTAAAAATCGAAGATTGCGGACAAAGGAAGGTTGACTTCTTCCGAAAGCTATGGAGATATCTACTCAGCCTCTGTTGTCAATTATTTTTTTTTTTTCATATTTTCTCATTGTGCAAGGAAAAGTATTATTTCTCAGAAAGAATTAATATATACTTAAAACGAAAAAAAAAATTAACTTATCCCTGCAAAAAAAGTCATTACCACTTCCTAGTGGAGTGCTTTAAAACTATAACAAATGTAATGAAATACAACAAAAATAACAAAAAACACAAGACAAAAACACACAAACATTCTTTTCTACTCCAGAATTCATAGTTATTCAGTTCTTAACTCATTACCTTCCGCGACACTCCCATACAAATGTAAGTAGATATTCAGTAGATAAGAAGTACTCCGGGAAGTAGTTGGAAGTTGTTTGAAAACTCGGAGTACTTCTTATCTACTTACATTTGTATGGGGGTGTCGCGGAAGGTAATGAGTTAAGAGCTGAATATCAACTTTTTATGGAGTAGAAAAGAATGCCTTTGCGTTTTTCCTTGTGTTTTTTGTAATTTTTGTTGTATTTCATTACATTTGTTATAGTTTTAAAGCACTCCAGATAGAAGTACTCCGCACATTTTTTGCTGGGATATAATATAAAGTCCAACAATATATAAAACAGAAATAAATTTTAATTTTAACTTTAACATTTGCCGACGGCAAACATGCAATAACCAACTTGTTTTCAAATTATGTTTGGTGGGTTGTTCCAAAAAATTTCGCTCCACTGCACTTTTGGGAATTTATAAGGAATTGTTGGCCAAAAGTCCATTTTTTATGTGTTCAAAACAACTTTTTTCCGACGCCATTTTAAAGTATACTATATAAAAGTCGGCTAGCACACATATTTTTGTTCACCAATCTCTTTTACCGCTAGTACGGAGAAGTCAAAAACATAATTTTGGGAATGCACGATGCTGTCCAAACCAAAAGAGCTAGCCACCTGATGTTTGGCACAAATATGTCTTATGGTCTTGTGCTGATCGAGTTCGTAAATGGGCCAAATTGGACCATGGGAAAAAATTTAAAAAGTTTTTTTTTTTGCGTTTTTCTGTTTTGTATAACATATCAGAGTGGGATCCCCATTGGATCAACAAATATTCTGGTTTTAGTGCGGGGTTCTTATATTTTACCTTAGAAAATTCAAATTTTAAGTTTCTTCAATATTAAAATGTAAATTTTCAAAGAAAATTATACTTTTAAAATTTTGGAAAACATTCAAAAAATAAAAATTTTAAATCTTCTAAGGGAAAATACAAGAACGTCGTACTTAGAACTGTTTATTTTTTTATACAAAACGTTGTTATTTTTTACCAGCAATTAAAAAATAAAAATCGAAGATGTGTTTTTTTAAATATTCAAAAAGAAAAAATGTTTTTGCATTTTTTCTGTAAGAAAAACATATTATTTCAAAAACATTTCCTAAAAGAAGAATTTCCCAGCTTTAACATGAGCCAAAAATTGTTAAAATCGTGTTATTGGTTAAAAAGTTACAGTTCTTTCAACGTGATGTATTTAAAAAAAAAGTTGAACTTTGCCCGCCATAATTCTGTAAATACACCAAATATAAATTTCCACCAAAATT
This sequence comes from Pegoplata infirma, assembly GCA_963921195.1. Lineage (NCBI taxonomy): Eukaryota > Metazoa > Arthropoda > Insecta > Diptera > Anthomyiidae > Pegoplata > Pegoplata infirma. The sequence goes on along the minus strand of OY992537.1, from coordinate 155,377,310 downwards.
TTGGATTTTTGAAAATGAAAAAATAAAAAAAAAAATCTTGCGATACACTATTTTTATTAATTTTAGCATGCTGAATACGAATATAAAAAATATATAGATATAGAATATAAAAAAAATTATAAAATCGGTCGAACGGTTTTCGAAATATCGCCATTTAAAATTTGTTTTTCCTACGTTTAAGAAATTTTTTTAAAAAAACTCAAAAAATTTCGTTATTTTAACCCTTTTATTGAGCTTTATGGAATCTTTCATTTAAGCTTAATTGGAACCAAATCCGATCATTTTAACCCGTGGCACCCTTCGATCAAAGTATGGGGTTTTTGATAAAAAGTTTCTAAAAAGCCAAAATTTTTATCGATGGGCGCCACGGCTTAATTGATCGGATTTGGCTCAAATTAGTTTTAAATGAAAGATTGTCTCAAGCTCTACAAAAGGGTCGGCGGAATGGAATTTTGAGACTTTTTTTTAAAAAATTTCTTGAACGTAGGAAAAAACCGCCATTTTTTACAAATTTGAAATGGCGATATCTCGAAAACCGATCGAGCGATTTTTTTTTGATATTCGCGTTCAGCGCATCTAAATTAACAAATATGATGTGTCAAAAGATAAAAAAAATTTTAATTTTATTTTTAAAAATTTTCCAAAAATCCAAAACTTTGACCGCCGGGCGCCACGGGTTAATTTAATCCGATTGACCTCAAATTTGTACCACATAAGTTTTAGACCTAGGACATTAAAAATTTGCCCGGACACTTTGGAAAATCTAAAGATGACAAAAAAATGCCAGTCTAATGGTACATATATCATATTTATGAAGGCTAACTTTATGTCAATGTTCAGTTTAATATGAAGATAGAGTTAAAATTTTTCAACATGAACCCCTGATTTCCTTCAATGTCTCCGAATTTGAAGAAACTTTGTGTATATGTTGGAACTTATAAGACTTATACTCAGACAAAATTTGAGACCATTAACTTCCGTGGTTCCAGAAATATGACGTGTCAAAAGTCAAGAAAATCTTTTAAAGGATTAAATATAAACATTTATATCTTCAAAAGTATTTCAGCTATATTTCTTCCTGATAGCTTGTTTTAAAGGTAAAACCATGGCCTTTCAAATAACATTTTGCAAAAATTTTTATTTTGGAAATTTTTTTTATTTCTGCAAAATTCGCGATTCGCGAAAATATATCTGAAAAAGCGACATTTTTAAAAATCTGAAAAAAATATATGTTAACGGCTGTTATCTTAGCTACAAGCTGTAAAAAATTTGGGTTGGTGAACGTATTAAGACCAGAGATATGAATAAAAATGTGTTGCCAAGTAGGAAATTTTTATCAAATCTGATGAATATTTAATTTTTATTTTTGAATATTTTTGAAAATACATATGATAAAACTGTGAAAAAAGTAAAGTTTATGGTACAGACGGATACTACACATAGATACAATATAACATGAATATTTATCAATTACACTACTCTACAAAAATCAACTTTTTTTTGCACAGACTCCTAGAGTACATTTGCTAAAGTATTTTGACCTCCTTAACACGAATCTGTCATCATAAAAAATTTATAAAATCCCCTTTTCGAGATAAGACCTTTTTTGCGGTCCATGCCGATAAAAACCAACGAATGACTTTATATTGCATTTTTTATATAAACAAATTCAAAATGCATATTATTTCAAATTCATTGAGTTTATCCGAAAACTTTGCAAAAAATCAAAAATTTTAGCAAAATTTGCATATACTTTTTTCCCTTATATTTTTATTTTATAATTTTCATTCTTTAAAATACATTTTTTTAAGTCTTTTGCCCTCTTTAACGTGAATCCAGTAAACGCGAATCCATTGTCATTTTTATATAATCGCGTTTTCGAAATTTGCCCATTTAGTTTTTGCAGCTGAAGCATACAAAAATATTAAACGAACAAATAATATGAGGTATGTCAATGTGAAACATTTATTATTACCTTTCTTTTTTGGGTTTGAGGGTTTAGTCTGTTAAAAAGGCCTATATGTTCAGAAGACAGTTTGATAAAATGTTTATGATGACAGATTCGTGCAGGGCAAATACTTTCAAAAATGTGTTCTAGAAGTCTCTGCAGAAAAAAATTGACTTTTGTTAAGTAGTGTAATTGATAAAAAGTTATGTTACATTGTATTCATGTGTAGTACTCGTACATTACCATCAACTTTACTTTTTTCACCGTTTTATTTTATGCATTTTCAAAAATATTCAAAAATAATAATTAAATATTCATGAGATTTAGAAAAAATTTCCTACTTGGCAACACATTTTCATTAATATCTCTGGACTTAATACGTTCACCAACGCGAAATTTTTAGACCTTGTAGCTAAGACTCAAACCATAAACCATTTTTCAGATTTTTAAAAATGTCGCTTTTTTTGATATATTTTCGCGAATCGCGAATTGTGCAGAAATACAAAAAAGATCACAAAATAAAAACTTTCGCGAAATCTATATAAATAAAAATCAATTGTCGTTCGTTGGTAACCGCATCAGTTAAGAACGGCTGGACCGATTTGGACAATTTTTTTTTTGAAATGTTCGTCATAGCCCAACTTAGGTTTTTACGTAAAGAAAAATTGACCACGCCCACTTTTACGCCCACTTTTTTAGATTTATCTAAAATCGGAAAACGGATGCACCGATTTGGGTAATTTTTTATATAGATGTTCGTAGTAATCCAATATAAGTTTTTACTGAAAGAAAAATCAACCACGCCCACTTTTTCAATTTATCTAAAATCTGAGAATTGCTGACCGATTTGACTAAATTATTTTTTAAAAGAATTTTCATCCTTTTCCAACTTTGGTTTTTATGAAAAAAGAAATTGACCATGCCCACATTGGCTAATTTTTGTTGAAAATGTTCGTCATAATTCAACTTATGTTTTTGCGGATAGTAAAATTTCCCACGCCCACTTTTTTCCATGCATCGAAAGAACTATAACGGCTAGACCAATTTGGTTATTGTCCGCAAAAAAATTGGCCAATACTACTTTTACGCTCACTTTTCCCGATATATATATATATATTAAAATCATGTTTTTTTGTTTTTAATGTTCGCCATAGTCCAACTAAGGTTTTTCAGAAAGAACAGTTTTCCATTTCTACGCCCACTTTTGAATGGATGGACCGAGTTGGTTAAATTCTAATAAGGTTTTTACGGTAAAAAAGTTTTCCACCGACTCTTTTTTGATATATATAAAATTTGCTCTATAGAAAAATAAAATATTGAATAATAAAATATAAATAAAAATAAAAATCAAATGTAGTTCGTTGGTAATCGCATCACTTATGAACTGACCGATTTGGACAATATTTTTTTTTAAATGTTTGTTTTAGGTTTTTTGGAAAACAAATTAAACACGCCCACTTTTACTCCTCTTTTTCGATTTGACTAATCTTTTTTTAAAATATTCGCCATAGTTAAACTTAGGTTTAAACGGAAATACAAATTTTTCAAGACCACTTTTATTTCGATATAACTATAATAAAAGAAGGGGGGGGCCGATTTAGCATTTAGTAGTTTTTGTTGACGTTCGTGATAGTACAACTATGGTTATTACTGAAAGAAAAATTGTCCACTCTAACTTTTTTCAATACGTCTAAAATTGGAGAACGACTGGCCTGGACTGTGATCACGTAAAACGATAGTTAACTATCGTCGATTTTTGGAGCCTTGCTGCTCCTAAACTAATCAAAACATTTCCATTTTTTTTAATATTTCTGGATTAGACAACACTTTTTTATAATTAAATAAAGAAAAACTTTAAAATTTTCTTTCAAAACGATATGTATTTTGATGTCGTTTATGCATCGTCTATCGTTTTTGTTTTACGTCATTAGCCCCCTGATTTGGTAAATTTTTTCTTTAATGATCATTATAGTCTAAGTAAGGACTATAATGATCACTTCAAAGCACACATTTTTCAATATCCTTAAAATTTGCAACACTTGAGAACGCCTGGACCGATTTGGCTAACTTTTTTGTTTTAAATGTTCGTAATAGTCCATATAATTGTTGGAAAAGAAAAATTGTCCTCGCCTACTTTTTTTAATATATCTTATTTTTAATTTTTACTCTAAATCGATCTTTTAAAGAAAAAAATTCTTAATAGATTCCGCTTAAACTTGGTACAAATGATTTTAAATCCTTGGGTATTGTTAACATATGTACCAGTTAAACTTACCATACAAATTTTAACGCCCACTTTTGTCTAAATATACCGCCTACTAATGACCGGACCGATTTTTTTATGTTAATTATAGTTAAAATTAGGTTTTTAAAGAAATATAAATGAGAAAATTGTCCCGGAAAAATGGAAAATTCGGGAAGATTATAAAGGTTTGTTTGAACTCAATAGCTCACGATAAGAACGAAGGATATGCAAAATTTATTTTTGTGTTGTTCGTAATGATACTAAAAAGTTTTAAATTTGTGCAGTTCGCAAAGTCATGGATAGTTTTTTTTAGTTCCTAAAATATAATTTGAAGATGATTATCTGCCTAATCGTGTCTTTAAAACCACGCCCACAAATTTTTATATGCCAAGAAATTCATTACATTTTTTTAGGGCTATATATTGAAGCGTGACGAAATATAACACTGATCTTATATTTGGGCCAGCAACGCGGACCGGGCCAGCTAGTCATATATTAAAAGTGATGGTTTTGCCTTTAAAAAAAGCTATATGGGAGTGATATAGCTCAAATACTTTTCAAGATATAAATATTTATAACTAGCAGGCCCGCCCGGAACTTTGTCACCGGTAATAATAAATACGGAATTAAAGAAGCATCAGGATTAGAGTCCCCATTTCTAAAGTTGTCCCCTGCAGAATCTTTATTTTATTAAATTTTTATCGTAGAAGTCTTAAAAAAAAACTATTTAAAACAATCAATAAAATCCAAACAGCCCCGTTTAGCCCGGAATCATGTTCGTTCCGGTAAAACAATTTCTTGAACATTTTCGAGCTCTTATATCGTTATTATTGATATCCTTTCATTCCCCGTATCATTCCATTTCGTTCCCCGTTCCATTCCATTTCGTTCCCTGTTCTATTCGTTTCAATTCATTGAATTCCAATTCATTGCGTTCCATAACATGCGTTGAAGAAATAATGATTTTTTGGGCAGGAGGATCCCACATTTCAAGTTTCTATGACCAATATTTCAGGAGATAGAAAAGGTTACAAAGTTCACTTCTTTGCAACTATTCGCTCCATTAAAATCGGAATTTCCAAAAAGGGCGTTTTCAGAATGTTTTGAAATCGGATGAGTAGTCTTAAAGGTTTTTAAATTTGAAGTCTTTTGACCCAAAGTGATCTTTAAAATGGGTGCGGTCAATGAAACCTACCATTACTCACCCTGAAGGAGATTTATAAATATTAGTGAAATCATTTTTGAAACATCATAAAAGGTTTCGTCTATTTTAAAGTTTTACGTCGATGAACCCTAGGACCATTCTTAATATTGGAGAAAAAAATTGTTTAAACCGAATTAGTTGTTTCGGAGATTTTGAAATTTGACGTTTTTTTAACCAAAACTGGGAGTAGGAAGGGTGTGGTTGATGAAAACTAGCCCATGTCCACCCTGAAGGACCATTCAAAATGTATATTGGTGATAAAATTTTTGAAATCGGATGAGTAGATTCATAATATTTAAATTTTACGTTTTTCGTGCCAAAAGTGGGCGTATAAATGGGCGTGGCCAATGAAACTCAGCATATTTCCACACTAAAGAACCATACCAAGCATTGGTGGAAAAAATTTGAAAATCGTATGAGTAATTTAGGAGATTTTTAAATTTTAGGTTTTTTGTTAAAAAGTAGGCGAAGAAGTGGGCGTGGTCGATGATTCCTAGCCTATGTCCACCCTGGAGGAACACTCTAAATATTGGTGAAAAAATGTTTGAAATCGGATGAGTAGTCTCATAGATATTTAAATTTTAAGTTGTTTTCCAAAAGTGGGCGTTGAAGTGGGCGTGGTCGAAAAATCCTACACTATGTCCACTCTGGAGGAGCGCTCTAAATATTGGTAAAAGCATTTTTTAAATCGGATGAGTAGTTTCAAAGATATTCAAATTTTAAGTTTTTTGCCAAAAGTAGGCGTAGAAGTGGGCGTGGTCGATGAAACCCAGCATATGTCCTTCATGAAGGACCATTCCAAGTATGTATTGGTAAAATAAATTTTGAAATCGGTTAAGTTGTTTTGAAGATTTTGAAATTTTACGTTTTTTGTCAAAAAGTGGGCGTAGAAGTGGGCGTGGTCGATGAAACCTAGCCTATGTCCGTCCGGGAGGAACACTCTAAATATTGCTAAAAACTTTTTTGAAATCGGATGAGTAGTTCCGGAGATTACTTTCTACAAACAAACAAACAAAAAAACATACAAACATTACCTCTTTATAATATTAAGTATAGATATAGATATAGATTTACCCTTTAAAAGATTTTCTTGACTTTTGAAACGTCATATTTCCAAAACTACGGAAGTTAAAAGTCTTAAACTTTGTTTGAGTATTAGTCAAGTAAGTCCCTACATATATACCGAATTTCACGAATTTTGGGTCGATTGACGTCAAAAATTAAATTTTTTTTTGCTATGTTGATATGGATTTACTCGATACCATTTTCTCACATATTTTTTTCCTACTCACACTCACTCACAATTACTTAATATTCACTCACGCTCACGTTGACTCACACTCACAAAACTCTTTTTTTGTACCAAAAAATATTTAAAAAATTAAAATTTCAAAAATTTTACAAAATTTTTAGCAAAATCTTTAAGTTTAGCCAAATTTTACAATTTTTTTGGCTTTTTTCGGGACGAAATTTAAGGTTAACCATTTATTCGGATTAAATTTGAAGAGAAAATAAAGCACGCAAACTCACGCAAAAGAATCCACTCAAGCAAAAGTCTTACTCACGCACACTCACTCACGCAATTTTACTTTCCACTCACAATCACGTGATTAAAATTGGGTTCAGTCACACTTACGATTAATCACGCACTTATCTGCTCATGTGGCCATCTCTAATAAAAAAAGGTGTTTTTTCCCTTAGAAAAAATGTTTTGGAACCCTAGTACTAAAATATTGCTGTATTTAGTCCAAATATGACCTTTGAACTAAGCAATCGCCATTAGTTTTCGAGATATCTGCACATAAATGTGTGAAAATTTGTTAAAATGGAGTTGCTGTGTTTTCGAACATTTAGGTGAGGATATCATGGAATCTAATAGCGAAAGGCCAGTTCAAAGATCATATTTGGACTCAGCACATCGAAAACGTTAAGTGAAGTACTAACATATGTACCAGGGTTTCAAAAAAAAATCTAAGGGAAAATACACCGTTTTTGTTTTACCTACCACTGCCATCCTTAAAAATTTCATCTAGTAAGTAGTAGTTTTTGTTGTTGTTTTCAACTACAATTTCAGTTGTTTTTGTATGAAAAATCTCAAACAACTATTTTTTGTAGTCGTTTTGAAAAATAATTAAAAAAAAACTACATTGTAGCAACAATTGTTTTATGTAATTGTTTTCAATCTATAAAATAAAACTAGAAAAACGGATGTGTTGAATGAGTTGGAAGTTTCAGATTCAGCAGGAATTATTACCAAAAAATTTTAACTATTTTTACGTTTAGAAGTTTATTTTTTTGTTAATAAAAAAATGCCAACAATATGAGTTACAGTCTAAACAACTGTAATTTGAAGTAGTTTTTTGTAGCTGTTAATCAATTTTTGGTTGATTTTACCGTAAAATGTAGTGGACGGCTAAACAACAACAAATATAGTTGCTTTAACTGTCTTTTGTAGTGGAATCTACCGTTATAATTTTTTGAGTGTTGTATTGGTGATTTTTAGCAATCATGGGGCTTTGCCATTTTAAAGGCTGCTTGCTGAATTGCCTATTATTTGAAGCTGACAAGGGAAGTATCTCAACCCTTATGAACCGATTTGCCTGAAATATTAAAATATATAAAAAAGAGACGATTTTAAGGTTGGGGTGTCTCGGCTTATCGGCCATATCAGAGTTTTATAATTTCGTTGACCCCTTATGAAACAAAGTGGACCTTCGGAAAATTTCGATAACTCCCGAACTAATAGGAATATCCTCTAGGGCAAAAATACGTGTCGACTCAAATTTAATAAAGATTATTTCATATTCATATGGACATCGTAGGTCTATGTCTTCATATAAATACCCCCCAAAATTTACACATTTTCGTGAAAAAAGTATTTAAGAAAGCCGAACTTTTACAAGGTTAAACCACCGTTGGATAGGCATTCAAAAACCTTTCTTCTCATATGTAAACATCATGTAGTTTCTTAGAAAAAAATGGCTGAAAAATCCAAAAAACATTTTTTTCGCCATTTTTTGACCCATGTTTTGAACCCTTAAATCCCCGATATGGCCGATAAGCCGAGACACCCCAACCTTAGAATTGTCCCTTTTATATATATTTTACGTTTCATGAAAATCGGTTCATATGGGTTGAGATACTTCCCTTGTGAGACCTGTATCTTGATTACTTTTTGAGATAACTTTCTTTTGACAGAACACTTTTGTCAAATATATACAATTTTCCCCTTTTTTTAAGGTTCCAAATTTCGATAAGAAAAATATCCAGAAGTTAAAAATTTTCGCACGATCATTCCTTTACAAGGAGGAACTATATTCCAGGTTTTATCCAATTCGAAAGGGGTAGGGTCAAAAATGTTACTTTTAGGGTAAATGGACATGTTTTAACTCCTATGCTACTTGTAGTATAGGGTTTTATATTTTGCTATACAGTCTAGACCAGAACTTGACGAGATCGAATTACGTGTTTGCTAAGCCGTGCAAAAATTGACCAACATAAGTAAATTAAAAAATATTTTTTCTAACAAATATTTAATTAGAGTATCATGGTGTAATTAGTAAAGAAAAATGATCTCGAGCTAGAATAAACCTACTTAAAATATAATATTTGAAAGATCGAATAAAACATTTTTATTTATAAACAAAAATAATTTAAAATTTGAAAAAAAAAATATTTTGCACACAAAGAGAATATCATGGTGTAATTAGTAAAGAAAAATGATCTCGAGCTAAAATAAACCAACTTAAAATATAATATTTGAAAGGTCGAATAAAACATTTTTGATTTTTAAACAAAAATTAATCAAAATTTGAAAAAAAAAAATATTTTTTCACACTTTTTTATGGTACAAAACAATTCAGGAGACACATAAAGACACATCGACGTACCAGACATTAAGTAAAAGCGATTAAAGTCTTAGTTTTTGAAGAAATAATAATTTGTAACAGAAAATAGTAAAACGTTATACAGAATAGCTTTTACTTTATAGTAAATATTTTTATGTTTTTTCGTCACTTATTGCTTGCAAATTTTTTTCGTTTTTTATTATAAATGTTAAAAAATTTTTTTTTTACTTCATTGTGAAAATTTTGCTGTTTTTCCGTGACTTATTTTCGACATATCAAGTTTTAACATGTTGTCATAGAACAAATAAAAATAAAAGAAAACACAGCATATGGAAAATCACCATGAAATGAAATGCATTTGTAATGGTTATGGCCACCAAAAGTGTTCGACAATTTTGCAGCATTTGTTTTCTTTTTCGCTTTTTGTTTAGCAATTGTCTTTGATGAAAATACACTACACACAGTTTCTGGTACGGGAGTGTGTTGGAATTAGTGTGCGTATAGTTTGAATGGATTGGTAAATGGATGTTGGGTGACCAAAATTGATGTGAAGGGGTTACCAGAAAATATGCAGTCAAGCTTACATCCGTTACGCGTTTTCCGTATCCGTATACCCATATAAATACACACACACACTTTCAATTTAAACGTACGCGATTACTAACGCAATTCGTAAACAATACACATACACACACACTGTTTTATATATGGTCGTATAAAAATTAATGTTAGCAAAAGCGCGCTATTCGAAACATTTTATCTTTACTTGCACGTATGGATGTGAGTGTAAAAATTAGAGTGTCCCTTAAAGTTAAATTTTAAATACCTTATGACTTTCACTTAAGTTTTTTTTTTCAACTTGAAACGTTATTATTTTTTGAGTAGGTTAATTCTAGCTCGAGGTCATTATTTCCTTTACTAATTATAGCTATGATATTCTCATAGAATATTTCAAGAAAATTATTTCCATTTTTAAATTTATTTATGTTGCTCATTTTTGAAAAACTTATTCGACCTTTAAAATATTATACATATTTTGAGTAGTTTTATTCTGGCTCGAGGTCGTTATTTCCTTTTCTTATTAAGACTATGATATTTTTTTATAGACTAATTTTAAAGAAACATTTTTTCTCTAATAAATTTATTTATGTTATTTTTGGCCATTTTTGTAATTTTAGGCTTAGTCGACACGTGTTTCGGAATTTTTCAGATTCCATTGCCAAGACTATAAGCAAGTAGGGAATTTAAATGACAAATCGACTATGTTCAAATAAAAATAATTATGCATGTTCAGTAGGGTGTCCAAATTGACAATTGTTATAAATCTTGAGCTCCCCAAGGCTGCCCCGTATACTTGGCGCCTAACAACTGCCTGTGCAAAGTTTCAGGCGAAATTGTTAAGGTTTAGAGGTCGCTCGCGTTGACGACTTTCATTATTACTTTTGTATGGAGTTTTCACACAAAAAAAATTGGGTTAACTTTAAAGTGGCATCCTTCCTTGAAATAACAAAAATTAAGTCACTTTTCTCCAGAAAAATCCGTGTTTCAGACTACGTTAAACTTAATCCACATCTCAAAAACCCAGCATAACTGCCCAGTCAGAAAAATACAATCGCAAAAGCGCTGTGAAAGCGTTGTGGACGGTTCTACAAGCGTTCCATTTACCATCTTCAAAGCGCTTTCAGATGATCCGAATGATAACATCGATCTACGCTAGGTTTAAAGCGTTTTAAAAAAGTGCTTTCAAAACGTTTGTTTAAAGTCATGAAAGCGCTTTAAAAACCAAAAGTAAAGCACTTATTAAGAGCTTAAATACAAAAATTAAAGATATTTTCCAGCGATTGAAATAAGAAAAAACAGTACTTTAAAGGACTTCATATAAAGCAGATATTTTTTTTATTCGTTAATTGTAGATATTTTTTTTTATAAAAGTATTTTAGAAAATAAAAATTAAATTCAATGTAATAAAAAAAAGTAAACTTAGTAAAGGTAAACTTCATAAAAAAAGTAAACTAATTTATTTATAGGGACTTTCTTCCTCCCATTCTGTCCTTTACTGCAGCCAGCCAGCGGCTAATTTTTGTAAAAATGGTTTGTTCTGTTTCGCTTTCAAATTGCAAAACCAGATGGTCTGTAAACAAAGTAGAAAAAAGTACAAATCGATCTAAACAAACATGTGATAATATATATTTAAAAGGCAACATCTTTAATGAAATAAACGATTATTTTGTCTATCCATTTCCATCAAAAGAAATAGGACTTTATAACGTTAAAAATTTACTTGAAGATGTTATTGAAGTCAGTGTGCATCTTGTAGAAGTTAAATGCATTATTTGTAAATTTTATAACGAAACTATTGCTTTAACTCTTTTACATAAATGATAATAATAAAACTTAAAATAGATTTACAAATTAAAAATGTTTCATGTTTTCAAAATTTTGCGTTTTCAATGTGGTGGTAGGGAAAAATTATTTAATTTGATTTAACAAAATGTTTTTATAACAATTAATATATAATCTAAAAAATACTATACTTGTATGTACTACGAAAAAAAATTAAAAACGTTTGCAAAAGCTGCTTTAAAACCATTTAATTTTGAAACGAACATGTATTTTGTTAATAAAGTGCTTTCAAAACGCTTTTCGAAAACGCTCTCAAGGCGTTCGAATAAAGCGTTTTGAGAATGCTTTTTTTTTTGTTACAGTGCTTTCAGAACGCTTTTCGAGAACTCTCGCAAAGCGTTCGAAAATAACGTTTTGAGAACGTTCTTTTTTTGTTACAGTGCTTTCAGAACGCTTTTTTTTTATAACCGTCGTCAATTTCTGCTTGGGTGTGTAAAGGAAGTTAATTTAATCTGCAAAATTGATATCCGTGCAAATGATCGCAAAATTGTAGTTGTTTAGT
>OY992537.1:154950242-155364960 GCA_963921195.1 Pegoplata infirma | reverse complement strand
TTATTGGTAAAATGGGATTACGAGACTTTTTATAGTAATTTGAGAATGTTTTTTTTTTTATGTGTAAAAATTCTATGTTTGAAGTGGAATTTTATTTTTTTGTTACTTTTGAATACTTATTAATAAGTATTAATTCTGGGGCAGATCCAGCAGTAAATTGTGAGGAAATTTGGGCATTCCAAACGGATTTCGAAAAAAAATTAAGAAAAGAAAAAATAAGAAAAAAAAATTGTATTTGTCTGAGAACTTTTCTTGGGGAAAAATATTTTAACTTTAAGAATTAATTGAAATTTATACCAAAAGTGAAAATGTGTATTTCTAAGAGCTTTTGGTGTTATTTGGAGTTTTATTTTTTGACCCATGATAGGTCACCTGACTTATCACCCGGACCCAAAACACCTATCACAAAGCCGACACTTTTTATATTCAAATACCTATCACTTTTGTCTGTCTCAGCCCCGTATGCATTACTAAACGCAAAAAAAAAAAAAACTTTGTTAAATTACTAGGAAAAGTCTCATAATCCCATTTTACCAATATTTAACAGTTTTCCTTGTTTTTTAACAAACAAATTTGGATTGAAATTTACATTTTTTTTCTTGTAATTTTTTAATTTTTTTGTAATTTCCCAAATTTCCAAGATAATTTTACAAAAACAATATATTAAATTCACGAGAATTCTTTGTAATTTCAATTGCGCCAAAAAAAATGTAAATTTAGTTTTTTTTTGATTGTAGTGATATGTCACTCGACATGTCCGTTAGGAATTCATCACAGAATATATCGCAGCTGTACACATCATTTTTTCCAAACTTAAAAGTTTTGTTACAAATTCCTAAAAGCGGTTTTATTGAATTTTTTACTCCAAAACGCCAAAAAATTTACAAACATTTTTGTGAACGGGAGTTTTTCAAAAAAAATTTTTTCTTTAAAATACTTTCCGAGTAAAAAAATATGATATAATCATACATGCTAAAATAAAATTTATAAATTATTATAGATGATTCTGCATGAACATTGATACGGAAATATAAGTTTATATTTTGCATTGTAATTTTTCTCATTTTTTTGTGTCGTTATACCCAACAAACGCGGAAAATTTATGAAAAATGTTTGCAAGGTCATTTTCAGTCGGCAAAGAGCGGTAAAAGTTTAAAAAAATTAAGTTTTTCGACCAAAACTCCAGTCCGAATTTTTTATCCACATCCGGCTCAAAAATAAGGAATTTTTGCGTACTTTATGGCGAAAATATTTAAAAAACTCCAAAATAGCGATTTTTTTTTTTTTAAGAAACAACACTCAGGCAATGCTGCCTATCAATTACTAATGTAACCGTGATGTTTCTTTCGGAAAGGGGATAGAAGAGAGATGAAAGATTTGAAAGATAGAAGGGCTTCAGTATGGCAACACTGTAATTGCGCGTGTTGATAATTTTGAGTACAGTTGTTGCATCGCCATCTGTTATTGATCTGGCGAATTATTTTTGAAGCTGTGTTTAATAGCCATTATTTGATTAATTTACTTCGTTGACGTTTTATTGCTATTTATCAAATGTTGTGTCTGTTATATGAAAAATATTTAAAAATATAAAAACTCGATTTTGTTCCAAAAATGCGGATCAACATCTGTGGACAAAAATCGCGGATTTTCCTACTGTTGGGACCATTTGGATAAAAAATATTTTTTTTATTTAAAAATCGCATCTGTAGACCAAAATTTATTTTTTGTGATTTTTTAAATATTAAATATTTTTCACATAAAGTACTTAAAAACTCCAAGTTTTTGAGCCGGATTTGGCTAAAAAATTTGAGCTCGAATTTTGGTCGAAACATGTATTTTTTTCTAAATATAACCACTGAGTGGTGTGTTGCAGTGCGCTGGTTGCCGACTGAAGATGGCTTTTCAAAAATTTTTCATAAATTTTCCCACAATCAGCTATTCCGTGGCCATGGAAGGTATTACGTCACGAAATTCAAAAGTTTAGATTTCACGGGAAGCCATAATATGCACCCATATCTTAATATTTATATACCGATCTATATGAAATTAGATGTGACATATAAGCTCGGGAAATTCAAGGTACGGCAGATATAAAATTGTATGGTTTTATAAACCGAATTTTTTTTCAAAATTTTCTAAGTCCCTGATTTTTTTACGCGTTTTGAAGTAAAGAGTTTCATTCAAATGATTTTAGAAAACAAAAAAACTTTAAATTTTTCAAGTCCCGAAACTGGACTAAAAATTTTTCGGCAATTTTGGAGTAAAAAATCAGTAAAAATGCTTTTAGGAAGAAGTAAATTTTCTGAGTTCGTGACAAGGCGATTTGAAACAACTTTTCTGATGACAGATTCGTGTTTAGAGGCCTAAAATTTTTAGAAAATGCACTTTAGAAGTCTGTGCAAAAAAAAGTGGATTTTTGTAGAGTAGTGTAATTATGTGTTCAGTGTCGTTTGTTTTAATAAATATAATTTTATTAACTTACTATTAGCGAAAAACTAAAATAACTACAATTTTTCCATAATTTGCGATGATATCAATTATCATTTGCAGATTAAATTAGTACACTAAAAAAAAAAGTTTCTTAAAATTAAAGAAATGTTCTTAAAATTAAAGAAAAACTGCACATAATTTGGCTCCAAAGAAAAATTTCCTTGTTATAAAACATCTTTCTTTAAATTTAGTGTGAAAATTGTGCATTTATTTAATAAAATTAAGTGTACATGTATTTAATTTAAGTTTGAAAGCACATTAAAATTAAAGAAATATTTCTTAAAATTACGAAAAAAATGGGAATAATTTAGCTCAAAAGGAAAAATCTTTATGTATTTGTATTTTTTATGCTATTAATATTTTATCATTTATCTGTTTTAAAAAAACTTATCAGTCTTTTAACCAAAAAATTAAAATTTCTACACTGCAATTTGCGTAGTGCATTTGAATGACAATCGCCAATCGTTAGTGTCCAAAACTAAAATATTTAAACCTATTCAACTTTATACTAGTTTAGAACTAAAAGACGAAATTGGCATTTCTCTCAACCTCCGAAAAAATTTCTGTGTGCATATAAACAAGACTGTCTTCCTTAAAACTAATATATACTTATTTAAATCTATTATAGTATATTCATATTAAAGTATATGATAATAGTTTTCAAGAACAATTTCTTTAATGTTTTTTTTTACATTTGTGTTATATTTTTAAAGATTTTTTTTATTTGATTCAAGAAATAAAAGTTAAAGAAAAAAAATTATTTTTTTTAAAGAAGCAACATTTTTTGGTGTTACCAAGCCAAGTTAATTTTTCTTTAATTTTTCTTTTCTTTAAATTTTACTAAAATTAAAGAAAAATTCATTTCTTTAATTTAAAATAAATTTTTCCTTAAAATTAGTTCGCACTTTTTTTTCAGAGTAGATTAAAAACATCCAAAAACTTGGATTTTTCAATTAAATCATTTTAAGATAATTTAAAAAAATCATCAAAATCTTGGATTTTTCAAGTTTTAAAAATTGCGAATAACTGCAAAAGTACTCAATCTTTTTTATATTTTAGCACAGATTCGTAATCTGAACTTAATTTGGGTTTAAATTCCAAAAAAAAAAATAATACTAACCACATATTGTAGAAAGGATGCCACTTTGAAGTTAACCCTATTTTTATACCCTCCACTTAGTGATAGAGGATATATATAAGTTTGCCATTCCGCTTGTAACTCATAGAAATATAGGTCTTGGACCCCATAAAGTATATATATTCATAATCCCCGATCGATTTTAAGACAGTCTAGTGATGTCCGTCTGTCTGTCTGTCTATGGAAGTGGTAATCACGGCCAAAATACAACACGGAGATGACTGAAACTTAACCTATTTATTAGAACTTCTCCCTAGAAGTTTGGTATTGCATTTGAGCGATATCGGTTCAGCGGTTTAAAAGTTATGAACGAAAATGTAAGGACACCTCAAAAATTTTAGTACATTCAACATAACCTAAAAATACAAAATGCTTAAATTCAGCTGCTGGTACCATATGTAAACATAATTGAACACCAAATGATATTAAACAAGTACGAACATATTTTTTTGACAAAAAATATAAAAAATCGCGGATTTTTTTTTTTTCACCAAAATTTTCTAAATGTTTTCGCGGAAATTTGTTTTTAAAATTTGTTTTTTTCAAAAGTAATTTCCTTTTAAATAAAGTTTTTTGCAATAATCTTTTTGAAATTTTGGAGGGCATCACTACATTCGGCAAGGCCGAATTTAACTTTTTTGCTTGTTTTGTAAGAAAACTCCACACAAATGGAATTATGAAAGTCGTCAAAGTGAGCGACCTCTAAACCTTAAAGAATTCGCCTGAAACTTTGCACAAGGAGTTGTTAGGTGCCAAGTATACGGGGCAGCCTTGGGGAGCTCAAGATTTTAACACAAATGTCAATTTGGACCACCCTACTGGAAATGCATAATTATTTTTATTTGAACATAGTCGATTTGTCATTTAAATTCCCTTTGCTACTTGCAGTATAGGGTTTTGATATTTGCTTATAGTCTTGGCAATGGAATCTGACAAATTCCGAAACGCATGTCGACTAAGTCTTGCAAAAATTACAAAAATTACCAAAAATAACATAAATTAATTTATTAGAAAAAAAATGTTTCTTTAAAATTAGTCTATGAAAATGTCATAGT
Source organism: Pegoplata infirma (assembly GCA_963921195.1). NCBI lineage: Eukaryota > Metazoa > Arthropoda > Insecta > Diptera > Anthomyiidae > Pegoplata > Pegoplata infirma. The sequence goes on along the minus strand of OY992537.1, from coordinate 155,360,277 downwards.
CTTAATAAGAAAAGGAAATAACGACATCGAGCCAGAATAAACCTACTCAAAATATGTATAATATTTTAAAGGTCGAATAAGTTTTTCAAAAATGAGCAACATAAATAAATTTAAAAAAGAAAAATAATTTTCTTGAAAATATTCTATGAGAATATCATAGCTATAATTAGTAAAGGAAATAATGTCCTCGAGCTAGAATAAACCTACTCAAAAAATAATAACGTTTCAAGTTGAACAAAAAACTTAAGTGAAAGTCATCAGTTATTTAAAATTTAACTTTAAGGGACACTCTAATTTTTACACTCACATCCATACGTGCAAGTAAAGATAAAATGTTTCGAATAGCGCGCTTTTGCTAACATTAATTTTTATACGACCATATATAAAACAGTGTGTGTGTATGTGTATTGTTTACGAATTGCGTTAGTTATCGCGTACGTTTAAAATTGAAAGTGTGTGTGTGTATTTATATGGGTATACGGATACGGAAAACGCGTAACGGATGTAAGCTTGACTGCATATTTTCTGGTAACCCCTTCACATCAATTTTGGTCACCCAACATCCATTTACCAATACATTCAAAATATACGCACACTAATTCCAACACACTCCCGTACCAAAAAACTGTGTGTAGTATATTTTCATCAAAGACAATTGCTAAACAAAAAGCGAAAAAGAAAACAAATGCTGCAAAATTGTCGAACACTTTTGGTGGCCATAAGCATTACAAATGCATTTCATTTCATTTCATGGTGATTTTCCATATGCTGTGTTTTCTTTTCTTTTTATTTGTTCTATGACAACATGTTAAAACTTGATATGTCAAAAATAAGTCATGGAAAAACAGCAAAATTTTCACAATGAAGTAAAAAAAAAATTTTTTAACATTTATAATAAAAAACGAAAAAAATTTGCAAGCTATAAGTGACGAAAAAACATAAAAATATTCACTATAAACTAAAAGCTATTCTGTATAACGTTTTACTATTTTCTGTTACAAATTATTATTTCTTCAAAAACTTGGACTTTAATCGTTTTTACTTAATGTCTGGTACGTCGATGTGTCTTTATGTGTCTCCTGAAATGTTTTGTACCATAAAAAAGTACATGGTTTATAAAAAATGGGCTTCTTTGTGTGAAAAAATATTTTTTTTTTTTCAAATTTTGATTAATTTTGGTTTAAAAATCAAACATGTTTTATTCGACCTTTCAAATATTATATTTTAAGTTGGTTTATTTTAGCTCGAGATCATGTTTCTTTACTAATTACACCATGATATTCTCTTTGTGTGCAAAAATATTTTATTTTTTTTCAAATTTTAAAAAAATAAAAATGTTTTATTCGATCTTTCAAATATTATATTTTAAGTAGGTTTATTCTAGCTCGAGATCATTTTTCTTTACTAATTACACCATGATACTCTAATTAAATATTTGTTAGAAAAAATATTTTTTTAATTTACTTATGTTGGTCAATTTTTGCACGGCTTAGCAAACACGTAATTCGATCTCGTCAAGTTCTGGTCTAGACTGTATAGCAAAATATAAAAACCCTATACTACAAGTAGCATAGGAGTTAAAACATGTCCATTTGCCCTAAAAGTAACATTTTTGACCCTACCCCTTTCGAATTGGATAAAACCTGGAATATAGTTCCTCCCTTGTAAAGGAATGATCGTGCGAAAATTTTTAACTTCTGGATATTTTTCTTATCGAAATTTGGAACCTTGAAAAAAAGGGGAAAATTGTATATATTTGACAAAAGTGTTCTGTCAAAAGAAAGTTATCTCAAAAAGTAATCAAGATACAGGTCTCACAAGGGAAGTATCTCAACCCATATGAACCGATTTGCATGAAACGTAAAATATATATGCAAGTGACAATTCTAAGGTTGGGGTGTCTCGGCTTATCGGCCATATCGGGGATTTAAGGGTTCAAAACATGGGTGAAAAAATGGCGAAAAAAAGTTTTTTGGATTTTTCAGCCATTTTTTTCTAAGAAACTACATGATGTTTACATATGAGAAGAAAGGTTTTTTGAATGCCTATCCAACGGTGGCTTAACCTTGTAAAAGTTCGACATAGACCTACGATGTCCATATGAATACGAAATAATCTTTATTAAATTTGAGTCGACACGTATTTTTGCCCTAGAGGATATTCCTATTAGTTCGGGAGTTATCGAAATTTTCCGAAGGTCCACTTTGTTTCATAAGGGGTCAACGAAATTATAAAACTCTGATATGGCCGATAAGCCGAGACACCCCAACCTTAAAATCGTCTCTTTTTTATATATTTTAATATTTTAGGCAAATCGGTTCATAAGGGTTTAGATACTTCCCTTGTCAGCTTCAAATAATAGGCAATTCAGCAAGCAGCCTTTAAAATGGCAAAGCCCCATGATTGCTAAAAATCACCAATACAACACTCAAAAAATTATAACGGTAGATTCCACTACAAAAGACAGTTAAAGCAACAATATTTGTTGTTGTTTAGCCGTCCACTACATTTTACGGTAAAATCAACCAAAAATTGATTAACAGCTACAAAAAACTACTTCAAATTACAGTTGTTTTGACTGTAACTCATATTGTCGGCATTTTTTTATTAACAAAAAAATAAACTTCTAAACGTAAAAATTGTTTGGTAATAATTCCTGCTGAATCTGAAACTTCCAACTCATTCAACACATCCGTTTTTCTAGTTTATTTTTATAGATTTAAAACAATTACAGAAAACAACTGTTACTGCAATGTAGTAATTTTTTTAATTATTTTTTAAACGACTTCAAAAAATAGTTGTTTGAGAATTTTCATACAAAAACAACTGAAATTGTAGTTGAACTGCAATAATTTTCTAAGTCTACTTCAGATTAAATTTTTAAGGATGGAGATTTCATTGGAGGATTATTTATAACGGTGTATTTTCCCTTAGAATTTTTTTTTTGAAACCTTGGTACATATGTTAGTACTTCACTTAACGTTTTCGATGCGCTGAGTCCAAATATGATCTTTGAACTCACCTAAATGTTCGAAAAACACAGCAATTCCATTTTAACAAATTTTCACACATTTATGTGCAGATATCTCGAAAACTAATGGCGATTGCTTAGTTCAAATGTCATATTTGGACTAAATACAGCAATATTTTAGTACTAGGGTTCCAAAACTTTTTTTCTAAGGGAAAATACACCTTTTTTTATTAGAGATGGCCACATGAGCAGATAAGTGCGTGATTACGCGTAAGTGTGACTGAACCCAATTTTAATCACGTGATTGTGAGTGGAAAGTAAAATTGCGTGAGTGAGTGTGCGTGAGTAAGACTTTTGCTTGAGTGGATTCTTTTGCGTGAGTTTGCGTGCTTTATTTTCTCTTCAAATTTAATCCGAATAAATGGTTAACCTTAAATTTCGTCCCGAAAAAAGCCAAACAAATCGTAAAATTTGGCTAAACTTAAAGATTTTGTTAAAAATTTTGTAAAATTTTTGAAATTTTAATTTTTAAAATATTTATTGGTACAAAAAAAGAGTTTCGTGAGTGTGAGTCAACGTGAGCGTGGGTGAATATTAAGTGAGTGCACGTGAGTTGTCTTAACGTGATTGTGAGTGAGTGTGAGTAGGAAAAAAATATGTGAAAAAATGGTGTCTTCATATTAAACTGAACATTGACATAAAGTTAGCCTACATACGTAAATATGATATATGTACCATTAGACTGGCATTTTTTTATCATCTTTTGATTTTCCCAAGTGTCCGGGCAAATTTTTATTGTCCTAGGTCTAAAACTTATGTGGTACAAATTTGAGGTTAATCGGATTAAAGTGGTCAAAGTGGTCAAAGTTTTGGATTTTTGAAAAATTTTTAAAAATAAAATTAAAAAAATTTTTATTTTTCGACACATCATATTTGTTAATTTCGATGCACTGAGCACGAATATTAAAAAAAATTTAAATCGCTCGATCGGTTTTCGAGATATCGCCATTTCAAATTTGTAAAAATGACGGTTTTTTTCTACGTTCAAGAATTTTTTTAAAAAAAGTCTCAAAATTTCATTCCGCCGACCCTTTTGTAGAGCTTGAGACAATCTTTCATTTAAAACTTATTTGAGCCAAATCCGATCAATTAAGCCGTGGCGCCCATCGATCAAAGTTTTGGCTTTTTAGAAACTTTTTATCAAAAACCCCAAACTTTGATCGAAGGGTGCCACGGGTTAAAATGATCGGATTTGGCTCCAATTAAGCTTAAATGAAAGATTCCATAAAGCTCTATAAAAGGGTTAAAATAACGAAATTTTTTGAGTTTTTAAAAAAAAAATTCTTAAACGTAGGAAAAACCCCCCATTTTGCAATTTTTTGACAAATTTTAAATGGCGATATTTCGAAAACCGTTCGACCGATTTTATAAATATTTGTTTTTTTTGTATTCGTATTCAGCATGCTAAAATTAATAAAAATAGTGTATCGCAAGATATTTTTTTTTTATTTTTTCATTTTCAAAAATCCAAAATTTTGGTGGAAATTTATATTTGGTGTATTTACAGAATTATGGCGGGCAAAGTTCAACTTTTTTTTTAAATACATCACGTTGAAAGAACTGTAACTTTTTAACCAATAACCCGATTTTAACAATTTCTGGCTCATGTTAAAGCTGGGAAATTCTTCTTTTAGGAAATATTTTTAAAATAATACGTTTTTTTTACAGAAATGATAAGGGTATTCATTTCAGAAAATGTAAAAGTGGAAAAATGAAAAATGCAAGATTCCACTCTCATTGATGTGAAGGGGTACATAAAAAAAATATGATAGAAAGTTTCCAGAAATAATTAAATTATTCGATGAATGAACCAATTAACTTATAAATTACACTTTTTACTCATTTTGTTAGTTTTTTCTTGTTGTTTAATTCTTAATTTTTATTATTATAACCAAAATTATTTGTATACATATTTTTTTCTAAGAAAAATTTCAAACACATGTTCTATAAGGGCTGCCGAGATAGAAAAAACTGACATGACAGTTGCAAATCTTGGTACTTTTTCTTTGGCTAGTAATGAATGGCAACGCTTTAAATAAGTGGAATAATGTAACTTTTTACTCTCCCGAGTAAAAATAATTTAATATGATCTTATATACTTTTATATAGTTATATTATTTGATATATGATCATGTGTGACACTATGTATTGCAAGATAAATTTATATAATAAATTTTGATGTGGGATTTTTTTAAGATATGGCCATACATAACTATATGTTTTAACATCTGGTTCCATGCATCATTTCAAATTTCTAAGTGTTTTATATAAAATTTTATATGCCTCCATTATTTTTTAATTTTTTTAAGTGTTTTCCAAGAACATATTTTTATCGCAAATATTTTCAAAGTGTTTTATATAAAATTTCATATGACTTCATATTTTTTTATTTTTCTAAGATTTTTCCAAGCACCACTTTTTTATCACGAATATTTTCTAAGTGTTTTATATAAAATTTTATATGACTCCATCTTTTAAATTTTTGCTAAGTTTTTTCAAGGAACATTTTTTTATCGCAAATATTGTCTAAGTGTTTTATATAAAATTTTATATAACTCCATTTTTTCAAATTTTTCTAAGTTTTTTCCAAGGACAAATTTTTTTGAAAATATTTTCTAAGTGTTTTATATAAAATTTAACATGACTCAATTTTTTGAAATTTTTCTAAGTTTTTTTCAAAGAACAACTTATTTTTATTATCCCGAGTAAAAAAAGAGTTTTATATAGCCGTGGCAAATTAGATCCCAAATATGGTGGACACAATTGTTTCAAATATTATCCTTGGTTATCCTACAAGATCTGAACAGATAGTCTTATATATAATATGATACGTAAAATGGGTCTATCTGGTTTTATCAGTTTGATCCGGACTGATACAATATAAAATAAATTGAGACTATAAGACATAAATATATATAGTTAGATATTGCTTTACATAAAGAACATATTTTTATATAAAACATTATATAAAGTGCATATGATTATATACAATGTTATCCAACTTATATGACGTTATAAGGAACAATATATGATCAGTCATAATGGTTTTAAATTATATTTAATCATATCAGTTTTCTCCAACTGATATAATTATATAGACCCAATTCACATATCACATTATATATAAGGTAATCCCAATAGATCATAAAATATACCCGTAGATAATTATTAAAGTAATTGTATCCGCCATATTTGGGATATAATTAGTCATGAACTTTTTTTCTTTTTTTACTAGGGATTTTAATATTTCAACTTTTTATTAAAAACTAAAAAAAACATCCGATTTATAAAATTTTATAAATTTTAATATAATTTTATATCATTGGATTAGACCAAAACTCGTATCAAAGTCGATATAAAGTTATATAAACTGATATTATTAGATATTATTCGATCAAATCTTATGAAACCATTTTTCGTATAAGATTATATCAAAATAGACACGAACCCATATTAAATTATATATTGTGTCATATCAATTTTTTTACTCGGGCTGATAATTTTACACTTGGATATAGGTTGTTTAAATTGCAACTTTTAAGTGGAAAATTTTTTCATGTGTTTGTTGTAATAAAAAGTTACATTTTTACAATTTTTCATTTTTACAACCGAAAAAAAGCTGAAATGAATTCCCTTGATGCAAATTTTGCAAAAACATTTTTTCTTTTTGAATATTTAAAAAAACGTTTTGTATAAAAAAAATAAACAGTTCTAAGTACGACGTTCTTGTATTTTCCCCTTAGAAAATTTAAATTTTTTATATTTTGAATGTTTTCCAAAATTTTAAAAGTATAATTTTCTTTGAAAATTTACTTTTTTATATTGAAGAAACTTAAAATTCGAATTTTCTAAGGTAAAATATAAGAACCCCGCACTAAAACCAGAATATTTGTTGATCCAATGAATATTTGTTGATCTGATATGTTATACAAAACAGAAAAACTCAAAAAAAAGTTTTTAAATTTTTTCCCATGGTCCAATTTGGCCCACTTACGAACTCGATCAGCACAAGACCATAAGACATATTTGTGCCAAACATCAGGTGGCTAGCTCTTTTGGTTTGGAAAGCATCGTGCATTCCCCAAAATTTTGTTTTTGACGTCTCCGTACTAGCGGTAAAAGAGATTGCTAGCCGACTTTTATATAGTATTCTTTATAATGGCATCAGAAAAAAGTTCTTTTGAACACATCAAAAAACGACTTTTGGCCAACAATTCCTTATATAAATTCCTTATAGTGCAGTGGGGCGAAATTTTTTAGAACTACCCACCAAACATAATTTGAAAACAAGTTGGTTATTGCATGTTTGCCGTCGGCAAATGTTAAAGTTTAAATTAAAATTTATTTCTGTTTTATATATTGTTGGACTTTATATTATATAAGTTAATTTTTTTTTCGTTTTAAGTAAATATTAATTATTTCTGAGAAATAATGCTTTTCCTTGCACAATGAGAAAATATAAAAAAAAATAATTGACAACAGAGGCTGAGTGGATATCTCGATAGCTTTCGGAAGAAGTCAACCTTCCTTTGTCCGCACTCTTCGATTTTTACTCAAGGTCAGATTTCGAAAGCTGCCGACATCCCCACTTAGCCCGTGTTGTCAAAAATGTATCAGATACTGTGACAGAAAAAAAGGTCTCAGCATCTGATACTTTTTCTATGTTTTAATTTTTTTTTTTGATACATAAACCATATTATTTCTGTGTTTTATAATTAATATATTTTTTTTTAATTGTTTTTTATAACATTCTACACCCAAAACCCAAATGCTGTACCCGCCACTGTCAACATTTTGAAATCAAATTGTAAACTTTTATTTATTGTATTTTTTAACAAAAACAATATTTTAAGAACTGAATTACACTACTTTACAAGGTTTTTGTACAGACATGATGAACACATTTTCTAAAGTATTTTTGCAGTCTAAGCTCATATGTAATCAGAAAAGTTGAACCTAATCGCATTCTCGAGATATAGGATATAGTCATTTAATATTTTTATGGACCAAGCTCTCCAAACCAAAAATTTTTTTAAATTTTTTTGCAAAAATCCAGACTCTATACGATCAGGAATACCACCAGGGCACTGTAAGGGATTTTAAAATGTTTTTTTTTTGGTTTTATCCTTATAGATATCCGAATTTTGCAAGAAATATCCTGTTCAAAGTAGATATGTAAAGTAGGGGTTAAAATCTAAAATAAATTTAGTATATCCAGAAATATTTGCAAAATAAATCAAAATTTGAACCAAATTTGCAATTTTTTTTTTTCAGACAATTTTTTACAATTTTTTGTTAAAATTGAAAAAAAAAAAATAAAAATTTTTAAAACACATTTCCTATATTATTTTTGCCTCCTAAACACGAATCGGACATCTTAAAAAGTGTTTCAAATCGTCTTCATGAGATATAGGCATTTTTTATGTTTGTGGACCAAGCCCTCAAAACCGACAATTTTTTTATTATTAGAAAAGTGTATGTTAAAGTTATTCATATTTTTTTATTCGAACTCCAATGAAATTATCTAACTTTTGCAAGAAATCCAAACTCAATACAATCAGGGATACCATCAGGACATTAAAAGGAATCTCAAAATATAATTTTTTCTGGTTTATATAATCATTTGCAAAGTATTCGCTCTTAGGGTACTATTAAATAACAAAAATAAAATTTAAGTTTTTTCAAAAAGTGGGCCTTGTAGGCGTGGTCAAAAATTGAAAATATCTAACTTTTTTGCCTGAGCATTTTTATGTCAATATTTATGCAAATTAAATGAAACACAGTAAAGTCTTAAAGACAAAAGTTTTTTATAGATTTTTGTATGGGCTATAGATTAAAAAAATAAAAATTGGAAATTTTTCAGAAGAAGTTCTGATTTTTTTAAATTTAAACTCAAACTTTATTTATCAAAAAACATGCTGCAATTTTTTTTTTTTTTAATTTTTAAAAAAAAAGTTAAAAGACTTTTCTATCTGTTCTGAAATTTTCAGAGATGTGTTTTGCCTTGTTTTCAAGAAATCAAATGTCAAAGATTGCAACACGCTAATTTTATACAATAATGGTGTATAAAACGTGTGCGTATGAGTAATATTAATACTTAAAAAATATTTTAAGACGTAATGGTAGCGTGAGTGAGTTTTTGATAACGATTACGCACGCTCATTTAAGAAAAAATTTAATCACGAACGATATTTTATTTTGCTCACGCTCATTCACGCACACGTGAGTAGAAGAAAATAAGTCACGGTCACGATGATCACGTAAGTGTGAGTAAAATAAAATATCGTTCGTGACTAAATTTTTTCTTTCATGTGCGTGCGTAATCGTTATCAAAAACTCACTCACGCTACCATTGCGTCTTAAAATATTTTTTAAGTATTAATATTACTCATACGCACACGTTTTATACACCATTATTGTATAAAATTAGAGTGTTGCAATCTTTGACATTTGATTTCTCGAAAACAAGGCAAAACACATCTCTGAAAATTTCAGAACAGATAGAAAGCACTTTAACTTTTTTTTTTAAAAAATTAAAAAAAATAAATAAAATTGCGGCATGTTTTTTGATAAATAAAGTTTAAGTTTAAATTTGAAAAATTCAGAACTTCTTCTGAAAATTTTCCAATTTTTACTTTTTTAATCGATAGCCCATACAAAAATCTATAAAAGACTTTACTGTGTTTCATTTAATTTGCATAAATATTGGAGTAAAGGTACTCAGGCAAAAAAGTTTGATATTTTCAATAATTGACCACGCCTACAAGGCCCACTTTTTGAAAACACTTACATTTTATTTTTGTTATTTAATAGTACCCTAAGAGCGAATACTTTGCAAATGATATCCCATTGAAACCACTATGTTTTTTCTGTAGTGGAACAGTTGGTGTGGAATGCCTCATATTTAAAGTAGGGGTTAAAATCTAAAATCCATTGAGTATATCCGCAAATATTTGCAAAAGAAATCAAAAGAAGTCAAAATCTTGAACCAAATTTACAAATTTTTTTCGTACATTTTTTCATAAATTTTTTCGTAAAAATTTTTACGATTTTTTGTTAAAATTTAAAAAAAAAAAAACATTTCCTAAAGTATTTTCGCCACATATTTCTTTTTAACCGAACTCCTAATAAAATTACCTAACTTTTGCAAGAAATCCGAACTCAATACAATTATGGATACCATCAGGATATTAAAAGGAATCTCAAAATGTCCCTTTTTCAGGGTTATCCTTAAGTGTCCGAAAAATCCAAAAAAATTTCGGCTTTTAGGGCTTGGTTCTCAAAAATTGATAAAGCCCATATCTCGAGAAGGAGAAGTTTTCTGATGTCAGGGAAGGCGTAATTTTAAAATATTTTTATTTTTTATTGATGGTTATTCATTAATACATAAAAAAGCAGCATTTTTAAAAAAAAAGAGGAGAACATTTTTTTTTTTAACCTTTAATGGGCTTATTTTGTATATTGGCAAATATCGTCTTATTTCACAATTTTCTCTCTATCTTAGGACTAAAAAACGATAAATTAAAAAAATTAAATTACAAATTATAGCATACTTTATGTGCTTTTAGAAATAAAAATATGTTTTTAAAAAATTAAAAGAAATAAATATTTAACATGTATTTTTATTAGAAAAAATTTAAATTATAATCAGATTTTTTCCCCCAAATTTCATATTTCTACAAATTTAACTAAAAAAATTCACATTAGAAAATATTATTATTTTTTATTGAACAATATTCTTTAAAAAAAAAAAAAAACAACTTTTTCACAAAAAAATATTAAAAAAAAAATTATAAATTTTTTTTTACTTCATTTCATTAACTTCTGAAGTATTATGTAGTTCATAATTATCATTTACTTCATAATAATCATTAAATTCATTAAAATAATCTTCATCATCATCATTATCATAATCATCATTCTCATCATCATCATTATCATAATCATCATTCTCCTCATCACCATTATCATTTTCATTGTGGGGAAGAATAAGTAACTCTAATGCAGACTGTGGCATTTGTTCCATTTTCTTTTTGCAACTATTTCTCATGCTTGAAATGAATGGATCAGAACTTAAAAGAAATCTATTAAACACGTCTTCTATTGTATTTTCACGACTGCATTTACGTGAAAAGTGTTCCCTATAGCTTTTGAAGTCCTTATTTCTAGCTTCCTGAGATTCTTCTGTTAGTTGTCCAATAGGCAATGGTGAAAGCGATATAATTTCCGGTCCGTGAATTAAGTATTTATGTAGAGTAGGAGGCATATGATACCATGGATAACTTTTTACAAATAGCCTGGCAGTGTCATTAGCGAAATTTGAAATTTTTTCAATATTGACTTCAATACCACTGGAAACAACTATCAATATTGTGTGCATATTTTTTATCAACTGTAAATCAATTTTTGAAATTTCTGCAGATACTTCAGCATTTAAAAAAAAACGCCTTGCGGTATTTCCATCGTTTGAGTTACCAAAGCCTGGTTTTGGTTGGTCTACTATCAATCCAATTTTCTCTCTTAATTTCCTTTGAATGCGTTTTTTTGTATCAGCAATAAGTTTTTTTTCATCATCACATCTAGTTTGCCATTTTTTAATCGGAAGTTTATACGACACGTGAATAAGACACTCAAAAAATCTTATCCAGCCATGAAGGACAGATAAACCAAACTCCATTGTTTCTACATTTACATCTTTTGAAATCATTTGATTAATGTTGTTGAAATCTTTGCTTGTGGCGCCCCATATATAGCACTTTTGTGTGGACTTTGTGTCTGTAATAGCGTTACAGACTTTACCGTCAATCATCACTAAAATAAGTTCGTGCTTTACTTTTACTAATCTCTCTCCAATTAATATTACGGATTCGACAAGAGCCTTTTTTTCAGTTTCCACTCTTTCTTTTTCGAGTTTAATGTTGTTGGCCGTTTCTTTCATAAATTCGATTTTTAGGGGCCTGCAAAACCTAGTTGAAGACGGTCGAGGATTTTGTTGTCTCTTCGCAAACTAATTTCAATGGTACAATCGATGTTATAAATACCGAAGAATCGGAGGCGTTAATGTCATGAAAGGCTTGTTTATATGAACTATGTCCCGCACTTCCATCAAAGCCCCACTTAGTGTGTAAAGTCATTTTAGACAGTTCTTCATTGTCTAATGAATTAAAATTAGAATTTTTATCGACAAAAGACGCTCTGTCGTATGGTCTAGTAGTGCCTGTAGATTGACTTGCGCTGACGTTTCGGTAATTTTTATTTCGTCTCGTTTTGGATAACATTTTTTTTAGCTTCTTGGACTTTTTATAGGAAGGAAATTTCTCAGGCGCTACTTTTCTAATAACATCATATTGGTGTCGAGTTAGCTTCGCTTCCACCAAGACGGAAAGAGCTTCCTCCGCACTTAATTGCTGTGTTGATACCTGTTCTAAACTTTTTCGGTATTTTTTCGCTCTTGTTGGAGATGAGATTATTTCCTTAACTATTTTCGACGCATCTACTTTTCCAGCAGCTCTCAAGCTCATTTGTGTGGCGTAAGCCAAAACAGGCAATGGGGTATTCTTAAATCTTTACATTTCTTAACTTTAGTCTTTTCTTTACACTGATCAAATGAGAGATCATGCCTACCTCTTTTTTTTATTGGTGCTGGTGGTGGAATAAAAGAGATTGAAGCATCAAGCCAATTCTTGTTACTTTTTAAAAAATCTTGATAATTTCTATGACATTTTTGCCACCGAATCTTATAGTCTTTGCAAAAAGAATGAAATCTATTAATAAAATCTACCACATCTGAAGGATCAACGCGTCTCATTACTTCCCATCTCAGAAGTTTGAATTTATCTTCAAGTGATTTAGGTTCTGAATTCTTCATTAAATTATGTAACTCATGACGAGAAATGAAAATCGTTTTGGGACTTGTTCCTAAAATTTGTAAGATTTTTAATCGTTTAAAATTTGCAAAATACTATTCGTTTTCCCTTGTACCGAATAATTTACAAATAATCCCAGCAAAAAAAAACATTACTTAGAACAATGATAAAAAGGACTTCTACTGCTTCCGGAGTAGTGAATATCTACTGAATATCTCATTACATTTTCATATAGTTGTCGCAGCAAGTAAGTAGTTGCACAGTGGAAGATGGACGCGCATCGTAACAAAATCAAAATTGTTAGCGATTTGATCGGTTGAACATGGGTTTGATAAAAGACATCCTAGGGGATAGAAAACCATTCATAAAATATTTATATGTCATTTACTTTGACCAGGGCGTCTCTCCAAAGTCCAAACATTTTCAGGTTTTTTAAAAAATGAAAATTTTTTGGAAACCTTTTTTAAATGAATGAGTAAAACTATTTCTAAGTTAGCTCACATCCTGAAATTTTAACACAGCTTTGACAATATATGTAGCTTATTAAAACTGCCCTTATAAGCTAAAATTTTAAACCGCGTTATTCGTTAATTGCCTGCCAAATGTTGTAATTTTTTAGAAATGTGTAAAAAAATACTCTTAATTATAGACTGCATCTTTTGTGAAACCTTGTGGATACAGACCATAGATGGGACTAATTAATTAATGGGACCAATTAATTGATGGTTTAATTACCATTTAATTGATGTCAATGGTAATGAAATTTTTTTCATTACCATTGGTTGTATCAATTGTACCAATTAAATTATTTATCAATTTAATTACTAATGAAAATTAAAAAAAAAATAATTACCATTGGTATGGCATCACTTAAAAAAAATAATTACCATTAGTAAAAGTAGTCACAATATTGTCAAAATCGTTAATATTTGGAAATATCTGTTGTTTTTTGTTATATGGTGTTTTAGTTTTTCACATTTTATAAACCAAACACACGTTGATTGCCTTTGTATAACACAATATTTGAAATTTTTATTTGCGTTTTGTTTTTTGTCTTTAACATTTTCATATTTTTTTTGAAAAACATACTTTGATGTTTAAATTTTTAACTTTTCAAAAAAACAAAAATATGCAAACCAATGGTTTTGAAACCAATTATAATTGGTGTTTTTCTACAATTGGTGCATTTCATTACCATTTTTTTTTTTTTTTTTTTTTTTTTTTTTTTTTTTTTTTTTTTTTTTTAGTTTTTTGTTCATAAGTGCGGACGTGTTTTTGTTATCTCTCGACAAATTCGTTTATTTAAAAGCATAAGGTGCATAAAAATTTACAAAATAAATAGCGAAAAGACGCTCAAATGAATATTTTTCATTTAATTTTGTTTAAAATCCATAAACATAAACAAACAAAAAGTAAATAATTGAAATAAAAAGCTAACGAAAAAAAAAACATAAAGTGCAAGTGTTTTTTAATAACAAAAAATTTTAATATGCCTGTTGGGCGCTCACCACCAACAACAAATCCTTTGTTAATTCCACCAACAAAAAATGCATTGATATGCTCTCCCGCCCAAATTGCATCTCCTACAAATATAAATGATCCCCTTTTAACTAATTCTCTCCCTGCGCATGCGCAAATAACACCCCTCTCATGGAGTGCACAGTGTACAACACCAGTTGATAGAAATCTATTTTCCCCTTTCCCCGTAACTACGTATGCAATTACACATGCAGCTACTTCAACTACAAGCTCAGCTATAACAACTCATGCATCAACAACCACTACAGTGACAACATCAACATACTCTTCAGTTTTACCGATAATGTCTTCTTGTAACTCTTACATTGTGCAAAATCCCTTAAATAAAACTCCTGCTTTTAATACAAGCGAACAAGAGAGTTTAAATAATCGTAAATCTCCCACTCAAAACACAAACAAAGCAAGTGAAACAAATAAATCAAATTATAATGAATTAAATCAATCGGTATTGGTCGCATCAAAAGGTGCTATCCCCAAATCTATTCAAATGCCAAAAGTAGCCAAAGAGAATATTGAAAAACCTTTAACAGGTATTGATAGATATTGATAGATATTCACAATAACAAAGCGTAAATTAAGCCCCAATTCAGCAAAATCTCAACCCACCCCAAAACTAAAAAAACAGTCAGTACCAGTTGAAACGGTAAGTCAAAACCGATTTTCTTTGCTAGACAATATTGAAAACGAAGGTGCCCATGCAAACCCGGCAAAAGAGTTCACTCCACCTCCTATTCATCTCCGCGAACAAAGCTCTAACACCCTAATTAATTCATTGTCCAATCTTGTAGGTAAAAACAACTTTTATGTTGTCTCAATACGAGTTGGAAAAGTACTTGAAACTAAAATAAGGACTCACACTGAGAAAAATTTTAGAGCAATTACATCATACTTAGACTCTGAAAAGAAAAGTTATTACACATTTCAATTGAAAAGTGCTAAGGGACTAATGGTAGTTCTTAAAGGCATCGAAAATACTGTTCCCACCGAGGAAATAAAAGAAGCTCTTAAAAATGAAGGCTTCGATGTTAAATCCGTACATAACATAGTTAATAAAGATAAAATACCTCAGCCTCTTTTTAGAGTTGAAATAGCTTTTGATTCTTTTAAACCGAAAAAAAATGAAGTTCATCCTATTTACAACCTGCGATATCTTTTACACAGAAAAATAACAGTTGAAGAACCCCGAAAACGAAAAGGTGTTCCCCAATGCTTAAACTGTCAGGAGTTTGGCCACACAAAAGGCTACTGCAAACTGCCGTCAGTATGTGTTATATGCGGTGACATACACAAAACCTCAGAGTGCATAGTATCTAAAAGTGATCCAAATAACAAAAGATGTAGCAACTGTGGTGGAAACCATACAGCAAACTATAGAGGTTGTCCAGTATACTTGCAGGTAAAACAAAATACATTAAAAAGACCTACTAGATCACAATCCCAGGCAAACGACCTTACAAATCTCCCCACAAACACTAACAGCAATGTTCCTACTTTCTCCAACGCCCCTATAAGCAATTTAAATAGTGCTACCGCTGCAAACGACTTTCCAAGTCTCCCCACAAATACTAATAGCAATGTTCCTATTTTCTCCAATGCATCGGTAAGCAATTTAAACAGTGCTCCCGCTGCAAACACTCAAATTGGCGCAAATAATCAATTTCAAAACGGCCGTAGCGCACAAAATACTTCATATGCATGTACATTGCAGGAACCGAACCCCCCTTTTCAGCGTAGTTCACTGGAAAACTCTATAGAAAATCTAATTCATACGATGAATAGCTTTATCGGTAACATGCAAGGAATGATGCAAGAACTGCTTCGCAATCAAGGCATGATAATGCAAGCATTCTTTGAAAAAAAATGAATCCCATCAAAATGTGCTACTGGAATGCTAACGGCTTAAGCCAACACAAGCAGGAAGTCGAAATATTTCTCAAAACACAAGATATTGATATATTATTAGTATCTGAAACCCATTTCTCATTAAAAAACTGCTTTCGAATTAACAATTTCTCAACCTACGATACTAAACACCCTAGCGGCCGAGCATGTGGAGGCACAGCTATTCTTATTAATAACCGTATAAGACACTTCCCACTTCAAGAATACAAAACTAACCATATCCAAGCTACATCTATAACCCTAACAGACACAAACACCACAATATCCTCAATCTATAGTCCACCTAGGCATAAAATAACAAACTCCCAATATTTAACATTCTTCTCTACTCTGGGTCATAAATTCATAGCAGCAGGTGATTACAATGCAAAGCACACGCACTGGGGATCCCGTCTCACTACACCAAAAGGTAGACAACTCTTAAATGCAATAAAATCTGCAAAACTCGATGTAATCTCTGGCGGTCAGCCAACATATTGGCCGACAGATCTCAGAAAAGTTCCGGACCTTATTGATTTTGCAGTCATAAAGAATGTAAAAAGAGAACAACTCTCGTTTGTCTCCTGCCATGATCTTTCATCCGATCACTCGCCAACTATTATGAATTTTCTTACAAGCTTCCCCATCCCAGAACTATTAACAAACTGTCTTCCGAACAGTAGAACAAATTGGCTTAAATACAAAATGTATGTTAGCTCACATTTGCCCCAAAATCCCTCCTTAAAATCCGAAACTGAAATCCAATCGGCAGTTGATGAATTCTCAAATATTCTCTCTTCAGCCGTAAAAGTATCTACTCCACAGATACAAAAAAACTTTAAAGGCAAATATAAGCTACCAATAAGAATCGAAGAACTCATCACTGAAAAAAGAAAATTACGTAGGCAATGGCAACAAAGTCGATCCCCAGCTTTAAAAAGTCTCCTTAGACGATGTCAAAAAACTCTTAGCTCTGCCTTAAAGGATAATAAAGAGTCCTCCCTAAAATGCTACTTGGAGAATCTAGACCCAACAAATAATTCCGATTACAGCCTATGGAAAGCCACAAAAAAGTTAAAACAACCCACAAATTATGAATCACCCATTCGTCTTAGCAATGGAACATGGGCCAAAAGTACAGCAGAAAAGGTTTCTTCTTTTGCCGATCACTTGGAAAATGTTTTTAGTCCAAACATCACAAGCTCTCATATATTTCCACCAATAATAGATGATATTGTTTCATCTCCCTTTCGAATTCGGTTATCGACCCTGAAAGTAAACGTAAGAAATCTAAAGAAAAAAAAGTCTCCTGGTATGGATAGAATCACTCCAAACATGATTTGTGAATTGCCAAATGAAGCTCTAAAATTAGTCCTATGGATCTTCAATGCTATCTTACGCACTGGTATTTATCCTTCTTCGTGGAAAGTATCGGAAATAATAATGATACCGAAACCAGGAAAAGACATAAGCCACGTTACATCGTATAGGCCAATAAGTTTACTGTCGATATTATCAAAATTATTTGAAAAAATATTCTCCGACATAATATCATCTTATATTGAGACGCATCAAATTATTCCCATGCACCAATTTGGATTTAGAAAGAAGCATAGCACAACTGAACAAGTTCACCGTATTGTCACTCATATAAGGAAAACTTTTGAAGACAAACAATATTGCTCCGCCTTATTTATTGACATTTCCCAAGCCTTTGACAGAGTGTGGCATGATGGTTTAGTTCACAAAATTTGCACTCTTTTGCCACCAAACTCACACAAACTACTAAAATGCTATCTCACAGATAGATCATTTATAGTGAAATCTAAAAACTATACCTCAAATAGTAGAAAAATCTCAGCAGGAGTTCCCCAAGGTAGTATATTGGGCCCATTATTATACATTTTATACACAGCTGATATGCCAACACATCCACTTACTCACACCTCTACTTTCGCTGATGATACAGCGTTTATGTGCATGCACAAAAATCCGTCAGTGGCTACCAATATACTTCAGTCCCACATTCATAACATAGAAAATTGGTTAGATCTATGGAAGATAAGGGTAAACGAAACAAAGTGCGTTCATGTTACATTTACCCTAAGAAAAGAAACTTGTCCCAAACTCAAAATCAATAACATTACTATCCCATCTCAAACTCACGTTAAATATCTTGGAATTCACCTTGACCGCCGTCTCACATGGACTCAGCATATAGATTCAAAATGTACTCAAATCAAAATAAAATCTGCTCAATTAAGCTGGCTCTTAAATAAACATTCTACTCTTAGCTTGGACTATAAAGTGCTATTGTATAAAGCTGTTCTTAAACCAATATGGATGTATGGTATACAGCTTTGGGGAACAGCGTCGTCCTCAAACATAGAAAAATTACAAAGAAGACAGTCCAAACTTTTAAGGCTTATCACTGGAGCTCCATGGTATCTCCGTAATGATAATATTCACAACGACCTCAATGTTCCAACAATTAAAGAAGAGATCAAAAATGTCTGCACTAAATACGTATCCAAATTAGCTAATCATCCTAATCCTCTAGCCCAAGATTTGCTTTCATTTAACGGTCACAGGCGTCTAAGAAAATTAGACACCCTTGACCTCGCCCAACGATAAATACAAAATCCCTGCTCACGAACATGGTATTATTGCACTGGCAATAATCCAAAAACACATTTAGATTTAAGATTTGATTACTTATTGTAAATTCCTTGCGGGAAAGATTCAATAAATACATAAAGTTGAAAAAAAAAAAAAAAAAAAAAAAAAAAAAAAATTACCATTAGTAATTATTTTTTCAATTAAAAAAATTTAATTACCATTAAATGGTAATGAAAATTTTTTCATTACCATTGATATCAACCAATGGTAATTAAATTTCAATGGTAATGAAAAATTCCCATCTATGATACAGACAAATTCAATATGGGTTGAAACTAGAGGTATTTATCTAAACGAGGAACTTTATTTCGTCTGCAGTAAATTGCAGTTAAATTCAGGATAAGGCTCCAAAGTAGGGTCCATAAAAAGAAAAAAAAAAACTTATATGTGTATATATTTATTTTTTTTAAATATTTATTTTTCGATATTATTAAATATCAGCTTCAACCTATTTAGATATTTACAAAAAAAAAATTGGTGATGCTGCATAGGCTTGAGAAACTAACTAAATACCCAGCAAAATTTGGCATTACTAGTAATGGGATTTGTAATCCGGAACAAATGTTAGTAAGTAGTTACTTGTTGAAACACTAATTATTTTAACAAGGGCGTGAGACAAAAATAAATAGTGATGAGAGCTAAGATAAATAAGTACTTAATTCGACACAGCAAAACTTATAATCTCAATGTATGGATGGTGGACAATGAGTCCTTCTGTACTTATGGTCCTGATACACGGAAGTGAGATTATTCAAAATTCGGTGTTACCAGTTGGTAATAAAAATATTTTGAACTATATAAGCAATTCATTAACTAACTTATACAATTTAAATATTATGTCAGTTATCAGAAGAATCGTTAGAAAGGTCGCATAAATATTTTAAGATTTATTCGATTAGAGTTTTATTCTAGTTCGAGGCCCAAAAATATTTCTATTTATGATATTGTCATAATAGAGTATTTTTAATTTATTGCTTTAAAAAAAGTTACAATCTCATAGTATGTCTGTACTGATCAGTTTCATCCCCACTAAGGAATCTTCAGCAGACTTTAGAGAATCATCGTTGGTCAATCAAACATCAAACCAGACATAATATTTGATATATTTCCCAAGTTATATGAGAAGTACTATTATGAAGGTCCGAAATCTGTTTTCCAACAAAAATAACTCTTTTAAAGCAAAAAATTGTATATATTAAATCACCGTCGGTAACTATTAATATATGTGTTGCTGTTATTTTACAATAACAACAGTGCCTAACCAAACAATAGTGTTGGTAGGATAAGTCGTACTAAACTTTGTGTTAAATGTTGTTTTTTTTATTTTTAGTACCAAAAGGTACATAAAAATAAAATGTATTTATTCGGCCTTTATATATGTATATATATTCGATTAGAGTTTTATTCTAGTTCGAGGCCCAAAAATATTTCTATTTATGATATTGTCATAATAGAGTATTTTTAATTTATTGCTTTAAAAAAAGTTACTATCTCATAGTACTTATGTCTGTACTGATCAGTTTCATCCCCACTAAGGAATCTTCAGCAGACTTTAGAGAATCATCGTTGGTCAATCAAACATCAAACCAGACATAATATTTGATATATTTCCCAAGTTATATGAGAAGTACTATTATGAAGGTCCGAAATCTGTTTTCCAACAAAAATAACTCTTTTAAAGCAAAAAATTGTATATATTAAATCACCGTCGCACAGTGGTCAATTTCGCGAGATAGCGGTTAAAACTCTATAACTTTTGACCGGATTGGTATTTTTTTACGCAATTTGTTTTGTTCAATAGGAGGGACTTTAAGCTTCAATTTGCGTGTTCAAACGTAAAAATCGACTAATAGGAACGTAAGTAATGTGGAGTTAAAAATGCATTTTAATTTTTTGTCGAGTTTCCATGTAAAAGTTGAATATTTTGACATTTTAAATAGGTATTTTTTTTATAATTTCTTATTTTCTTCAATCGTATTTTACAACCAATACTTATTTATTATTCCTAAACTTAATTTTGGTCAGAAAATGCCAACATTTTGCCACTGACATTTATTTAGTCTCAATATTCACAGGTCCTTTGTCCTTTTGATAGGTCCTAGGATAGGTGCTTTTGATAGGTCCAGGGATATGTCCTTTTGATAGGTCCTAGGATAGGTCCTTTTGATAGGTCCTTTTGATAGGTCCTAGGGTAGGTCCTTTTGATAGGTCCAAGGATAGGTAATTTTGATAGGTCCTAGGATAGGTCCTTTTGATTGGTCCAAGGATAGGTCCTTTTCATAAGTCCAAGGATAGGTCCTTTTGATAGGTCCTAGGATAGGTCCTTTTGATAGGTCCTTGTGATAGGTTCTTTTGATAGGACCAAGGATAGGTCCATTTGATAGGTTCAAGGATAGGTCCTTTTGATATGTTAAAGGATAGGCCCTTTTGATATGTAAAAGGATACGTCCTTTTAATAGGTCCAAGGATAAGTCTTTTTGATAGGTCCAAGGATAGGTCCTTTTGATAGGTTCAAGGATAGGTCCTTTTGACTGGTCCTAGGATAGGTCATTTTGATAGGTCCAAGGATATTTCCTTTTGATGGGTCCTAGTATAGGTCCTTTTGATAGGTCCAAGGATAGGTCCTTTTGATAGGTCCAAGGATAGGTCCAAGGATAGGTCCTTTTAAAATGTAAAAGGATAGGCCCTTTTGATAGATCAAAGGATAGGTCCTTTTAATATGTAAAAGGATAGGTCCTTTTGATAGATCAAAGGATAGGTCCTTTTGATAGGTACAAGGATAGGTCCTTTTGACTGGTACTAGGATAGGTCCTTTTGATAGATCCAAGGATAGGTCCTTTTGATAGGTCACAGGATAGGTCCTTTTGATAAGTCCAAGCATAGGTCCTTTTGATATATCCAAGGATAGGTCCTTTTGATAGGTCCTAGGATAGGTCCTTCTGATAGGTCCTTTTGATAGGTCCAAGGATATGTCCTTTTGATAGGTCCAAGGATAGGTCCATTTGATAGGTCCAAGGATAGGACCTTTTGATAGGTCCAAGGATAGGTCCTTTTGGTAGGTCCAAGGATTGGTCCTTTTAATAGATCAAAGGATAGGTCCTTTTGATAGATCAAAAGATAGGTCCTTTTGATAGGTCCAAGGATAGGTCCTTTTGATATGCAAAAGGATAGATCCTTTTGATAGATCAAAGGATAGGTCCTTTTGATAGGTCCAAGGATAGGTCCTTTTTATAGGTCCAAGGATAGGCCCTTTTGATATGTAAAATGATAGGTCCTTTTGGTAGGTCCAAGGATATTTCCTTTTGATAGGTCCTAGGATAGGTCCTTTTGATAGGTGAAAGGAAAGGTCCATTTGATATGTAAAAGGATAGGTCCTTTTAATAGATCAAGGTTCTAGGATAGGTCCTTTTGATAGGTCCAAGGATAGGTCCTTTTGATAGATCAAAGGATAGGTCCTTTTGATAGGTCCAAGGATAGGTCCAAGGATAGGTCCTTTTGATTGGTCCAAGGATAGGTCCTTTTCATAAGTCCAAGGATAGGTCCTTCTGATAGGTCCTTTTGATAGGACCAAGGATAGATCCTTTTGATAGGTTCAAGGATAGGTCCTTTTGATATGTAAAAGGATAGGTCCTTTTGATAGATCCAAGGATAGGTCTTTTTGATAGGTCCAAGGATCCACAGGTTATTTCCATTGGTTTTAAATTTATTTGCAATTATCAGGTATTTAAGTTATGTAATATTAGATGGCAATAAAATCATTTTTTACAATTTCCAAATGAATTGCCAGATACCACATAATTTGAGAGTTCTATTGTCATTTTTGTCAAAATTTTGATACACCCTTCTATGTGGACTAGGTCCAAATATGGGCCAACTTCTCCTAATTTCAACAGAATTATTTTTTGGGTCATTAAGAACTCTTGTACAAAATTTCATCAAAATATATGCATAATAGCCACTTTCACATAAAAATAACTTCTCAAAAAATATGACGTGCATTTGTACCGAATATCTTACCTTGGGCCCGATGCATGGACATGTATATATAGGAATGTAGGGGAGAGTTAGGACTACAAAATAGTAAATTTGTGTTTTGACTCAGCTTGACTCACAGGAGTTGTGCTCTATGAAGTAGGAAATTTCCGAGAAATTTGACCTTTTTTAAAAAAAATATTTAAATTGTTCTGAAAACAGTAGAGCTTCAATTTTTTTACCAGTAATAGGAAATAAGTTAAGTTACAATACAAAATTTATTTCGTCCAAAAATCTTGAAAAACAAAAAAGTTATGATCATTTAAACTTTAAAAATTAACTAAAAATATCATAAATTTACTAAATTCTGAAAAATCCCATTTTGGACCACCCTGTTCTCAGTGAAATAATTGAAATAGAGTTCTAATTTTTTGGCTCCCGAGGTTTACTACGGTCTACTTTCATATGAGTCTAATAACTTTAAAATCGGAGAACAAAAACCAAAAGGAGTTTTGGCCGCTATCTCAAAATATTGACCACAGTGCGTCGGTAACTATTAATATATGTGTTGCTGTTATTTTACAATAACAACAGTGCCTAACCAAACAATAGTGTTGGTAGGATAAGTCGTAAAATGTATTTATTCGGCCTTTATATATGTATATATATTCGATTAGAGTTTTATTCTAGTTCGAGGCCCAAAAATATTTCTATTTATGATATTGTCATAATAGAGTATTTTTAATTTATTGCTTTAAAAAAAGTTACTATCTCATAGTATGTCTGTACTGATCAGTTTCATCCCCACTAAGGAATAACAGCAACACATATATTAATAGTTACCGACGGTGATTTAATATATACAATTTTTTGCTTTAAAAGTGTTATTTTTGTTGGAAAACAGATTTCGGACCTTCATAATAGTACTTCTCATATAACTTGGGAAATATATCAAATATTATGTCTGGTTTGATGTTTGATTGACCAACGATGATTCTCTAAAGTCTGCTGAAGATTCCTTAGTGGGGATGAAACTGATCAGTACAGACATAAGTACTATGAGATAGTAACTTTTTTTAAAGCAATAAATTAAAAATACTCTATTATGACAATATCATAAATAGAAATATTTTTGGGCCTCGAACTAGAATAAAACTCTAATCGAATATATATACATATATAAAGGCCGAATAAATACATTTTATTTTTATGTACCTTTTGGTACTAAAAATAAAAAAAACAACATTTAACACAAAGTTTAGTACGACTTATCCTACCAACACTATTGTTTGGTTAGGCACTGTTGTTATTGTAAAATAACAGCAACACATATATTAATAGTTACCGACGGTGATTTAATATATACAATTTTTTGCTTTAAAAGAGTTATTTTTGTTGGAAAACAGATTTCGGACCTTCATAATAGTACTTCTCATATAACTTGGGAAATATATCAAATATTATGTCTGGTTTGATGTTTGATTGACCAACGATGATTCTCTAAAGTCTTCTGAAGATTCCTTAGTGGGGATGAAACTGATCAGTACAGACATACTATGAGATAGTAACTTTTTTTAAAGCAATAAATTAAAAATACTCTATTATGACAATATCATAAATAGAAATATTTTTGGGCCTCGAACTAGAATAAAACTCTAATCGAATATATATACATATATAAAGGCCGAATAAATACATTTTATTTTTATGTACCTTTTGGTACTAAAAATAAAAAAAAAACATTTATTTTAAGATTTACAAAAGCAATTTTAGCAGAAAAAATTCAAGAATAAACAATCTAAAAGATATTTTTCAAAAATGTATGGAAGAATCAGATTCAAAAATTTCCATTTTACATGAAGAAACATCGATTCCTTATCCAAAGGAACTATTGCAAATAATACAAAAGAACTAATTTTTATTTTATTTATTACGATATTGCATTATCGTGTCTATGTTAATTTGTTTTTTAATATTTTAATCCTGTTATTATTCGTTTTTGGTTTATCACTACTATTTATTTATTATAAATCAATAAAATAAAATTGATAAAAAAAGTCATACGTGCCGGATATTTTAGTGTAGGGTGAAAGGTAATGTTTGCAGATATTAAATTTATCTTTTTTGTGCAATTTTAAATAGGTTTTATACAAGTAATTCCACTAATATATTTATATTGTCAGATTTGTTAACTAAAAAAGTCGATATATTTGGTCATAATTTATCTCAATTTTTTATATGTATTTTAACTAATAATATTTAATGAAGTATATTTACTCTATCCGAACGACATTCAGTAATAATATATCAAAAATGTCAATGATCTTAACATTTTTTAACATTTGTTCATATAAATAAATTAACCAACTTTGCATTCAATTTATATGTAGGGTGCAAGGAGGACAACAAACTTTGATCACAGCTTTAATTGCTTAAGGTCCCAAGTTTTTAGAATGCCTAATTTTGTTTTACAACTCGTAACCGTTTAGAAGATATAGTCAAAAAACTCCGATGCGCGTGTTTTCCATACAAACCGTCCACTGTGAGTTGTTTTAACTCGTTTTTCAGTACATATGAAGTGGTCTTCATACTATTCTATAACTTTAAATTTAAATTTTTGACTATACTAATTAACCACTTCATTGCGAATGCATAATATTGTATATTTAAGAAGGGATTAAACACTACACTCAAAAAATTATGTTAGTAAAATCAACTGAAAATGTCAGTTAAAATAACTACTTTGTAAGTTGTTTTGAGGTCAACTACTTTTTCAGTTAATTCAACTAACAATGTTAGTTATTTTAACTGACAAAAAACAACTGACTTATGTAGTAAAAGCTACTAACATTTGTAGTCAAAACAATAAAAATGTAGTAAAAATAAAATAACAAGGGCGGGTACAAGGGGGGGGAAGGGGAAATTACCCCCCCCCCCCAGAACAAATTTTAAAAAGAAAGAAAAAAAAAAGAAAGAAAAAGGAAGGAAAAAAAAGTAGGAATCGCATACGACTCGTTTTAAATTAAACGACTCGTTTTAGCTCATTCTATTACCATATAGTGTCATTTCGTTGTAATGGAATAAATACTAAACGAGTCGTTTAATTAAAAATTAAAAGACGTGTATGAGAATACGGGATTATAGCACATTCGCATTGCTATGGTAAAACACGGTTTAGTTGAAACATTGTTTTATGATTCGTTTAACCATATTTTTTGATAGCAAGAAACATTAGTCCTGTTTTCGCGTAACCGTTTATATTTTAACATTTAAGAAAATAAAATTTAAAATTTTTTTGGCACCACTTTTGTTGAATGTCAAAGTTTATTTAAGCAAACACGGAAAAAAACATTTTATTTTCAAATGCGAACTTTTTATCGAAACTTAAATTTAATGCCAATAATTATACAAGTTAAAAATAAGCGTGGATAGTTTAAAATTTGTATAGGTGGGCGTATATACGGTTATGCGAAAACAGTGCTATTGCTAAAACCGGGTTTATAATAGTCATAAACTTGGATATTACCAAAAAAAAGCTGTAGGAAAAAGCTATAGAAAACAAAAATCAAACCTAATATTCTGAATTTTCATGATTTTTCCTTACTATACGTAAGAAGCTTAATATAATTTATTAATACATTCCTTAATTGAATTATTTCATGTAATTTTTAAATATAAAGCATTTGTAAAATAACCAATATTTATTAAATAATTATTGATAATTTCCAAATTTTTTAATGAAGTTTTAAAGTGGAGATTTCTTTAGTGAGGAAGTGCATACTAATGTCTATATTTGGAAGTGGTGCAAGCCATAATTTATGACATTATATATCAATTTTTGGAAGTTGTTTAAAAGTATTTCCATTTGAATAATAAATCAGGGGTTAACTGCTTTTTTTGGAGTACTTCAGAAGTGGTTTGATTTGGACTACTTCCCTTATTTTTTGCTGGGAATACACAACACTATAATTAATAACATCACATTAAACAAAACAATCACAGTCAATACAAAATATAAATAAACGTGGCAGTACCGAATCGCAATTACCCTTCGTATTAATAGAAATTCTTACAAATTGACTATTAATACATTTAGGCTGAACAACACCAGCTTAAACCAAGAAACAGTACTCGTATGTTCGCATGTACTCGACCAACTTTTATTATGTAGGGTTCAAATGAACAATAAAAATAAAAAGAGATGGTAGCGTGACCAAATTTAATCTTTACAACAGTGTACTTGTATAACTTAGAATTTTCCCATGCAACTCACATTTTTAAACGAAGCTTTGTAAGTAATTTGTGCGTTAGTCCAGATTTCAGAGTTTAAATGTGTAAAATTTATATAGACTAAGCTTTAGTTATTTATGAATTAAGCTTTAGTTAAATAAATATTAACTATTTACGAGATAATTTCTCGCTTGTGAGTGGAAATCAAACTTGTAATTTCATTAAAGAATGAACATATATGAAAAATTCTATTTGTTGTGAGTAAACTAACACTATCTTTTTTCGTGAGTGTGCGTGATTTAAAATTACTCACGCACCCATCTCTAACAAACACCACACTCATTAGCTACAATAACAACTACCCAGCAAAACTTTGGTAATGGGTAGTGATTATATAACACATTACCAGGTAATGCATATAACTTATTTGTAGAATTATTTTATGATGTCTTACCAAACATTTGTTCCACAACGTATTATTTTCAAATGAAAAATAATGCATTACTAATAATTTGCTACACCCAAAAAAAAACGTGGGTATTCAATACTAAAAATTTAACTAATTTTAGTCCAAAAGGACCTAGTGCAGAAATTGGTAACCAATACTAAAATTTTTAACTAATATTAGTAAAAACCAGTAAAAATTACTAATGTTAGTACTTTGAAGATACTAAAATTAGTAACCAATTAGTAGATTTTGGTACAATATCACTTACTAAACCTTTTACTGTAGAATTATTTTGAGTGTACGTAATGCATGATTATTGGAACAAATGTATTTCATATTTGTTATTTCTAAACATTAAATCATGGATGACTTATATTTGGTTACATTATGTATTATTTGAAAGTTTGAAATAACGTATTATTTATAATTGGATGCATAATGCATTACAATAACATAAAAAATAAATATTTAAAAAAAAATGCATAAGTTAAAACTAGATATGGGCTCACGACAGGAAATTTCTAACCACACACACTCACGAGAATATTTTATCTACTTACACTCACTTACAATCACGTGAGTAAATTTAATACAAAATTACTTTTTCACTACTCGTAACACCTTATATATTATCTTCTGGTATGCTATATTATTTCATTTCTCGTAACCTATAAAATATCATATATTTTACACCTTACTCGTATTCTTCGTTATAAATTTATGACTTATTTTATACCTTACTGGTATTCTTTGTGATAATGTGTATGCATTACTTTGAGTCTCATCGCCTGTTAAAATCATCAATGCTGCAATGTATAAAATAAGAGATCCTATACCTTATTTTATACCTTATTTGGTAATCTAAGTTTTGCTGGGTACCGTACGGAATATTAAGACAAAAGATAATAAAAACAACTTGATTTTTTGTTTGTTTGTTTTTTGTTTTTTTTTCACTTAGATTTTTAGCAACTGGAGTTCTTTCACAAAAAAAATGATAAGTCAAAAACCGAAAAAAACCCAAACAGACATTCTGGGATTTATTAGATGAAATTTCATATTTTAAGACCATATAAGCGATTTTTCACTCTTTCACAGACAAAGTTTTTGAAATCACTATTTATGTCAAAAATACCCTATGTTTATAGCAATTTGATTTTTTTTTTTTTTCATATTTTCAAAACATTTGTCTAAACTAATTTTTTTTTATTTTATGCTTAAATACCTGAAGTAGACGGTTCCATTATAAAAATTTTAATTTTATAAGTCTTAATACAAAAATTTATCACTTGAACTATCAAAATTTTCACTTTTTACCAATGCGCGCAAACTATTAATAATTAATAAGCTTTCAATGCACACTGCAAATAAAGTAAACAAATTAGAACTTTTATTTTTACCATTAGTGATGTTGAATTTTATCTTCTTTCACTCGGTACCAAATACGGTTGTGAAAGTTAAAGTTCATCTTTTTAATTAATCGCCACTTTTGCTGCATTTCCCCCCTCTGTGAGACGTAGAGGAACACTTTCACCCTTGCGGTTATCATTGCATATTAATTTTTATTGGTTAACTAATTGTTATTGCACTTAAGTAATAGTAGTAAAATTGTATCATTATTATAACTTTTTTTATAACCACGCCCCAAAAAGGGGGCTGGCGTGAGTGTGCGTGATTAAAACTTACTCACGCACCTATCTCTAATAGACACCACATTCATTAGCTGCATTAACAACTACCATACGAAATATAAAGACAAAAGATTAAAAAATTACTTGACTTTTAGTCCGTTTTTTTAAATAGATTTTTAGCACTGGAGTTCTTTCACAAAAAAATTAATAAGTCAAAAACCGCAAAAAACCGCAAACAGCCATTCAGGTATTTATTAGATGAAATCACATATTAAAAGACCATATAAGCGGGTTTTCACTCTTTCACAGACAAAGTTGTTGAAACTCAATATTTATATCAAAAATACCCCATTTTTAGAGCATTTTTATTATTTTTTTTTTTTTAATATTTCCAAAACATTTATCTAAACCAAAAAATTTTTTTTATTTGCTCAAATACCTAAAGTAGACTGATCCATTATGAAGCTTTCAATTTTAGAAGTCTTTATACAAAATATAATTACTTGAAATATCAAAATTTTCACTTTAAATCAATGTGCGCAAAAATAATAATATTTTTTTAACTTTAAACACACACTGAAACTAAAGTAAACAACTTAGAACCTTTTTTTTTTGCTATTAGTGATGTTGAATTTTATCTACTTTAACCTGATACCAAACACGGTTGTGAAAGTTTAAGTTCATCTTTTGAATTAATCGCCACTTTGGATGCATTTCACCCCTCTGTGCGACGCGTCGGTGCGCCAACCAGAACCGCTATGTGTTTTTCAAAATTTTTTGAAGAAGCTTACAAATCATCTTAATTTTTACCTTTCGCAGTGTTTTAAAACAATTTTTCTTTCATAAATATTTAAATAATATTGCAAGTTTTCTATTTAAATTTATTTGATGTTTAAACAATTTAGCTGTAATTAAAGTCTCTTTAAAAAATTTTGATATACACATAGCGGTTCTGGTTGGCGCACCGACGAAATGTCTTTGTTGAATTTCTTTACTATATCAACAAATGGCATTTGTGTTTGTTACATTTCTTTCTTAAAAACAAAATTTATTTTTTCCTTTGTTAGATCAACAAATTGCGTTTGTTGAATTTCATTGTTGAAAAAAAATTTAAGATTTTGTACGTTTGGCAATAAAAATAATAATTTAAGAGTACTATAACAAAACTCGTTTATCAATTGTTTTTTCGGCAATTAATTTTTACAAACGTTAGTTGATATTACAAATTTCCGTAAACACCCAAAAAACACTTATTAACCAAATTTTTGGTAAAAATTGAACTCACTAAGTGCTTTTGCGTACTTGGTTAAAAAAAAAAAACTTGGTTAAATTACGAAAAAGTACTTGGTGAGTTTAATTTTCACCAAAAATTTGGTAAATATGTGTAAGTGTTTTTTGCGTGTAGGAGCACTTTCAGTGAAAAAGTTAATAATATTAAGGGGTCCATAAAACAATTCGTTTTTTTTTTCTGTGTGAGGATTATGTATAAATGCAAACGTTTTATTTTTTATTCTCCCTGCTCAATTTCCGGTAGATTGGCGGTTAAAAATAATATCCGTGAAAAAACTGGTACTATCTTAAAAATTTACATTCTAGTATAATTTTTTATGGACTAACGATAAAAATTTTTTATTTTGGAAAATTTTCTGAGCCGTTCTAAAATTTTTTATTTTTTAATAAAGGCAATTTATTAAAAATTCGGCCACATTTTCTTATTTTTAAGTTTCGATGCTTGCCCAGCCAGAAATCGCCAACCGTACCAAAACAAAAGTACTGGCAAAGCAATTTATTTTTTGTATAGCAAGCTCTTTTTAGTAAAGTACTTGGTTTCACCGAATTAAGTACTTTGCTAGTACTTTTTTACCAAACTAAAGGTGGTTTATTTATTTGAAATATTTTTTTTTTAATAATTTAATTAAATTTTAACATATTATTTGAAAATACTTAATTATGTTATAAAGCTATGACAATGGTATCATTATAAAATTTTGTATGAATACATTTGATTCTACTATGTGGTTACTGATTTCAATGTTATTTTTATCAAATTTGTTTAACATTGTAGAGTCCTATTTCTCTTGATGGTAGTGGAAATTTAAAAAATCGCTACATTCAATGAAAATATTGCCTTTTAAAAATATATCATCACATTTGTATTTAGACAGCTTTCTATTTAAAATTTCAGTAACTTTAATTACATTTTCATTGTCGAGTAAACATACGTTATCTGGATGAATTGGTTTTATTTTAAAACCATTAATGTTTACGAAAGAAAATACAAATCTCGATCCGAGCTTTCTTTTATATTCCTAGAGAGTATTTGGAACTTCTATTAAGAGGATGTAGCAACGAATTCGCGAATTTCTTAATTTTTTGACGTTTTTGCGAAATTAAATTGGCCTTTGAGAAAAAACTTGCTTTTACCATGATGTTGAATTTTATCATCATGTTGTATATGGCAGCACCATTTTTCGAGATAATTTAAGGGTCCATCTTTAAGTAAATAATGTGGGAACCTTACAGAATTTACTGACAAAAATTTATTTTTTTGGAAAAATTTTTCATCAGTTATTTGTTTAAGATTACCACATAATATAGTTAAAGATGGACCCTTAAGTCATCTTGCAAAATGATTCTGCCATAAAAAAAGTTTTTCGCGATTTTTAACATGATGGTCTATATCACATAGATGTTTTTTGTTCACTATTCGTAGTGTTAGGGATGCCTTTATGATCCACTAAAAGCAACTTTTTTTATCAAATACTAATAGAGGTTTATTTCGCGAGAACCTCGAAAAATGAAGAAATTCGCGAATTTAAGGGCTTAAGATGAAAAGTTTTAAACCAAATTTGCATAAGAAACATTGCTACAAGTCAAGAAAACTGTACCATGCATTGAAAAACAGAGTACGCCATTCGACTCAGCATGTTTCAAATAGATGGAAATGTTGGTCATACCTCTTATTTCCTACAATAGTGGTCACTTTTGTCATGCTGTGTAATTAATATATAATTTATTTAAAATAGAAAAATTAAAAAAAAAAACGATTTCAAATACATATACAAATTATTAAATAAAAAAAAAAATATTTTATTAACCCATTTTGGACCAAGACTCAATTTTATTTTTCTTTGTTGGATAAAGGTACTTTTTTAAGGTAATTAGCACCTGCTGATCTCAAAAATCCTGTCAAAAAAAAATTTCAATGTGCCGTTTTCCCAGAAAAGCCTGCATTCCAACTTTTTATGCAATTTTAATATTTGGATTTATTTGCTATTTTATTAATTTATTTCATTATTTTCAAAGTAAATAGTTTCAAAATAATTCAAATTATGGGAATTTGATAATAAATTAAATCTAGAAAAATTTTTGATTAGTCAAAAAAATTAAAAGCCGAAAATCGAAAAATGCTAAATTTTCGTTTTTGCTTGAAACAATTTCTGTGCTGATTTGCATTGTATTTAATGGACATATAAATTGCGGTGGTCAAGCGGGTATAATTTTTTTTATGAGCAGAAAGATGAGACTTAACATTCATAACCACATTTACCCGAAATTCCAGCTCTTTCATACATAAATATTGTTTTGAAAAAGGTGTTCTCTACTGTTCGAAAAATCGAACAGAGGATCAAAATGGGTTAAATACATTTTTAATTTTGTAATGGATTGTTTTAGTTAAAAAGCAATTTTAAAAATACTCGGATAGTACTTTTTAAAGTACAGGCAAAGCGCTTTTAAAAGTACTTTGCCACTACTAAATGGTGTTATCATTTAGCATCTTAGCAAGTACTAAAAACCCAAAAAAAGGTACTTTGCCAGTATTAATACCACCTTATTAGGTACTTTGCCAGATCTGGCCCGTATGTATTTTTCTGCCTGGGTGTCTATCCACACAAAAAAAAATCAGGAGGGCATTTTTCGTGCTATTTTTCGAGAAAATCGCATTTGAATATTCATAAAATTCTGTAAATTTCTTATATTGTGTCAACACACTGTTGCCAATTATTTTTCATCAAAAACCTCTAAATTTCACTAAAAAAGCGCAAGAAACCGCAAAAAAACTTTAGCGGGAAAATTTAAAATTTTGAAAAAAAAGCGCTAAAAACTGACAAACTTGGCGTTTTTGATTGAAAATAAAATAAAAATTAAAAAAAAACCTCCAAATTTTTTTTCCACTCAAATTTACTTTCACTAAAAATAGCGCTAGAAACCGCAAAAAAAAATTTAGCGGGAAAATTTAAAATTCTCCCTCTAAAAAACAAAATGCTTTAGTTCGGCTGATGGTTGACATATGTGAACATAATTGAACACCAAATGGTATTTAAACAACTACAAACATATTTTTTGCCAAAAAAGAAAAAATCGCGGAATTTTTTTTAACAAAACTTTTTTTCAAAAGTTATTTCCTTTTAAATAAGTTTTTTTGCAATAATCTTTTTGAAATTGTGGAGGGTATCAATACGTTCGACAAGGCAGAATTTAACTTTTTTACTTGTTTGCAATACATTTAGCCAAAAACAACAAAATTGTCAGGGATAACAATGCCTCAAAAAAGTGTTTAAAAATCATTACACATTTATATAAAAGAGACTATTCTAAGGTTGGGGTGTCTCGGCTTATCGCCCATATAATGGATCAAAAAATAGGTAAACAATTGCAAAACAATCGTTTTTTTTTTTATTTACGGTCATTTCTTCTTTAGAATCTTATAAAGATTTTATATGAGGAAAAAAGTTTTTTTAATACCTATTAACCTTAAAAAGATTCGGCTTCGTTAAATATTTTTTTCACTAAAATGTTAAAATTGTAGGGTATTTATGTGAAGACATAGACCTACGATATCCATATGAATTCGAAAAATCTTTATTAAACTTAAGTCGACAAGTGTTTTTGCTATTGACGATATTCCCGTTAATTCTGGAGTTATTGGAATTTCCCCGAAGGTTCACATTGTTCCATAAAGGGGCAGCGAATTTTTTAAACACTGATAGGACCGATAACACAAACCTTAAAATCGTCTATTTTATAAATATTTAAAGATTGAGGCAAATCAACCCTTTAAGCGCACGTTTTGATGGGGTTCTGTAAGGATTGAAGTCTTACTGAAGACTTCAGTTAATATTATTTACCTAACAATTAGATTAAATAGATTTTTTGGCTTATTCCAACCGCCTTTAAAGACAGAAATTAACAATTTTTATCTCAGAGTTAGATTTAATACATTTTCCAAAATCCTTTGAAAAACAAAATTAAAAACTTTTGTGGGTGGGCCATACAAAAATAAATCTAATTTTTCTAACCCCATTCCAGATGCACTCGGTGACCCCAAATATGTTGCATAGTGTAATTTGTTTTGGAGCCCTCGTATGCCAGTGAGTTCAATTTAAATATTCTCGAGTAAGTCCAATTATTGCAAGATCAAGCCGTTAGTGCACTCAAAAAGTGCACATAAATTTCTAGAAAAAATCGCTTAAATCAAAAAATTTTAATTATTTAAATTGAACTGCAAAATACTTTGAAAGACTTTCTAATAACTTAAACGATGTTAACTGATTTAAACTTAAGATGATTTAATGTGTTGCCACAAATTTGTTTGTTTTTTGATGTTACTTTTAGTCGTTTTATGTGGTGGTGTTGGTGCGCTAGTGATGATGATGATGGCGAATTGTAGCATGTGTTGCTTTTGTAATCGCTGGTTGTTGGCATGAGTTGTTTTTTGTTGTTATTGCAATGGCACTTTTTCATTTTGCCATTCGCCGCGTATAATTGAATATTATTCTGTGTGGCATCTACAAATTGCCATATACAACAGTACCTAACCTATCAAACTTTTTTTTTTAACTAATGAATTTTAAAGTCAAGCGTACTTTTTCTTACAAATGTCACAATTTTTTCTTTAAAACATTTATAATTTGAAATATGCCGGAAAAGTTTTAAAATTTAAAATTATTAAAATTATTTTTATAATCACGCCTCAAACGGGGGTGGTGCAAAAATATTATATTTTCTAATCCTCTGGGTCCAAGTGCTAGACTTTAACTTCTTATTATAAGGACGTCTTAAGCTCTAAAATTTCTCTTTTTATGAAATATCCCGATTTATGAGCACATTTTTATTAAAAAATGCTCATACTCAAGAGCGTTTTTTAATAAAACAAACCCCTAAACTATGAATCTTCGCAAAAAAAATGTATAAAGAGATAAAAAAGATGAAAAATGGTATAAAGTGAAATTGCTAAAAATATAATTTTATTTCGCCATAAACTTCTCTCTGCAGAAATTATTTATATGTAGACCAAACAATATGTTAACACAAAACTGGTAATTGTCCACAACGTATTCTTAAAATGCGGTGGTTGTGTAGGCTAAAGTGCCTGCCTATCAGTATTGTTATTACTCGTAGTATGAAGACTAGAGTTTTTCTTTTCCCGGACTGTTTCATTTCCCGGGAAAGCGGGATTCATTTTTAAATTTCCTGGATCCTGGGAATTCCCGCAAAAACTAAAATAATATGAATGCGATTACATTATTTATAATGTTTATTAGAACCATAAAAATCTTATTTAGTACCTTTAAAACAAAAAAATAAGTTTTGAGAAAAACAGAACAATTTTTGTTACCCAGTTTTTATAAAAAAAGGCCCGAACATGTTATTTCACATCGCTTTATCTGTTTTAATAATAAAAAATCATCATTTATTCTAATTCATCTCAGTTCATTTTTACAATTGGTTTCAACGCTTTGCCTCTAAAACACAACAAAACTGATTCAGAGGAATTTCGCAATAATGTTTCTGAAACTAAATGTACCTGCTTTAGAGAAATGAAACTAGAAGAAAATTTACACCAAACAATTTTTAAAAAAAATTAAAAAAAAAATAAAAATTCTGGTTTCTAAAAGAAAAACCCGTTAATTTGAGGGTCATTCCTTACACAGATTTCATATCAATTTATCGATTTAAAAAGAATCATGTCCAGAGACATAAATACTTTCTATAGAAACTGCAAATTTTTATAATGCAGGTCTAAGAAAGAAAACTTCTCAGTTTCTGAAAAAAGTATCATGTTCTGATAACACAGTACAACAACCAAAATCGGAATGAGATGAAACCAAACGAAAATGAAAGTATAACAAAACCCCTTGAGACTTTTTTATTGGTTCAGTGTTATATTTTTTTTACACGCATTTGAAGTTGGTTAACTTTTATTATAATTATAAAAATAATTGCTTAAAAAATTGTTAAAGGCGTATGATTAATTTTGTAATTGCCTTTAAAGCCATGTTTACACCATACCCCTGAGTCGTATGATTTTCATGAATATGCAAGATTTTTTTATAGCAAAATTTTAGGCAGGTAATATATATAGGATTGTTATTTAACCTTTAACTAACGAGGTGAAATTGTACCCCCTAAAATTGCACTAAAAAAATATAATAAAACTTTTTTTTTTATTATTTTTTGTTTATTTAAAATAAAATTCAACATTTTTTTTTCAAAATTCAACTGAATAATAACGATTACGGCATGAGAAGATACTTAGAAAATTAAATTAAAACAGCTCTGGGGTAAAATTTACCACCACCTCGTAAGTTAAAGGTTAAAATCGACAAAAAACTTAACGTATTGCTAAATTTATAAGCTTAAGATTAAAAAAATTAATATATTTGTTTATAAATTTAGCAAAATGTAGAGTTTTTTGTCGCTTTTTAATAACAATCATATATTTACTACATGCCTAAAATTGTGCTATAAAAAAAAATTGCTTTTTCATAAAAATCATACGACTCAGTGGTATGGTGTAAACAGAGCTTAAATAACAACCATACGCAACGGTGTACAGTGAATTATTTTTATTAATTTGGCAATTCAGTAAGTAGTAGAGTTGTCAATTATTCGCCTTTCAACTCTGTTCGAATAATTCAAATAATTGTTTTTGTTCGTTCGATCAAACGATTAAATCTAAAAAATTGTTCGATTAATCGATGAGAATAACTAATAAAAAAGTGGTTATTAAAAAATACTTTTATTAAGTTTTTTAAGTTGGGGGCGTCGGCGGGGGACATTGGAGGACACCTTATCCCTCTTTACATAAATGTTTTAAAATTCATTTATTACGATATTAACGCTTTAAAAACACACTTTTGTCATTATTTTGTAAAAAATAGAATTTCTTAATCATCTTGGTCCAAATGTAGGTCAATGAACTTCATATGGCTTAAAAATATTTCATTTGTTGAACAAATATAGAAAAAAAACATTAAAAAAGTTTGTAGTGTTTTAGTTCGAACATTTTTTTTTTTTAGAATTAGAATTTTTCTTTATTTATAAAAAGTTTCTTAGGTATTAATTAACATATTATTAATAATATTTTAAACATATAAAAAAGAAAAATATTAAAGAGATTAACGACATGTTTTTTATAAAAACGTCTGTCGAACGATCACAAAACAAATATCGGCATTTAATGCAAAAAAATAAAATTTGATTATTAAAATTACGACAAATTTAGTTAAATTCTGATATTAAAAAATTTCTATAAAATAACGCACATTTCAAATATTTTACTAAATTCACCCAGTCTTCTTCATTTCGGCCATTTAATATATGTATCATATCTTCTTCCACTAGGTAATATTTCCGAAAGATAGCATATCTAAATTCTTTTAGCACAGGACAGATACCAAAAAAATGTTGGAATGTTTCATCTTCCCGTAAATTGCACAAATTACAAATCTTGTCTTCGTTTGCTGCGCCAAATCTGTTATAATTAAGTGCAATTAACCCACTGCGTGCTTTAAATATCCATGTGATTTTATCAGTATCTAAGTCATCATTAAAGTAATGTATTCCTCTTTCATAATCTAGATGTTTATAAATTCTTGTGGTGGTTTTTGATTT
Source organism: Pegoplata infirma (assembly GCA_963921195.1). NCBI lineage: Eukaryota > Metazoa > Arthropoda > Insecta > Diptera > Anthomyiidae > Pegoplata > Pegoplata infirma. The sequence goes on along the minus strand of OY992537.1, from coordinate 155,322,105 downwards.
TCTCTCCAATCGTTCATTAAAAATATTAATTTTCAATTTACTGAGTAATTCCGTACTAAAGCAATTCCATTGTTGTTCCGTGTTGTTTGTTTCTGGCCATTGTATGTCTAAGGAGGCAGCTTTTGATTTTAATTCGTTTACCCAAAAAAGGTTACGACGCAATAAAATTAACGATAATTGTTGAGGTAATCTATTCTGTGTATAATTATACATTATCCTACTTAAATATTTAAGATGAAGTCCCAAAGTATAAAGATGGCTGTCTTCAGCAGCGGTTTCCAACATAAGAATGTAGGTTGGGGTGAAGCTAGGTAAACGTAATATTCTTTTCATAAAATATCGTTGCAGTTTATTAACTTCTTCAAAATGTCTGAAGCCCCAAACCTGAGCTGCATAGGATTGAATTGCTCTACACACTGCAAGATAAACTTTCCATTTCATTCTTAGGTTTATATCTTGTTTCCCTATAAAACTTTGCCAAGTTGAGTTTATTGCATTTTTTGCCTGATTGTTTCTTCTTTCGACATGTTTGTTAAACTTAAGTTTTGGTGTGAATATAACTCCCAGGTAGTTGAATTCAGAGGATATTTTTATCTCATCTCCTTTAAAAAACCATTTTTCTTGTTGACTTAGTCGACCACCATTTCTGAATACCAAAATTTCGGATTTATTTAAATTAACTTCCAGATTCCACATGTTGCAGTAATTTTCGAGTTTATGTATCATTTCTTGCATAACCGTAATATCATCAGATAATATGACTATGTCGTCAGCATATAGTAAAAGACGGATATTCATATTTTCCACCATAAGTCCACCTTCCAAACATTCATGTAAGTCATTAATGTACAAGGCAAATAGTAATGGTGACAGTAGACACCCTTGTTTAACACCTGATTTTGTTTGAAAATATTCTGAAAAATCTTCTCCAGTCCACACGGCGGATTGTGTATTAGTATATATTGTTTCTATGAACTTGACAAATTTGTACGATACTCCCATCTTAATGAGCTTATAAATCAGAGCTTTTCTTGAGACACTATCAAACGCAGCTTTGAAGTCCACAAAAAAAGCATAGACTTTCTTTTTTTCTGCTAACTTTATGCTCACAATAGCTGATAAATTATAGATATTGTCAACAGTGGAATAATTTCTGCGAAAACCTGCTTGATACTCATTTAGCACTTGATTATGTTCCACCCAATTTAACAATCTTTCATTTAAAATACCCATCATTATCTTAACAGCACAGTTCATAAATGAGATACCTCTATAGTTGGCAGGTTGACTTGGATCTCCCTTTTTGTAGATAGGAAAGACAATAGTTTTTGTGAAAGAGCTATCAACCTGGTTACTGTTGAAAGCATTATTGTATACTGATAACATTTTTGTGTAGAATTCATCTGTGGCATTTATAAAAAATTCATAGGGAACTCTGTCTTCACCTGGTGCTTTATTCAGTTTTACGTTATTCAGCATGACTTTAATTTCGTTCATAGTTATAGGACTATCTAGCAAAAGATCTTCTTTAAATATTGGTGCATAGTATATTTGTACCTCTGTTTGTACGGGGTTTAGCAAATTTTCAAAATATTGTTTAAAAGTAGACACTGAGACGTTATAACCAATGTGATAATGACGATTTCGTATTTCGTTTACCAATTTCCACCATTGCCTGCTATCCTTAACACTGTTGATACTATTTGTAAGTTGTTGATAGTACTCAGTCTTACATATATTACAAACGCTTTTATATTTTTTCTGTGCTTCAATATACCTTGCTTTATCATTTGGGCTATTAGTATTTCTATATTGCTGTAGCCATTCAAAGCTTTTTTGTCTTGCAGTATTACATTTATTATTATACCATTTATTTTTGGGTTCGAACGACACTTTCTTTAATGCTGTTGTGGATGTGGCTTTCTTTATTAGTTCACATAGTTCATTTAAACTAGTTTCTGTGTTTGTTATATATTCTAAATTATTATTCAGCTTTATTTGATATTGGTCTTTCTCCCAACTTTTCCAGCGTAATTTCGGCAGTAACTGTAGCTTTCTTACTATTTCGTTTGCGGTTTTGATCTTTAGTTTTAACATAATGGGAAAGTGGTCCGACCATACTTTGTCTTCGATCGTAAATTTATCAATATATTGTAAAAATTCCTGTGATGAAGCACAGATATCATTAACAGATTTTCCTGCATTACTGATGTATGTTAACTCTCCTTCTTCATCACCCCTTGTTCTACCATTCAAAATCAATAAATTGTTTTCTGTACAAAACTCTACCAACTGCCGGCCTTTTCTATTTTCAGTTTTGTCTTTTGATTTTCTTGAATCACATCCAGCACTAAAGGTGTCTTTGTAGATATCAATCATTTCTTGATTAATTTCTCCAATTCTGACATTTAAATCGCCTATTATGATTGGGTTTATAATGTTATTATTTTCGAATAGATCATTTATATTTTTAAAATCAGAATCCCAGCTGGCCGGCCTCAGATATATAGGTACAATTGTAAAAGAAGTTGCTTTTGTATAAAATTTTAGCAGGATAACATCTGAGTCTATAGTCCTCTCACAAGTAATACCTAATTCTGAAAGTTTTTTACTTATGCCACAAACACAACCACCTGTTGCTCTCCCAAATCTATGGTTTCTCTTTGCCGCTTCAAAAAAAAGATCAAACCCTGCAAAATATTTTCGAACTCTCTCTATTTTTTGTTCTTCAACATGTGTTTCAAGCAATATAAAGATCTCTGAGTTTTTTATATAATTAAACAAAGGCGGGTAAATATATTTATTTTCAAGACCATTTATGTTATACGATAATATTCTTAAATCTAATGTATTGTTTTCATTTATTTGTGATGCATTTTGTTTTTCTTTGTAGCTACCGATGTTTGATTTCGTTTGACAGACAGCCTTTAGTTTTTTGTATTTGATTCCTGCATAATAAAATCGTAATCTAAATTTAGAGTATTTATTTCTTCCCCAAAGATTTTCAGCAATTCAGTTTTACCATCAATATTACCAGAGACTAATTTGTTTTCTTTATTCCATTTAAACCATTGATCTTTAACTTTTAGCCTATCTTCTCTCACAATGACTTTATGCTCTTTGCTTATTTCCTGTATTTTTTTCTTTAATATCAAGGAAGCTTTTTTGTGTTCCTGTTTATTAGGAATCATATCCCGCTCGACAGAAATAGATGAACCAGAAAGTTTTCTAGTATTTTTAAATACTTCATCTAAAGATTTGGCTGATTCCAGTTCTACAATCACCGCCATCTTTTCATTCCGCTCAAAAATTTTCCGAACACTAATTATATTGGTATTAATTTGAAGCTCTTCTTTAAACATGCGTTGCACCTCTTCAATTGGGCTTTTTGCGGCCTTAAGACCTTTGATAAAAAGTTTGTTGGGTCTAACTTGATTTTCAAGCCAAACAATATCTTTTTTATTATTTTCATTTTCTTTTTTTACTTTGTCCAATTCCTCTTTTAGTTGTTGATTTTCTATTTTTAGTGCATTTACTTCCATACTAACAGTACCGATTTGCGTTTTTATTTCCTCCAAATCAGCTTTGGTGGGCAAAGTTTTGAGCTTTTCATCAAGGTTTGTATTAATTGTGTCTTTTATTAACTGTACAAGATCATTTGCTTCCATTTTACGTTTTATTACTTCTTGGCTTTCAGGTGAAGTTTCAATTATTTTGCGTTTGTAATTGTTTGATGGGGTATTTTGCATAATTTACGGAAAAATATTTGTTGATTTTTAAACCATTTACCTTTGTTAAATTATTTGATAAAAAATATAATAAAATCTACAACACAAAATTTGTTCAGTGTACTTTTCTTGTATGGTATGGCAACTCCTTTTTGTTCTGTTACCGATAACTTTCGTTAAACTTATCGATCAAATGCTACCTCTATGTTTGAAGAAAAGGGTCAGCTGATGTTGTTATTTTTTGTTTTATTTGTGTTGGTAAAAGCAATAACCTCCAGTGATTTATTTATTTGCATTGAAAAATAATTTTAAAAAATGAAAAGAATTCCGCTCACCACAGCTTTAAGTTTGGAAAAATCTATACTTCACAGCAAGACAGACAGGCAAAACCAGTGATCCACCAACAGGTTGGTAATTAAGACGTTGTATTCGAACATTTTAGTTTAGTTAGAACATTTTCTCCCTCGTCCGATTTTGACTCCAAACTTAATCAGTCTACTTCATAGATGGGAATTTTTCATTACCATTGAAATTTAATTACCATTGGTTGATATCAATGGTAATGAAAAAAATTTCATTACCATTTAATGGTAATTAAATTTTTTTAATTGAAAAAATAATTACTAATGGTAATGAAATGCACCAATTGATAAAAAACACCAATTATAATTAGTTTCAAAACCATTGGTTTGCACATTTTTGTTTTTTTGAAAAGTTAAAAATTTAAACATCAAAGTATGTTTTTACAAAAAAATATGAAAATGTCAAAGACAAAAAACAAAACGCAAATAAAAATTTCAAATATTGTGTTATAAAAAGGCAATCAACGTGTGTTTGGTTTATAAAATGTGAAAAACTAAAACACCATATAACAAAAAACATCAGATATTTCCTAATATTAACGATTTTGACAAAATTGTGACGACTTTTACTAATGGTAATTATTTTTTTTAAGTGATGGCATACCAATGGTAATTATTTTTTTTTTTAATTTTCATTAGTAATTAAATTGATAAGTAATTTAATTGGTACAATTGATACAACCAATGGTAATGAAAAAAATTTCATTACCATTGACATCAATTAAATGGTAATTAAACCATCAATTAATTGGTCCCTTTAATTAATTAGTCCCATCTATGGTCTACTTCAGGAGCATAGCTTTTTTATTTTGGACTGTATCGTGCCCTCCACGGATGGACATCGCTTGAATGTCTTAGAATCGATCACTGATCAATAATATATATATTTGATGGGGGGGGGGGGGGGGGGGCCCGTAGGCTAGTTGGTAGCGTGCTAGCCTTTCAACGTGGGGGTCGTGGGTTCGATTCCCACTAGAACCCTTGGTTTTTTCGCTACAACGAGACGACGGTCATTGATACCAGTTCTCGGTTAGGTTGCATTTATTAAAAATGAGTTGTAAATAAATAGAGAGAATAAATAAAAATAATTGATCATGTGATGTGATCAAAACTATTATTATATTATATATTTGATGGTGTCCTAGACCGATATTTTAATACTGTAGTTGTGAAGGGTCAAAAATATAATTGTTCGATTAATTGACATAAATTAATCGATTTATTCGTTATTCGAAAATAGTCATTTTTTAATTAATCGAACAAGAGTTTGGTTTTGTTTGATCGATTATTCGAATTATTCTTAATCGGTTGACAACTCTAGTAAGTAGGTACGGGACCGATCATGCCGGTTATAGATACCGTAATTACGAGCTTAAGTTTAGACGCTGCACCCCATATGTCGAATATGTGCACCACTAGGGGCCCCCTGATATAGGCCATGTTTAGTACGTAACAGCTTTAAATGCTTTAAAATCACCAACTTTAACTTTATAATCTAGCGCTGAACTAAAAAAAACGTCTTGCGGTGTTTTTTCATTTGCCTTGGTTTTATCCCATTCCGATTCGGAAAGTTCAATTTTGTGTCACTGTGTTATTATATCCTATCGAAGATTTAGATATTGTGAGACTTTTTTCATTTCGTAAGTTTCATATTGTATGACATTTTTTAGTTAGAAGTTCTCTCTTGAAATACTTTTTGGACCCTCCTGGTCTCTGCGTACGTTTCTGTCATCAATTATCAAGAATTTTAATAAAATATCTAAAAAATCACATACAAAATAATTAATAGAAGTCGAAAAATCAACAATTTCAAAGAAACTAAAATTCACGGGAATTCCCGCTCTACTTCCCGGGATTTCGGAATTGAAAATTTACGGGAATCCCGTCCCGGGAATTTTCGTGAAAACTCTACTTAGAAGCTATTCAGCGATACACCGTCAACTTTAATTGTATTTAAACAAAATTTAGAAGAAAAAGTAAATTCTATTGTAAATTTTACTAACAAGGAAGGTCTCCCGCTGATCTTAATGGAATTGGTTTTATTTTGTAGAGCAGGAAAAATAAAGAGACAAGTATTTTTTTAGTGGCCCAAATTATAAAAGGTAATTTTTCAGTGTTTACACTCAATCAAAAACCTTGTAAAATTACAAGAAAATCTTGTAACTTTTCTTGTTTGCTACCACCTATTTGACAAAAATTCCTAGTAATTTTACAAGCTTTTTACCAATAATTTTGTAATTTTACAAGGTTTTTATCAATAAAATTGTAAATTTACAAATGTTTTGAAACGATAAAGCTTACAAGGAGATTTCGTAATTTTACTAGATTTTTTGATACCTCCTATTTTACGAGAATTCCTAGTATTTACAAGATTTTTGTAATTTTACAAGCTTTTTATCAATAAAACTGTAAATTTACAATTTTTTGGCGCAATTGAAATTACAAGGAATTCTCGTGAATTTACTAGATTTTTTTTTGTAAAATTATATTGGAAATTTGTAAAATTACAAAAAAAATTGTAAAATTACAAAAAAAAATTAAATTTCGATTTGTTCAAAAACAAGGAAAACTGTCAAATATTGGTAAAATGGGATTACGAGACTTTTCTTAGTAATTTGACAAAGTTTTTTTTTTGTGTGTAGCGTTTATCTCCTATATTATACAAAGAAACCTAGTCATGTTACATATCCAATGAAAGGTCTTTGGAAAACCTATCTTCGCGTGCAAAAAACGTGCCAAAATATTTATTTAGGCATTTAGGACATTTTTGTTAATAAGTCGAAAAATATTTACTTTTTTGGCACATTTTTAGCATCACAAAATAGGTATTTTAAATTCCTTTAATCTGATACTAAATATGAGTAAATAGGCGTAAATCGTGAAAAAACTGAAAAATGTAAGTTTCCCTCATATAAATCGACCCCACTAAAAATGATTTTGGGCCGTTAAAAAAAAATACTTGTCGATTTAATTTTCGTTCTGAACAATATATCCAAATTTCGTGAAGGTCGGAGGGTGACACCAGAGAGACTCTCCTTGTAACTTAAACAATTTTTAAATTTTGTTTCTGTATGCAATGTTTAAGTCAGTTATTTTACAAAGAAAATAAGAGCGTTTTTAATAAAATCCGTCAAAAATTTTAGAAGTTGCATGATTTGAACAAAAATGCATAAATTCAGTTTGATACAAGAAGAGTTGTTTTTGTTTATTTCGGGTGTCCCAAATGTAAGAACACACAAACATAACTGTATCTGTATAAAACTGAATTGCTGCACTTTTACTCAAATGCCCGCAACTTTTACATTTTTAAACGGCAATTTTTAAAAGAACAGTAAGGAGTGAAATGAATTTTTAAAAAGTTTTTTCTTTCTGAAATTTTGGATAGAATTGACTTTTTTCCTAGAATTTCGGTAAAATTGAAACTGAAATTGTCTATACCTCGATTAACAGCTTCTAAGCCAATAATCATATGTATTGAAAATGTTGTATGTAGAATTTATAAATTAATTTAAAACCAAAAAAAAAATTCCACCAATTTGTTTTGAAGATATTTTTTTTTTTCTTAAGTAAAACTACTTATTTAAAAAGTTGAAAATTTGAATTGTTAGCAATATCTCGAAAACGATTCTACTTTAAATTTTTTGGGCTTCATTTTCGGTTTAAGTTTAAAATTTTACATGGAAAATCAATGAAAATCGTGGATCGCAAATCTGTTTTGAATTTGTAATCAGATATGATAATGAATACACTCAATAAAAACCTTGTAAAATTGCAAGAAAAACTTGAACCTTTTTTGTTTGCTACCTCCTATTTGACAAAAATTCCTAGTAATTTTACAAGCTTTTTACCAATAATTTTGAAATTTTCCAATTTTTATACCCTCCAACCACAGTATGGGGGTATACTCACTTTGTCATTCCGTTTGTAACGCATAAAAATATCGGTCGGGGACCCCATAAAGTATATATATTATTGATCTATGATCGATTCTAAGTCGTTCTATAAATGTCCGTCCGTCCGTCCGTCTGTATAAAACACGATTCAGTCCAAAATAAAAGAGCTAGACCCCTGAAAATTGGCAAGAATATGTCTAATGTTCATAGGCCGGTTAAGTTCGGAAACGGAAAAATCGGGCCAGGAAGAAAAAAGTTCCCCCTTAACGAACTAAAAAAAACCTCTTAAAAAACGACATTTTTATATCTTTTTTGCCATTTTTGTTAAACAAATGAAACCTTTTTATGTCAGAAGGGGTTTAAACTCCTGCACTTAGACCCAGGGGGCTGGAAAATTTAGTTTTTTTCTGCCCGCCCCCTTTTGTGGGCGTGGTTTTAAAAAATCATTAAAATAATAAGAAAATGGTATTAATAAATTGCAAAAAGCATAATAAATAAATTAGTTAACATTTATCGCAATGGGGAAAGTATCCCCCACCACCCCCACCGAGCCCCCCAACAAAAAAAAAAAACGACCCTGGATTTTTTATATGTTTTAACATGTTGGAGGTATCATAGATTCGGCATAGCCGAATTTAACACTCTCACTTGTTTTTAATAAAATTGAAAATTTACAAATTTTTTGACACGATAGAATTTATAAGGAGGTTCCGTAATTTTACTAGATTTTTTGCTACCTCCTATTTTACGAGAATTCCTAGTAATTTTACAAGATTTTTACCAAAAATTTTGTAATTTTACAAGCTTTTTACCAATATTATAAATTTAAAATTTTTTAGCGCTATTGAAATTACAAGGAATTCTCGTGAATTTACAAGATTTTTTTTTCTAAAATTATCTTGGAAATTTGTAAAATTACCAAAAAAAAATTAAAATTACAAAAAAAATGTAAATTTCGATCGAAATGTGTATTTGTTAAAAAACAAGGAAAACTGTCAAATATTGGTCAAATGTTTTTTTTTGTGTGTATTGAAAACAGCATTCTCATATTTTTGGGGTTTTGTTGGGTTAATCCACAAATAAAATTAGTTATATCCTTCTTTAATTTGAATAACACAGTGCAACAGCACATTTAGGGCCTCAACCAAACCAAGACCGTTTTAAAGTACTTATGTATGGTAGTAAAAATCCCAAAGGGTTTAGCTCTGTAACGTCTCAAATTTTTTTTATAGCCCACTGAATTTTTCAGTTTTTTTTTTTCAAAGGCGTTGGAAAAAAGTCGAAAAATCTAATGTTAATGTTCTGTTGAACTTTAAATAGTGTTTGGATGTCTTTAATAGAATTTTATGGGGAACATTTTTCTAGAGTACGCTAAACCTATATATCCCGTTTTAATGTGTCATTTACGTCATTACGTTTAAAGGGTTAAATTGTTCTACGATTATTTTCAGCATTAAATTTCACTGGGGGTTACAGAAGGCAGAAAGTTCGTCCGGTATACGAAAAATGCATATAAAATATTAATTGTAAGGTATCATTAACTTTTTATATTTTTTCCTAAATTTGTTAGTTACAATTGAATGTGGGTGTGGAACAAGGTGCTATAATCCAAAAACCAAATTTTATAGGAGAAGCAAAAAACTAAATAAGTCGCGAAAAAATTAATTTATTAATTTTCTTTTTGTAGATCGACAAAGATTGACCACTTGCATCTATGTACAAAATTTCATAAAAATAGAATGAGCGGAAGTAGCAAAAAAATGCATGTGAAATTTTGTTCTAGTGGAATAAGGTGCTATGTTACAATTTCTACTAGGAATTTAAATACATTTGCCAAGTAGTTTTATGTTTTTTGTGTTATTTTTTAAAAATTAAAATTTGGCTTGATGAATTCTGCAAAATCTAGACGGGGTCCAGCAATACTCATTTTTATATAAGAATAATAAAAGGTAGTTAATTTAACAAAAAACAAGTGGTTTATGGTTTATTTTGAAGAGATTTTCGCGTAAGGGTTAAAAAAATTAGCACAATTTATAATATAAGTTACTAACCATTCAATTTTATAGTTTTAACCCAAAAATTGGATAGATTATCTAAATCCGCCCTTAGTATTTCGTAAAACAATATTGTGTTTTTTGTATGGATATAGCACCTTTTCCATATTCACACTTTTACTATAGATAGATTAGATATGAAAGCGTTTTTTGCCAAACCAATGGGCACATGTTAAAGCCTAGGATGTTTTCTACACGTTAACCATCTCACATGCAAGAATTTTGATATACCATCTTTAGTTTAACTGCAAAATACATGTTAGTATTCGAGGGAAAAATATAAAATATTTCCAAAAATAGTTAAAATTGAACTTTTAAGGTCAATTTTATGACAGAAAATGATCAAGTTTTTAACAAATTTGTTTGCAAATAGATCGAACTATTGAAGGAAGATGAGATTTTGCAAAAAAACGCGATTTCCAAAAATTGGATTTTAGCACCTTCTTCCACACACACATTCAATTGTATACAATTTCAAGCAAAAATATAAAAAAATTAATGACACTTTACAATTTATCTTTTTTCTGCATTTTCTTTATACCACTCGAGCTTCCCTAGTGAAATTTTATGCAGAATATATTCGTAGAACAGTTTAACCCTTTAAACGCAAGTCTTAGTAGACTTTTGAGCCATTTCTTAAGAAAAGTACTAAAACGACCAATAAGTACGGCAGATAGAGTGTTAATATATAATAGAAAAAAAATCCCCATCAAATTCTATTGAAGACATCCTAACACTATTTTAAGCTCAAAAGAACAGTTACATTATTTTTTTCGACTTTTTTCAAAAGCCTTTAAAAAAAATGAAAAATTCAGTGGGCTATAAAAAGAATTTGAGACGTTACAGAGAAAAACCCATTGGGGGTTTTACTACTACACACAAGTACTTTCAAACTATCTTGGTTTTGTTGAGGCCCTAAGAAATGACCCTTCAATTGTTTCACAGTGTAATAGTTCAAATACTTTACTCAAACGACAATTTTAAATGTCAAAATAAAAATTGCAAGTAGGTGCTGTTATTGAATTTTATATTGTGTCAACAGCAATTATTTCTTATATCAACAGCACCCTTGTTCTTAATTCCATGTACCTATACTGTAGTTTAGCTATACGTTTGTATGTGTGTGTGTGTTAATATGTGCACGTGCATATTTGTTCGAATGTCTGCTAATAGCACAAGGAGATGTGTATTTTTGTGCAGCGTCCTTCAATTATTTTGCTATTTGGAAATGAAAAAATTAAAAAAAAAAACTAATAATAATTTTTCTAAAGAAGTCACTTAGTTTTTTTTGTTGTTTTTTAGCATTTGTAACTCTACTCTGTGTCTGTGTGATGGTTTAAAACAAACAAACAAAAAAAAAAGAAACGAATATTTGTTTGTTTGTTTGTATTTGAGATAACAGTTGTAGTAGAGTAGAGACTATACGCATTTACAGTTAACGTAGAAAAGATAAACAAGTGAAAAGTAAAATAAAACAAACCTAACAACCGGAAACGGAAAGAAAAATTGCAAAAGTTGTCGTTAACAGCAGTAGCAACGTAAAAAAAACTTGTATGTAAGAACGTGCAACACAGACTCAACTCAACCTACAACTGAAGTTATGATTTTTTTTTTTTATTTTAATTTTTTTTAAATGTGAACAAGAATATTTCATGATTTTCTTCTTGTTTTTCACATAAGTATTTTTTCGTTTATATACTAAAAAATATTTATTCATGTGTTTGTTTGTGTATGTTAAATATGCCATCATTAATTAGTACAACACCATGCCTTGAAAAAACAAAAATATATGTTTGTATATAAATGAAAAGAAACCCAAACAAAAAAAAATAAAAAATTGAAAAAAGTAAAAACAACTTAAACAAGCGTTAAAAGATTAAAAACAAAAAAAAAAAATAATAATACAAACATTAATATGTACCTACAATATACATGTGTAGTTAATGTATACATCGTCTCTATATTTTTTTTTTTTTACATTGCAGCTCCAACAGTTAAAGCTCTTCCCAAAATTCAACGTACTAAACTACTGCACATATCATCCGAAAACAAAAAATTGTCTGTTGGATAATTAAGAGTAAGTAGTAAAGTTACTTAAAAACTAAATTCAATGCTATATTTATGTATAACTACTCCTGTTGTTTTTCATTTAAAAAAAAAAACTTCTTAATTGTACTTGTACAACTGGAATTACAATTATAAAATACGAGATATGCATTTTAAAATTAATGAAAAATTACAGTATAATTTTTACATGTTTTAAAATTTAATATATGTATATGGGGAGCTTTAATTTAAGCTTATAGTGTCCAGATTGAGCAAATATTAAATTAGGTACGAGGCTCGCGCCGGAAAATGAAAATATTTGTAGACGTTTTTTAGAAAAGTTTAAAAAAATTATTTCTAAGTTGTGATTTTTCAAGTTCAAAAATTAAAAATTTAAAAAACTGTACAATAGTTAAAATTCAATTATCAACTCATTTTTCCAACGACCCAAACAAAAATCAAACTTTCTTATATTCAGTAAAAAAATATGCATTTTTTGACCTACAATTTGATTACCAATTTTTTGTAAACAAAGAAAATATTTTATTGTTTATTAGTTTAAGTATACCGAAGTGAATAGTAATGAGTAGCGCAAGTACATTTATGAAAATGCAAGGTTTTACTCGGCACTCTAAACATTATATAAATTGAATATCTACACGAATCGATGAATTTGCAATAAAATGGCATCGATTTGTAGTTGCATATTTTTGCATATTTTGTTTTAAATGCATATTTTTGCATATTTTCACATTAATTGCACTTTTTTTAATTTTCATCAACATTTTTCCAAAAGTCATTGTTGAACATTAACATAATTTAAAAATCGATTCACTATTTCTTAAAGAAATTATTTTTTTCTTATAGAAATGATATTTTGAGGCATTTTTTACAGAAATTTGTTTCTGAAAGTAAAATTTTTTATATTTAGAAATGTTTCAGGTTTTTGCGTCAATAAAAATAATGGCATTGTTTTTTTTTGGAAAATTCCAACTATTTCCTGTGCATTTCCGCGGTTTAAACACCGGATTTTTACCCCATTTTACTGCGAAGCAAAAACGGGTAAGCTTATTGCAAATTTTATTTTAGCATTTGATTCTACAACAAAACCTACTGTTATGACATTTTTCGCATACTTCCCAAATGTTCCAAATAGTGGCGATAAAGTGCGGAATAAATCTATGTTTAATAAAAAAAATTAAAAAATAAATTAAACTTGTTTTTATTCTACCTTTCAGATTCAATATGTAAAAAATAAAGTTGTTCGAGCTCGAAGTCAAGTGTTTGTAAATATAGGCTATAAAGAAATTTACAAACACTTGACCTCGAGCTTGAACAACTTTATTTTTTACAAATTAAAAAATATTTTTTTTAATTTATTATATTTTTTCGGCGTAAGCCAAGTGTATTTAATTTGTTGTTTTGTGTTTTTCTGATTGAAGAAGAAAATTGTGTCTTCTAAAGATTAAATTAAATGTGGATTTACCCTAGACCATGGTTTCTGTAGCCACTTCTACGTCATCAGTAGGCAATTACATTAAATTGATTATTTGATATTTGCTAGAAAAATTCTTTATATGTTTTTTTATCAACAGACTAGCCTGACATGAGCTTCGAACCTGTGTCGTTAAATCACTCATGTTTTGTAAGCCGAAGCCATAACCACTAGGCTATACTCGGTGTATAAACATCAGTGACTAAACGTCGTTTGTTTTTAACTCACAGTAGGTTTCGTGTGTGACGTATGCAGAAAAGCTTTTTCTCTAACTCAAGCAATGCATTCAATCTAGAGACCAACAACAATTTTCTTAATCTTTCATTTACTTTATTTTAATGTAATGGAAGGGCATTAAAACCGAGAAAAATTGTACAAATATCAAATTTTTATCACAATCCGTTAAAAAGTTATAGTCTATATGGGGTATGTCAAATCGGACACTTTGAAAATTTTTGTTTTAGATTTTCCCAATTTGTTGACAGTTTACCCTTGACAGTACCCTTCGAAAACTCCTTAGTGGTAGGTTAGGTTAGGTTGTAAGTGGCTGCTGACGTTTTACGTCAACACACGTAGACTCTGAGGTCCATTGTGATACCACGGGACCGTAATAGGTTTCCCTACTAGTCCCTGTCGTTAAACCAGTTTGAGATTCTTATGAAACTCCTTTGATGTTGAATTTTGACATCCGACAAATCAGAAAGATCGTACAGCTCCCTAGATCCCAGTGAAGCAAGTCTCTGACCAGAAAGTGCCGGGCAATGGCAAATAAAGTGTTCGGTAGTTTCCAACTCCTCTTCTAACATGCACCTTCGTGGTGAGTCTTCAGATTTTTTTGGTGACCCGTTCAAAAGATATCGAATTTTTAAACATTGGTAGTTTGTTTATTTACTCAAACTGTTTTTACTCATAACATCTTCAATAATGGTCAAACTTGCAAATTTTTATTATTTTTAAATTTTTGTTTTTTTACGTATTTTTAAAAAAAATACAAAAAACATCTTAAAAGTTCTCTACACCATTTACAGATGTAATTCGAAAAAGATCAATTGTAATTCGAAGATTATATTTGCAATTCGAAGATTCCATTTGTAATTCGAAGATTCCAATTGTAATTCGAAAAAGATCAATTGTAATTCGAAAAAGATCAATTGTAATTCGAAAAAGATCAATTGTAATTCGAAAAAGATCAATTGTAATTCGTAAAAGATCAATTGTAATTCGTAAAAGATCAATTGTAATTCGAATATTCTAATTGTAATTCGAAAAATATCAATGGAAATACTGCTGATATTTTTCGAATTGCAATTGGAATCTTTGAATTACAATTGATCTTTTACGAATTACAATTGATCTTTTACGAATTACAGTTGATCTTTTTCGAATTACAATTGATCTTTTTCGAATTACAATTGATCTTTTTCGAATTACAATTGATCTTTTTTGAATTACAATTGGAATCTTCGAATTACAAATGGAATCTTCGAATTACAATTGGAGTATTCGAATTACAAATGGAATCTTCGAATTGCAAATGGAATCTTCGAATTACAAATGGAATCTTCGAATTAGGGTCAGTCTTGGTGAAATCAATCAAAAATAGCTAAAAATTTTCGTGACCCCCTCCGATTTTGATGAAATTTGGTTTAGTTGTAACACTAAGTGATAAACTAATGCACACTTATTTTCAGCCCTCTAAGTAAACAGTGGGCGAAAACACGGAGGGTCAAAATTTCCCCCAAAATCTCCCAATCGCGACACTTTGCACCGTAAAAACTTAATATCGTTGGTTCTATTATAGCTAGAAAGCCCATTTTTGGTTTGTTTTGAAGCTCATAATATGCTCTATAAGACCTACCATAACCAAAAAAAATAAGGGTTACCACCCTTATTTTAAGGTCGTGATAAAGGGAGGAGAAAATGGGGATGATGGTATCCCCCGATTTTTTTTTTACTTAATAATCTTATAGAGAAAGTCCTAAAGAATATATTCTCAAATTTTTAAGTTGGGACAGCAATGGGATCGCTCAAAATCAAAATTTTTCCCAATTTTCCCCAAAATCTCCAAATCGCAACACTCTTTAACCTTAAAAATTTTATATCATAAGTGCTTATGTAGCTACAGAGCCAATTTTTTTTGTTTTAAAGCTTATAATACGCTCTACAAGACATACCAAAACCAAAAATTTTTCCAAAAAACGGAATTGGTGCCCCCCTTATTTGAAGGTCGTGGCAAAGGGTGGAGGAAATGGGGGGAAAGTATCCCCCGATTTTTTTTTTACTTGGGATTCTCAAAGTGCAAGTCCTAATGAACATAGTTTACAATTTTTATGTTGGGACAACAATGGGATCGACCAAAATCAAAATTTTTCAAAATTTTCCCCCAAAATCATCAAATCGCGACATTCTTGCGCCTCCCATTGTAGTCCCAAGATAAAAATTTCAGGATATGCTCTCTAGAACTTACTCTTTAAAAAAAAGGTAAAAAAAAATTGGGGGATACTATCCCCCGATTTCCCCCACCCCTTGCCACGATCTTATAATACAAGAGGCACCCCTATTTTTTTTTATTTTTTTTTTTTGTAATAGTAATATTGTTGGGCATATTAAGAGCTTTAAAACAAACCAAAAATGGACTCTGTAGCTACAATACACGATATTAAATTTGTAATGGGCAAGATTGTCGCGATTTGGAGATTTTGGGGGAAATTGTGAAAAATTTTGATTTTGGTCGATCTGATTGTTGTCCCAACATAAAAATTTTAGGATATGTTCATTAGGACTTGTTCTTTGACAATACCAAATAAAAAAAATCGGGGGATACTTTCCCCCCATTTCCTCCACCCTTTGCCACGACCTTTAAATAAGGGGAGCACCCTTCCTTTTTTTCTAAAATTTTTTGGTTAAGGTAAGTATTGTAGAGCGTAATATAAGCTTTAAAACAAACAAAAATGGACTCTGTAGCTACAATAGCACATATGATATTAAATTTTTAAGGTTCAAGAGTGTTGCGATTTGGAGATTTTAGGGGAAATTGTGAAAAATTTTGATTTTGAGTGATCCCTTTAAATAGGGGGAGCACCCTTCCTTTTTTTCTAAAATTTTTTGGTTAAGGTAAGTATTGTAGAGCGTAATATAAGCTTTAAAACAAACAAAAATGGACTCTGTAGCTACAATAGCACATATGATATTAAATTTTTAAGGTTCAAGAGTGTTGCGATTTGGAGATTTTAGGGGAAATTGTGAAAAATTTTGATTTTGAGTGATCCCATTGTTGTCCCAACTTAAAAATTTGAGAATATATTCTTTAGGACTTTCTCTATAAGATTATCAAGTAAAAAAAAAATCGGGGGATACCATCATCCCCATTTTCTCCTCCCTTTATCACGACCTTAAAATAAGGGAGGTAACCCTTATTTTTTTTCGAAAATTTTTTGGTTATGGTAGGTCTTATAGAGCATATTATGAGCTTCAAAACAAACCAAAAATGGGCTTTCTAGCTATAATAGAACCAACGATATTAAGTTTTTACGGTGTAAAGTGTCGCGACTGGGAGATTTTGGGGGAAATTTTGACCCCCCGTATTTTCGGCCCCTGTTGACTTAGAGGGCTGAAAATTTGCATTTGTTAGTTTTTTACGTAGTGTAAGAACTTAAACAAATTTCATCAATATCGGAGGGGGTCAAGAATATTCATGATTGATTTCACTAATAATGACCCATTACAAATAGAATCTTCGAATTACAATTGATCTTTTTCGAATTACATCTGTAAATGGTGTAGTATGCAATTTTTAAGTTTAGAAATTTAAATCTCATTTTTGAAAATGTATGTACTCTTTGAATTTTTTGAAATTTTTTTGTGTAAAACTTCTATTGATTCTACAAATTTTTTTCCCAATAGGATAATGGGATAATGATTATTACTATTTTTTTTAAAATTTTTGAAAAAAATTTTATTGCAATTTTCCAATTTTGAAATCATTTCTACTGCCTAAATAAATATTGTGGGGCGGTCATACATTTTATTGCTCTAAGGCCACTTTTAGGGCAGTTAGATCGGTTGGAAAAAATTAAAAAAAAAAATGTCATTTTGTGTGGAAGCCCCCTTAGAAATTAGAGATAGGGTATTACTTAGTTTGTTCCGAAGAAGTATTTAGACGTAAACATTAATGGGTGTCGGTCTTGTAAATGACCCCTCTATGACGCACCCCTGGAGCTGTAGAAATGATTTTAAGATTGGAAAATTACAGTAAAATATTCTCCAAAAATTTTAAAAAATAGTAATAATCATTATCTCACGAGCCTACTGGGCAAAAATTTTTTAGAATCGATTGAAGTTTTACACAAAAAAATTTCAAAAAAATCAAAGAGTACATACATTTTCAAAAATGAGATTTAAATTTTAAAACTTAAAAATCGCATACTAGAGCACTTTTTAGAATTTTTTTTAAAGGTACGTAAAAAAACAAAAATTTTGAAAAAAAAAAAATTTGCAATTCGGACCATTATTGAGAAGTTATGAGTAAAAGAAGTTTGAGTAAGGGAACAAACTACTAATTTTTAAAAATTCGATATCTTTTGAACGGGTTATCAAAAAAATTTGAAAATTTACCACGAAGGAGTTTTCGAAGGATACTAAAAACTGTCAACAAATTGGGAAAATCTAAAAAAAAAATTATTCAAAGTGTCCAATTTGACATGGAATGCCCCATATATAATGAGCTATCTACTCAAGTTGATTAATTTCAAATAAAAAATTTGAGCTATCTGCTGCAACCCAACGAATAATAGGAATTTTTACAAACAATTCACTTGTAGTATTTAGTAGTAATTATTAATTAATATTGTAGAAGGTCGACCAACAAAAAATGTTAAAATACGCGACGGTTTTTTTGCTCTCCTGAAAAGTTGTGTGTTTGCAGATAGCTCAAATTAAATATAGTTTAACGATATCTTATTTTATTTTTGTATTTATATTTAAAACCGATTCTGTAGAAATGATAAAAAAGTGGTATGCAGTTTGATTTCAACATGTTGGAAGAAATTAAAACAGCCCACAAAAAAAAAAATATAGCTGCTCACTTTCGCGAGAAATAGCAAAAAACAGCTTTTTGTGTGTTTTTTTTTTTGTTTTGATTAATAAAAAATATTCTTTAAAATTGTTGAAAAACACGAAATGCAGTTAGACTTGCTATTGATCAAAGGTCATAAGGCTGTTAACATTTAAGTTATAGTTGCTCAATTCTTCGAGATATCGCTAAAAAAACTCGCTTAACTACCACATACAAAAAAACCTTGTCAAATTACTAGAAAGAGTCTCGTAATCCAATTTTACTAACATTTGACAGTTTTCCTTGTTTTTTAACAAAAAATTTTCTATCGAATATTTGCATTTCTTTTTTGTAATTTTGCATTTTTATACCCTACACCACACTGTGGTACAGGGTATAATGAGTTTGTGCTGATGTTTGTAACTACCCGAAATATTGGTCCTAGACCCGCCTTTAAGTATACCGATCGACTCAGAATCACTTTTTGAGTCGATTTAGCGATGTCCGTCCGTCTGTCCGTCCGTCCGTCTGTCTGTCCATGTAAACGGTGTAAACACGATACAGGTCGCAATTTTAAATCAATTGACTTGAAATTTGAAACTTAAGTCTCTCTTGGCCCAAGGACGAAGCCTATTGAAATTGGAAAAAATCGGTCCATATTTAGACCTAGCCCCCATACAAAGGTCCTCTTTAGTTTTGGCTCAAATGACTCTAATAACCGTATTATAGAAGGTATCGCTTTGAAATTTGGATGGTAAACATGTTTTGTCTTCACATATCATCATTCCGAATTCCAAAGAAATCGGACCAGTTCTTCTTGGAGCCCCCATACAAACCACCTTCCCGATTTTCACATAAATGTCTCAAATTTCATGAAAATAGAAAATATTTAATTAAAATTTTGTTTGAGTATGTTAAACGCGTACTTAAATAACCTTATCAAACCTGATAATCATCGGACCAGTTTTGGACTCAGGCCCCTTGTGAAAATTTCGCCCGATATTCAGTTAAAGCGGTTTATTGTCAACAAATAGAAGCCTATTTCACTCAAATTTGATTTGTGAGTGTTTTCTTCACTTATTAAAGGTTTTACAACATATAGATCTAATCGATCCATGGGACCCATTTTCCGGGAAACCTTGGTGTAGGGTATTATATGGTCGGTCTTGACCGACAATAATTTTCTTACTTGTTTTTTTTTTGTTTTTTTACAAATTTCCAAAAATTTTTTACCAAAAAAATCTAGAAAATTCACGAGATTTTCATGTAAATTTTATTGTAAATTTACAATTTTATCTTGTAAAACTACGAAAAAGTTTGTAATTTTTACTATTAATTCTCGTTAAATAGGAGGTATCAAAAAATCTAGTAAAAACACGAAACCTCCTCTTAAGTTTTATCGCGTCAAAAAATTTGTAAATTTACAATTTTATTGGTAAAAATCTTGTAAAATTACGAAATTACTGGTAAAAAGCTAGTAAAATTACAAGAAATTGTTGTTAAATAAGAGGTAACAAAAATAAACTTTTCTTGTCGTTTAACAATTTTTTTTTAGTGTAGTTATTCATGATTTTGTGTTTGTTTTGGTCTGTAAAAACATTTACTGCAATTAACAAAATAACAGAAAACTGCATACCATGTTTTTATGAAATTTTAAATAAAGATAAAAAACAAAAACAGCCAAAACGTAATTTCGCGATTTCTCGCGTACTAAAGAAGATAGGATTCTGAGGTTTACTGTTTTGTGAACTTTAAGTAAGTAAAATTTTAACTGTATACTCAGTTTTTGAAAATGTTTAAAAACTTCAATGTCAAAATTTTAGAAAATACAAATGTTGGCAATCGATACCTTTTCAATACCGTTGTCCGTTCCAAAACCCTTAAAATTGAATACCGGTACCAATACCGAAACTCAGTTTTGGTATCGGATACCAGTATCCAAAAACCTTTTCCTTCAGTACCGGTACGTACCGGTATTGAAACGGTTTTTCCTAAAAAAAACATGTTTTTTTTTTTTTTTAATTAATAGAAAGTTTGTAATTTTTTTGGTTTTTGTAAATGAAAAATCGTAATCCGAATGCCTCCCCGAAGTCTCATAAAAATCAAAAAAATCTTTGGGCACCCATATCGTAGATTTAGTAAAAATTTTCAAATTTTCAGAAGAAAATTTTCGTATAGTAAAGTTTTTTGGGGATTACTTAATAGTCCCATAACACTGTGGAACAAATTCAGGTTAGCAAAAGTTTGGTCGATTCTGAGAGTGAGGGGTGAAAATATAGGCTTAATTGGAAGACCCGTATTTCGGCGTTTGTTTATTATAGTTCGATTTTTTTTTTAATCGACCTTCGAACTTTGCAGTCAAATGCCGATTTTCAGCATATTGTTTATATGGATTTTTGGCTATAACTCGTCGACTAATAGATATTTTTTCAATCTGTAAAAACCTAATTATCGCTAGAAACCTGTCCAACAATTATTTTTTTTTAATTGATTTAGATGATTTTTGTGGTGCTTATGAAGCAAAATGTTGGAAAAATTATTTTTTTCATGGTTTTTGAAAATATTTTGCTTTATAAGCACCACAAAAATTTTCGAAATCAATTTTTAAAAAAAAAAATTAATTGTTGGACAGGTCTCTAGCATTAATTTGGCTCTTAAAGATTAAAAAAAATATCAATTAATTGACGAGTTATAGCCAAAAACCATATAAACAATATGCTGAAAATCGGCATTTGACTGCAAAGTTCGAAGGTCGATTAAAAACAAAAAACCGAACTAACATAAACAAACGCCGCGATACGGGTCTTCTAATTTAGCCTCTATTTTCACGCCTCAATCTCAGAATCAACCTAACTTTTGCTAACCTGAATTTATTCCACAGTGTAATTCGCGAAACAAATTTTTTTGCAATATTTTTGAAAGTGATCTTTTCTAGACAGGGAAAGCCTATTTTTCCAAATATATAACACCAACAAAAAAAAAACTTGGTTGGTATTGAATAGCAAAATCGGTTCAGTGGTTTAAAAGTTATTAAGAAAACCGTAAATTTCAGATTGGTTTTACCTTAAATTCATGTGTTGAAAAAAACCGTTAAACTAGCTTTAAAAATATTGATGAGTTAGAAAAATATTTTACAAAGTATTTTTATTACTCACAAATATTTTTACACTAAAACAAAAAAAATGTACACTCGAAAAAATCTTACACTCAAAAAAATGTTGTCAATTTTTTTTTTTTCAAAAATGGCTAAAAAAAAGTTTTTTACTCAAAATAAATTATTTCTTATCAAAATCGTAAATTTCTTTCAGGTTTGAAAATTAACTATCACTTTAAAGTGGCATTGTGGGGGGTATTCATGGATTCGGGCAAGTCGAATTTAACTTTTCTACTTGTTTTTGCGTAGGGGGGTAAGAATGTTAAAGTTTTCTCGGCCCGTCCCCTTTTGTAGGTGTGGTCCGGCAACGTCTCCAGGCTACCCCCTAAAAGCGGTTTTTAAATTTTTTTTCACATTTAAATGGGCATTTTAGCAAAAATGCTAAAAATAAATAAGTAAATACATGTTTAGTATTAAAATTTGTAAAAAAAATTTCAAGTTTTTATACGTTTTTTTTTATATTTTTAGCATTTTTTTCGATAATACCGGTACGTTTCGGTATCGGTAATACCGTAACCGATTTAACTCAAATACCGTAACCGATACCAATACCGAAATAATTAAAAAAACGATACCAATACCAATACCGATATCGATACTGTTATTCATTTCGATTGCCAACCTTGGAAAATACAAATACACTAATTTCGCAATATCTTGCAAATGCGAGCAGCTACGATTCCGCTGTCATGTTCCCTCTTAACATCGCAGAGGCTCACAGTCTTTATATTTATGCAAATATTTTCGACTTAACAGTAATTTAGCCAAAAATAAAAATTGTATTGCATTACATTTTTCCCCTTTTAAGAATTTTAAATTCGGTAAATTTAAACCAGAAAATATTTGTAAAACATTTTAAACCTTTAAATGCCCCGAGTAAAAAAGAAATGATATAGTCATATACAATATTGTATAGGAATATAGATTTGTATATGTTTATATCTGACACTATATGTTTCTAGATAAAATTATGTATTGGAAAAAATATTTCAATAATTTCCAATATAGTCTCAGATAATGTTATATATTATTATATGTGGTCAGATATATTATTATATATGCCGTATATAAATATAAAAGATTGGCCGAATTAAATACAACTCCACATGTAAATATATATGGTACTATGTCAAATAATATATTATTATATTACAGCAAAAAAGCAACAATTTTCTAAGTTAATTTTGATATTATTTTATGTAATTTTATAAAAAAAATCAAAATTGTTGAAAAGAAAAACAAATAATAAAAATTAAAATGATTTAAAAAACAAAACTAGGAAGATTGTTGCCAATTCTAATTTTAATATAACCCAAAAAGAAAAAACCCCAAATGAATTCAATAACTACATAAAAATATTTGTTTTAAGTTTTAAAATGTATGGCCCAATTTTTTTTTTTAAATTTATACGAAATATCCCCAGCAAAATTTTCTGTTCCAAATAATTGGTTCCAGAACGCATCATATTACCCTGCAACCGATTCTACTTAACGTTCCAGAATCAATGATTTTTTTTTTTGAAATTGTCCCGAAAGCAATCGATTTTTAAAGAAAGTAGTTTTTTTGAAAAATAATTTTACATAGAAAATTTTGTTGTGATTACCATAGAATTTATTCAAGAATCTATTGCAGTTGGAATAGGTTCCAAAAACTTTTCCTGGGATCAGATTATATAATTTTTAATAAAATTTGATAAAATTTTACAAATCAACATTAGACCAAAATTCGGATCTAATTAAATCTAACAATATCATATATGATATTATTAGACAATTTTAGATAATTTCTGATACAGCCAATTTTGAGATCAGATTAGATCAATTAAAAGCTGCTACCAGATTAATTAAGATATAATTACATAAAGGACCAGATTAATTTTTTTACTCGGGGCAAGTTTTATTAGAATTCTTCGGCTGATTTTTAAAAAGGACTTAAATGACCCTTAAAAGAAGCCTTAAAGGGTTAATATGTTCTAAGAAAAGAAGTGTTATTGAGCCATGATGGATTCTAAGACATTATTTTAATATCCCTCCGTCCGTCTGCCTGTAGTTAACACGATGCAGTCCAAAATAAAAGGGCCATCGTCCCGAAGTTGGGTTATGGTAATAGGCAGATTAAGTTTGCAAAGGGGCAGAATCAGACCATAATACAAAATTTCCTCATTGAAGAACTAAACCAATCTCGAAAAAAAGTAATTTTACTGTTCTCATTTGGTTTTAATAAAACTTGTCAATAAAACTCCAAATTGTGGATACACCTTCAGTCATGCTTATTCACTTTAATTTCAATAGTCTCAATTTTGATTGCAACAACCGAAATATTCGGTTGCGAGTACCGAAATTAGTTTACAACAACCTAACTTCTGTTGGTTCAAATAAATTTCGGTAATCGCAATCAAAAATTTCGATTGTGGCTCTGAATTCGGCTGGTACAACTAATCTGTTTTCTTTGTGTATTGAAATACCTCTCGTGTTAAGGTAATCGTAGGCAAAAACAGTGACACATGGTTACCCTACCACTAGTATTTTTTTCACGTATGCGTAAATTGGGTCAAATCACATTTTATTTGGTAACCCTCCTTTCAACGTAAAAACTCATTCATTTGGGCATTACGAACTTGAAACAAAAAATTAAAAAAAAAAAAAACACGGAGAGAAATAAATACCAACACTTTTGTTTGCCACTTGTTTATTTCGATGCAATTTTGGTTTTTGTTGTCGTTCTTCACCACCATCATTTGTATACATACACAGACGAACAATTTTCCTATCCGTATACACAAGTTTGTCTGTGTGTGTGCGTGTGTTTGTATAACTTTGGTTATTTTTTACCAGACCAATAATAGTTTTAAATTGGTTTAAATGTTAAAAACTTTTTTTGTACTCGTATAATATTGTATTTACTAATACATTTTTGTTTTTTTAACTGTTCAAATGCATTAATAATGCAAATAAAAAAATTGCGTTGTTTTTTTGGGTATCAAGTTGGTGTTTTGCTGATACTGGTGATTTTCAATTTTTTTTTGTGGCTTAAATGTATAATCATTAATTAACCCCAAATCGGACCAACAAATGTTCAAATATGTATATAAGTATGAATTTCAACGAATTTCAATCCGTTTCATTGAAAAAAACATATAAAATCAATGAAAAAATTCTAATCCGGATCAGTTTTTTGGATGGTTTTGTGCTAGTTAAACGTTCTGTAGCTTAACAAGTTTAAGTTCACATAAGTTTGTCTGCCGATGAAGTGGTTAACTTATTTTTTAAATTGGGCAGAACGTGTCCCGAAAATCGAGTTTTTAACATGATAATGTTTTTAGGGTGGTGTCTAATTTTAAAAAAGTTGCAGGGCGCCACCTCAGTTTGACTATATAAGCTAACAATTAACGAAAAATAAAAAAATAATTACTATTTTCATTTTCTTAAAACCAAAAATTTTAGCAACTTGGGATTGTAACTTGGATAATAATTTACCTCGTGGTGGATACCACTTTATGGCCGTTGCTCGACTAAATTTCAGTTAGTGACAAGTCCTGGGACATATCACAAGGTGTTAATTAGTGACAGGTCCCTTTTTTAAAAAGTACCACTCTATGACCGATCCTCGACTGGTCATCTTTCCAGCAGGTATGACTTTACTGTCAAAACTAGCTAAAAATGGTTTGGCTTATGTTATTAATTAATTTGTCTAAAACTTGAAATTTAAGATTCTTTTTGGTGGATAAAGTTTTGAAAAATGGATTACATCAAAAATTTGAGTACATCGATATAAAAAAACAATAATTGCTAAGTCGAGTGCTATTTCAATGCTATTAAAATCAAATAAATACCTAATTTCAAAGATATATTTTTATAAAATTATAAATTACACGCAGAGCAAAGACGTGGTTATGACATAATCGCGGCAACTATAATATGCTCTCAAAGGTCAGATGTGATTGCGGCAAACAAGTTATTGTCAGATTTACTTATCAGTTCGGAGTTTTCCAGTTTTAAAAAATTATATCAACGCAAAAGTGTTGGTTCAAATTGAACGTTTTATTTAACTTTTTTTTACTATTTTAATAAAAAAAATTTATAAATAAAGGAATTGATAAACAAAAATAATTTAATTGTTGTGCGGTTTTTTATTAATAACTTTCCATTTGAAATAAAAAGTGTTAACCGAAAATATTTATGTGTTTTTTAATTAGTTTTATTTTTACTGAACATATTATAATTGCTGACAATAACACAGTGCAACAACCAAAATCGGAATGGGATGAAACCAAGAGGAAATAAAACAAATCCCTCAAGGGTTTTTTTTAGATTACACAGTAAAAACTTGGTAATAAGCCCCCATTACCACCTGCATTCTATGTAATGAGGACTCGTTACCTGCTCGATTACTTTTTGTTTACAAATAATGAGTTACCGATAACCTCATACAGAACCGGTTACTTCTTATTAACAAATAATGAGCTACCAATAACCTCATACAGGACCAGTTACTTCTTGTTAACAAATAATGAGTTACCGATAACCTCATACAGATCCGGTTACTGGTAAATACGATTTGAAATATTTGATAAGTTGTCCAAATAATTTTTTTTTTATTGAAATCAAAAAAATGTTAAAGAAAATTTAGAAAGAACTTGCACATTTAGCTACTCTGTAGAGAAATGTTTAATTCAGGAATTCTGATTAAAATTGGGAACAGGCAAATTAAAGTTTAGAAAATCAAATTGATACTTAACAAGTAAAAAACTTAAATTCGGCCTTGCCGAATGTAGTGATACGCTCCACAATTTCAAAAAGATTATTGCAAAAAACTTTATTTAAAAGGAAATTACTTTTGAAAAAAAAAATTTCCGCGAAAAAAATTTTGGTGAAAAAAAATCCGCGATTTTTTCTTTTTTTTTGTCAAAAAATATGTTCGTACCTGTTTAAATACCATTTGGTGTTAAATTATGTTCACATATGTCAACCAGAAGCCGAATTAAAGCATTTTGTATTTTTAGGTTAAGTTGAATGTACTGAAATTTTTGAGGTGTGCTTACATTTTCGTTCATAACTTTTGAACCGCTGCACTGTGGCCGAAATCACTGATCTAGCGGCGTTTTAGTCAAAATTAAAAAATTAAAACTGATAAATGTTTTGCACTGTATCGATTACCTATACTTTACAGAGAAAATTAACGTTTTCACTTTTGTTTTTCTCTTAATATTCGCACAGCTGTAAGCTATCAAATATACATTTTCTGCAGCAAGTGTATTAAAGGAATTTGGGGCCTAATTACTCAGTGAGTTTTTCTTGATACTTTTAAGTCAATTGTTTACACATTTTGAGCCAAAAAGTTTTAATTGAAAGTAAAAGGTATGTTTTAACTAAAAAATAAATGTTTGTGGCCTGTGTGTATCTAGTTTATTATTAGTTCATTATAGGAGTTTACATTTGTGATATTAACTATAGTTTCATGGACTACAACTTTTGAAATTCGATCGTATTCGGTCCAATTCCTGTTTTGTTTATTATTTTGGGTTATTTTTGTTGTGACGTTTCAGTATGGCGTGCTAGTTCGCGCAAGTTGCTCTGTTTTTTAGGGTCCATCTGCTGTCCAAATAAATAGTATAAACGCGATACAGACCACAATTTTCAATCGATTTGGCTGAAATTTGAAATTTAAGTTTCTTTTATAGCAAGAACAAAACCAATTAAATTTTGACAAAATCAAACCATGTTAACCCATAGCCCCCATGTAAATGTCCCCTTCAAGTTTTACTTAAATACCCCTAACAAAAGTATTCAAGATATCCTCTTGAAATTCGACCAATAAATGTTTTTTATATTCATAAACAATCGCTCTAAATTTTAATGGAATCGGACCATTTTAATTTCTAGGCCTCATACAAACCACCCTCCCAATATTCACATAAATTTCCTAAAATACATAAAAATAAATAAATATTGTTTAAAAATTAATTCTTTTTAAATTTTATAATCGCAAATAAGCATTAGTCTTTATTATTTTACATTTCCGAATTAAGCGCCGCTAGATTGGCCATTTCGGCCACTGTGCGCTGAACCGATATCGCTCAAATGCAATACCAAACTTCTCGGGAGAACTTCCAATAAATATGTTAAGTTTCAGTCATCTCTGTGCAATATTTTGTCCGCGACAGCATTTTCCACAGACAGACGGACATCGCTAGAATGTCTTAAAATCGAGGGTATATAATATAATCACTATCTAGCTGACACTAGATAGTGATTTATGAGCCTTAATAAGTCTTTACATAACTTCTATTGAAGTTTTCTGGATTTTAATTTGCTTTTTCTTAATTGTAATGGTTTTTCTAGAAATTTTGGGGCGTTTTCCAATTTTTAATTTAACTTATTTGTTTGCCTTGTTGTTTAAAGTATGTTAAAAGCGGTTAAAAGGTAAAAAACCATCACAGACAGTATTTCCCTTAAACAGTGAGTAACACTCTTATATAGACTAAGGCTCTTATTCATAATACTTATTACAGACTTATTGTAGGTTTATTTGACAATTGTTCCTGCAATATCTGTCAAATAAACCTACTTTGAATATATTTTAGGTTTTCTGAATAACCACATAAAACTTAAGATGGTGTTTAATGCGGTTTCCATGGGCTGAGCAGCAGTCGCTTCTGTATATTTGTTATTGGTCCTGCCCTAAGCAGCCAAATGCCCCTTTCTACGATGTTCTAAGATATATTTTCGGTCCTTATATTATTTGAATTTTACAATCAAACATTTGAAGAGATGGATATCAACGTAAACATTGGTTCCGTTGGCTTTTCTTACATTTAGATTGTAAAAATTTTCACGCTTTGTTGCTCTTGAAATAACCGCGTTTAACATGAACATAATCATCCTGACGAATAGGCATGAAGTGAACATTTTACTTTTGACGCAATTCCTTTCTGCGGGAAGACGGCCAATTTTTAGAACTACTTAATGTATGCTGTTATTTGGTAGCTTTTTTATAAGGAGTGGGTAACGAGTTATTTTTGGGCTACTTATTTTTAGGACTAATGTATGCTGTTATTTGGTAGCATTTTTGTAAGGAGTTGGTAACTAGTTATTTTTGGGCTACTAGTAGCTCATTATTTGTGGTACTAATGTATGTAGTTTTTCAGTAGCATTCCCGTAAGCGAGTGGGTATGCAGTCATTACTCCAATGACATCGCCATGTTAAAATAATGAGTGTTTCACCAACCTAGTAACTTGCTACCACCATCTATTTTAAGGCGAAAACCTCATTACTTGGTAATAGAAGTTTTTACTGGGTAGTGCGAGATTTTATTTTTACACTCATTTGAAGTTGTTAAACTATTATTGTAATTAAACTTACTTGAAAATTGTATAAATCTCTAAATCTAAATCTAGGCGTATACTTATTTGTTTTACTTGTCTTTAAATAACAATCATACGCAACGGTGTACCGTGATTTATTTATAATTTTTTAGCCATATAGTAAGTAGGTACTGGACCGTTTGTAGCGAAATTCATATAAAAATTGGTATATTTCAGTTTTCAAACGGGAAGATCTCAAGAAGGTTACGAGCTACAAAAATTAAGACTGTAGGTTTGTAATCAGTTAGATGTTTTACGGGAAGTATTTTGGTTTTGGGACAACAAAATTTCAAAATGTACAATACACAACAACGAAAATTGTTGGATAACTCGGATTTGGAAATATTTGAGCCAATTCCAATTACCCACAATAACTTATGTTTTTTTAAATGTAAAATAATAGTGATTAAGTATGGATATTTTTTTTAATAGTTGCTGTTTGGGGCGTTTAATTGTCAGCAGACTTGAAGAAAATATGACATATATATTTTTTTCCAATGCTGGATTGTGTTTATGAGCTATGAATTATATACACATATTTTTTAATGAAAATTCATTCTTTTTGCAACTTATATCATGTCAAAATTTCAAAATAAATTCATCAAAAACTTTTCATAAATCGTCATTCATTTAAGTTTCCTTTTACAAACAAATTTAACTCAATCTCGTAAAAAAGAGTTTACCAGGAAAAAAATGTGTATTAAACAAATTTTTCGTACAAAACTTTGTTACACAAAAAAAAAAATACATACAAGAAAATGTAAAAAGAATTCTTTCAAGTTCGACAAGAACATAAATGTATGAAAAATCTTAAAAAAAAACAACTAAAAAAATATAAGTCGGCCAAAACGACCATATGATATTCTACACCATATATTAAAATATTTTTCATTTTATAATTTTTCAACAAATGATGGTTATTACACTCTAAATAAAAACTCTGTAAAACGACTTTCAATTTGAATTAGCAGATATTTAGGTTAAATTCTCTGTCATTCAGTTTTAGAAAATTACAGAAAACTTTCTGCAATTTAACTGTTTGCTGAATTTCAAAATGTTTTGTGCAGATTTTTTGCAGGTTATTTTTTTATTTTACAAAAATAGTCTGTTGGAATTTTTTTTTCAAAATTTTAATTTTAATTTTAAGATATACATTTTTTTAAAAATTTTTGGAAAATTTAAAATCCTAAAAGTAAGAAAAAACTACTTTTTCTAATCCCCTGAGTCCAAGTGCATGACTTTAAACAAGAGAAGGGCGCGTGGTTATTGGTTATTGACTCACACTCACTTATACTCAAGCTTTGAATTTTCTTACCAAAAAAATATTGTTTTGGCAAGAAAAAAAAAGATTTAGAGAATAATCACAATTGTAGCGGGAAGCAATAAACTCAAGTCAAGGAGCGCATCCAAACCTGCTGAATTCATGCATGATTCTCTAAGGCGATGTCACACTTTAGAGCGTTTAGTTGGATACAGCGAAAAATCGCTCTTAAGATGCTTTGAATTCACATCTCTTTTAAGCGCTGAAAAAATCGCTATAAAGATACAGTAAATTCATGTATATTTTTAGAGCTGATTTAACTATTTCTGAAATACAAATTACAAAATCTGAAATACAATTGACTAGTTCTGAATGCAATTGGAAAATCTTAAATACAATTGACTAATTCTGAAAATCAGTTGACTCCCTGCAAGCGTTTGGGAGAAATATTGTCTAAGAGATCCAATTACATTTAAAAAATTTCCAATTATATTTCGAAAATTCCAAATTATATTTCAGAAACTTCCATTTATATTTCAGGTATTACCATTTATAAACAAAAAAAATTTTTATTACATTTAAAAAATGTTCAATTATATTGGAAATTTTTTTAAATATAATTGAACAATTTTAAATATTTTTGGAGATTCTAAAATATGATTGGACATTTTTTGTAATATAATTTGTATTTTCTGAAACTAAAGTGGAAATGGTGTACTCAATTTTTTTTATTTAAAATGTGGGGTGTTATGATTGAAGCACTCTCTGCAGCTCTGATTAATGCGCAATAATGATGCAGTTAAATCATGTGTCTTCGCCTAAAACTCATGGTTTTTTATTCAAAAAGTGTTAAATATATTCAAAAGGAAAGCATGTATGAAATTTTATCAAAATATATTTTTTTATTTTAAGTTTTTTATAAAAAATCTTAACAAAAAATTTTAATTTTATCCCCTTACTTTTACTGCATCCACAAGAGCCCTCCTTGGGTGCGCTTCGGTATGCAATAAAAAGATGCTGTGTCGCCAAAATCTCGATTTATTTTTGCTGGGGTTTTATATGAAAAAAAAATTCCGTCGCGTTTTTCCGCCAAACTTGATTCAATTCGATTTTTATGAGGACAATTGCAGAAAACCGTATTCCGCTCCAACTGTGATTACTGTCTTAAGTAAGTAAACTCAAAAAATCAAATAAGAAACGAAAAATAAAAAAACAACAATTTAAAAAAAAAAAAAATAAAAAAATTTCTTGAAAAAATAATGACAGCCTATTTCTGTAAAATTAAAACATACTCTGCTATGTTTAAAAATATGTATAACAAGTAAGAGTGTTAAATTCGGCTGTTTCAAATCTTTTATACACTCCAACACGTTTAAAATTAAAAAAAAAAATCGCAGAGCGTCTTTTTTTTGGTGGGGTGGTCGGTGGAGTTGGTCGGGGACACCTGTACCCCTGCTTTATATGTTTACAAGTTATTTGTTTATGATATTTACGCCCCCTTTGGGGGCGTGGTTATTTAATTAATTTCTATAACCACGCCCCCAAAGGGGGGCGGCCTGAAAAAAATCGAATTTTCTAACCCCCTTGGTCCAAGCGCAGGTCTGTGAACATAATATGGCATACAAATGTTACATTTGTTGAGCAAAAATTAAAAAAAAAAAACTCATAATAATATGGTATTTTTCAGGGGTCGTTTTAGTTCTTCAAGAGGGACTGTTTTCTCCCTGGTGCGATTTTGCCCATCTTCGAACTTAACCTTACCAATAAAATAAGATATATTCTTGCCCAATTTCAGGGGTCTAGCTCTTTTGGTTTGGACTGCATCGTTATTTCTACAGACGGATGGACGGACGGACATCGATAGAATTTCTTAGATTCCTTCATGGATCAATATTATATATAATTTGATTCTATCACGGATCAATATTATATATACTTTGTGGGGTCCCCGACCGATATTTCGATATGTTACACACGGAATGACAAAGTGAGTATACCCCCATACTGTGGTTGGAGGGTATAAAAATATCTATTTAATTGTATGAAAAAAATTAACACTTTGAAAAAAAAACTTTGAAAATTTTCTTAAAAAGGAATGACTGCAAACTATTT
This sequence comes from Pegoplata infirma, assembly GCA_963921195.1. Taxonomy (NCBI): domain Eukaryota; kingdom Metazoa; phylum Arthropoda; class Insecta; order Diptera; family Anthomyiidae; genus Pegoplata; species Pegoplata infirma. The sequence continues at coordinate 155,289,583 of OY992537.1, read as the reverse complement.
CTGTAAAATTACAAAGTTATTTGCTAAACATATTTTGAAACTCAGCAAACAGAATCAGTAAAACACTGTAAAATGCCTGTTATTTTCTCAAACTGAACAATACAGATTTTAGTAAAAATATCCTTTTCAACAGAACGATCTGCTGAAAGTTTGTAATGAGACGTAAAATCAAAGAAGTATGTGGTGAAAACCTTATTATTTTAACACGGCGATGTCATTGAAGTATTAACCCCACACAGAAAATAAAATCGTTAAATTTAAACATCAATTGTAAATCAACCAAACATGATATCAACTAAAGTTTAGTGAAAACGGCAGCCTGTTAGTCCATAATACAAAACTCCGATTTTGTTTTCAACATTCTCCGTCAAGTAATTTTATTTAAAATTTTTTTTTATCATGTAAGTAAATAATGTTTGTTAAATTTCTTTGTTGAAAAAAAAGTCATTTATCAGATCAACAAATTGTGTTTGTGTTTGTTGAATTTCACAGTTGAAAAAAACAAAATTCTTGTTTCAACAATCAAAATTTACAAACGTTTGTTGATATTACAAATTTCCGTATAGGAGCACTTTCATTGAAAAAAATTTATTGTATTCACAAACAGGGGTGTATCCAGGATTTTATTTCGGTGGGGGCCCAACATTTTTTTTCAATTTTTTTTTCACAAAAAATTTTTATAACAGCACATGTTTAAGAGTTTTTCTCCATTCCTTGAACTAAATGTAACACAATCAGATTCTTCATTTTTGTGTAAGTTTAAAACTGTTTGGGGAAAAAAAATAATATTTTTTTTATATTTTGAATTTTTTTGGGAGACTTAAGACTCTTTTTAAAGTGTGAACTGTATCAGATGCTGATACATTATTACAAAGAAGATTATCTGAATCTGAAATTTTTTTTCAAAGAAAAGTCTAAAATTCTATGAGAATTTCCAGTTAAGAAAGTTTTTATTATAGAATAGTGCCTACGGTCAGTACCGTAGTACCGGGAATACCGGTATTCCCGGTCTTCGGTAAACCCAGGAAATGGTACCGGTTTCCCGGTTCTTAATTCATTCCCGGTATTCCCGGGAATACCGGTATTCCCGGTTCCGGTTCTGACGGTATTCCCGGGACTACCGGTATGTATATTTTGTAAAATTTTGTACAATTAAAATTTTTCTTTGCTTTTACCAAAAAAAAAAAAATACAAAACATGTGAAAAATACCATTTCCATTTAATTTTTGAATTTAAGAAAAAATAGTTACATGATTTTCAAATAATTTTACAAACACAACTAAATTTTTCTGAAATACTGATTAAATAGTGGAAATGAAATATTTTATGGTATAGCATTTTTTTGGTTTTTGAGAACCGGTACCAGGATCAGAACCGGGAATACCGGTATTCCCGGGAATATATCTAGAACCGGAAAACCGGTACCAGAACCGGGAATACCGGTATTCCCGGGAATACCGAGAACCGGGAAATGGGGGGCCCTATTATAGAAAAAGTCAAAGGTTAGGTTAGAGGTGGCGGAGTCAAAGACTCCTCACATAGACCGGATGGTCCATAGCGAAACCACAATAATTCCTCAGCGACGCTGATAGAACGCATTTGTCCTCATCGCGAATTGTACTATTTGCCTTAGGTCGACATTCGAAACCGTTTCCAAGCTCTCGAAGTCATGTCTGCCTAAAATGTGCAGTCGGGTTCTGGCCAAAGCAGGACATTGGCAAAGAATATGTTCGACCGTTTCTTCAGTGTTAGGTTCATCGCACCTTCTACAGCTTGCATCAGAAATAAGTCCCATCTTCTTTCTATGATAACCTATTAGGCAGTGCCCGGTGATCACTCCAGTAAGTACACGGCAGTTCCATCTAGTGAGTGAGAGTAAGTACTCGGTTTTTCTTAGATTGTAGCATGCCCACAATCTTCTACTGATCGCACTTGTTGTCAGCTCTCTCCACTAAAAAGTCAAAGACTCTAAATCATATTTCCAATGGAAAACGTTTCTCGGCAAAAAGTCACTTTAGATAATGATTCTATAAACATATTTATAAAATACTTTTCCAAAAGAAAAGACTCCGATTGTAAGACATTTTCCCAGAATGTGAAATATTTCTAGTCTAGCACATTTTCTCAAATTCTGAAACATTCTACACAAAAAGTTTTAGATTCTGAGAAAATCTTCGCTTTTTCTATAAGAAAAATGATTCATTAGAATCTTAAGTTGAAAAGTTTCGTATTCTAAGAAAAAATTTTCAGATTTTGAGATTTTTTTAACAGAAAAATTTTCAGTTTCAAAACATTTTCTTCAAAAAATTTTAGATTCTTCAATGTTTTTTGATTTTTTTAAGAAGTTTATTAATATTGTACTTGGTTTTTGATACCAAATCCTGAGATTTGTGATATCATTTCGGGGGGGGGGGGGGGGGGGGGGCCGGGCCCCCGGGCCCTCCCTGTATACGCCACTGTTCACAAATATGGGGGTCAATATAATAATTCGTTTTTTTTCGTGCACATACCAACTCGCTAGCAAGGTATGTCCGCTTTTAATTAAAACAAGTAAGAGTGTTAAATTCGGCTGTGCCGAATCTTTTATACCCTCCAACATGCAAATAAATAAAAAAATAAAATGCAGGGGCGTCTTCTTTTTTTTTGGGGGGGGGGGTCGGTAGTGGGAATTGGGGGAACAATTCCTCTCGAATAAGTGTTAAAAAAAATAATTCTTATGCTTTTTGCACTAAAGAAATACAAATTTATCATTATATAAAAAAAAAATATTCCACGCCCATAAAAGGGGGGGGGCGGACCGTAAAACGATATTTTCTAATTCTGTGGGTCCAAATGCAGGACCTTGAACTTCTTGTAGCATAAAAATGTTGGATTTGTTAAACAAAAACACAAAAAATCATGTAAAAATATGATATTTTTCAGAGGTTGGTTTAGTTCTTCAAGGGGGAACTTTTTCCCCCCTGGTCCGATTTTGCCCATCTCCGAACTTAACTAGCCTATGAACATAAGACATATATGTGCCAAATTTCAGGAGACTATCACTTTTATTTTGGACTGTATCGTGTCTTCCACAGACGGACGGACGGACGGAAAGACGGACATTGCTAGAATGTCTTAGAATCGATCACTGATCAATAATATACATACTTTATGGGGTCCTAGACCGATATTTCGATGCGTTACACACGGAATGACAAAGTGAGTATACCCCCATACTGTAGTTGGAGGGTATAAAAATAACACATCTAATTAGTGTTTATAAAAAACCGACATTTGGGAAAACCGGTTTCTCGGTTAACCGAAGTTCAGCTTTTTCGGTTAACCGGTTTTCTCGGTTAAACCGGAATAAAAAAACCGGTTAACCGGTTTTTTTTCTTTAACTGACAAACCCAAAAAATACTTTAAAATTGCTAATTTTTATTAAATAAAAAATCTAATGTAACTAAAGTTAACATATTTGTTTCTTTCAGCAAAGTTAGCAACTGTTATCCTTTAAAAATAGAGGTATTTAAATACGGTGCTTTATTTTCCTATATTCATCGTAGCTTTATTTTAATTTTTATTGGTTTTATTTAAAAACAAATACATCAATTCGTTATAAATTATAGTCCGTATTTTATATTAATGTTCTTTTATTGACATTTTCTCCATTAATAAGAATTTTAGTAAGTTTAGTAAACTTATTAAGTTTGCAATGAAACTGTCCAAAAAACGCTTATAACGGGAATAATTCAAATATTTACCAGATTAAAATTGCTATTTGGAAAATTGTTTCTTGAAGACAAAAAGTATTTTAGAATTACTTTCTCACGGATTTTCATGGTCTTTTTAATGAAAATTTTAAAATATCATAAAAAAAGTGCAAACCCTTAATATTTGCAAAATATTCCGTTTAAATGTATTTAAAAAAAACCGGTTAACCGACAGAAAAAACCGGTTTTCGGTGAACCGGAATTTTTCAATTTCGGTTAACCGGTTTGCAAAAAAACCGAAATTTTGGGGAAAAACCGGTTTATCGGTTAACCGGTTAACCGGTTTATAAACACTACATCTAATCATATGTAAACTTCATTACTCCCCGAGTAAAAATGTTTTGATTTAATATAATTATTAGAGTGTCCCCTTTTTTGGAAAGGTTGAGACGATACCCGCTCATTTTTTCTATTTGACTTGAAAATATCTAATTAGTCATTTTATGCCCCTACGATCATGCCTTCCCTAAGCGATGGGGCCTTAAAAAACGGACCTTAAAATAATTTTTCCATACTAAGCAAATTTTTTTTGATTTTTTATTTTGTTTTAATTAATATTTTACTTGGAATTTTTTTCGCTTAGAAGATAGCCCTACCTCTCACCTTTCCAAAATATCCTTCAAATATGTACTTAATGCCCTCTCAGCTTGGGATTCTTCATTCAAATGAAGCATTACTTAAATTACATCGGAAACTATTAACAGATGTTACAAACTTTTGAGCAAGATTTAAATACCTGATGATGTAGAGTAAAAAATGCTAGACAAAGTTTAAACTTTGGTATTTCGGTAACACAGCATGAAATGCATTTCACTTGGGTAAGTTTTTTGTATTTCTTTTTTGTTTTAATGTAATAAGAAAACAAAAAAATAAAAAACAAAATAAATAAAAATTACTCCATTAAACGATTTTAAATATTTAAACAACAATTTATATGTTTAATAATGTAGTATGGGTGTATGTATACACATTAAGGTGGCAGCGTAATTTCAACTTTGGATTTTTACCATCTTTCGGGTGGAAATTTAAAGTGGAAAACATTTCAGCCGAATCGGATAGCTTTAAACCTTGAACCTTTGAGGTTATTTTTTACAAGATAAGAAATCCTCTACAAGCAAACATTTTTTTTATTTTGATTTTATTTGTTTTACTGTTATAAAGAGCGTCAAAAAATCTTTAATTTTTGAAAATTTTTTAGAGCATGACCCATATTTTTTTTTCTGAGTCACTTTTAGAACTGTTAGCATTGTCCGACCGAATTAGAGCATGAAATCCTCCATATAATTCGCTGCCACCCTAATGTACAACATACAATTATAATTTTTCGAACTTCGTGTCGGAATACTTCATACCGCTTCAGCGGTCAAAATGAAAAATTAACTTGTTTAGACCAAACTTTATGTCCGAATATTTTGACTAAATCCGTCTAAAAAACTAGGAGTTTTTGCATACTTTATGGGAAAAATATTTTTAAAACTACAAAATTGCGATTTTGGTACACCGATGCTGATTTTTAAACATAAAAATTTTTTTCTTAAAACAAATTCCCTAAAGTACCCAAAAATTCTTATTTTTTCAGCAGATTTTGGCCAAAAAGTTCGGTTATGAATTTTTGTTAAATTTTACCACTAGTTGCCAACAGATGCCGTTGAAATTTCTTGTTTATAATTTTCCCATAATTAGCTCTTCAGTGGCGGGTTTTCCGACATGAAATTCGAAAATTAATAATAGTTGGGACGCCCTAATGTTCATACATACATATGTATGTACATATATTATGTGAATACTGAAATGTGTATGTTAAATTTAATTTTTCCCATTAAACCTCTTGTTAACTGGCTTACATTAACGATGGATTGCAATCAATATTAACCTGACCATAGTGGTTTCAAACCGGTTAAACGAAATGCTGGTTTTTGCCATAAGGACGGATTTTTATGAACCGGTTGGAATTATTCAAAATACTCGGTGAACCTATAAAACATACATATTTTGTTTTTCGTATAGTTATTTTAATTCTCATTTTGTTTGTAGTTTTATGTATATGTATATAACAGGGTTATAATCAACTTTATAAAATTGTCTCATTGACTATGTGTTTACGACATAAATATATTTGGTAAAGTTTGAAGAAGCATTTTTTAACCCTTTTTGTTTAAAAAACGTTTTTTTTAACTATTTATTTTTTAAAAAATGTGTTATTTTTAATTAGTTTTTTTAATTTATACAATTAAAATTTTAATGGGTTTCCAAATTTGTTTTAAATTAAATTTTTTATTTATATAATTAAAATTTTATTTTATTTTTTTTTTTTTTTCAATTTTAATTAAATTTTTTAATTTATAGTATTAAGGTTTTAATTAACTAAATATCAATTAATTTTTAATTAACGCATACAAATATTTTTAATTCATTTGTGCATTTTAGTGATTGGTCCGGATTTAATTAATTTTAAAAATTAAATCTACTATTTTTTTAATTTAATTTTTTTTCTATGAATGACATTCAATAATTCTATGAACTTTTTCTATGAATCTAGCCAAATCTATGAATAAAATTCTAGGAAATCTTTCACAAGTCTAATGAATATTCATTCAGTCAATAAATTGTTTCATAGATTCTATGAATTTGGTTTTATGAAATTTTTTCATAGATATTATGAACAATAACTCTTTCAGTGTATACAAAAAACTATCAACTTAATGAGAATTCAAAATACTAAGAGAATAAAATAAAATTAAGTAAAACTATTAAATTTTGATTAAATTATTTACTCAGTTTTTTTTTTAACATTTGAGTAAATTTTAAATTGCGTCAATTACTCAATTTTTTTTTTTTTTAATTTAAACAAGTGATTTTTAAAATTGTTACCGCATATTTTTTTTTCTGTGTACGTTTAAAACCTACAAACAAAGTTTTTATCAAATATTTCCTATTTTTATGAATTTTAGGAGATTATGCGAATGTGATTCTTCTAAAATGTGCTTTGATGATTTGTAAATACAAAATACGAAAAATATCGAAAGACTACCTATAATAATACGGTTATTTGGTTCATTTGAGCTAAATTATAAAGGGACGTTTATATGGAGGCTACGCCTAAACATGTACCAGTTTTTTTTAATTTCAATAGGGTTCGTCTTTGGGCTAAATGAAGCAGAAGTTTCAAATTTCATACAAATCAATTAATAATTGCGACCTGCAACGTGCTCACAACGAGTACATGGACAGACGGACTGACAAATGAATGACTGGACATCGCTAAATCGTCTCAGAAAGTGATTCTGATTCGATCGGTATTTTAATCTGAATAAAATTGTAGTGTTTTCGTTTTGTCCCCATATCAAAATTCCGCGCTGTATTCACTTACAATTAGTTCTGTCTATTAGCAACAATTATAAGCGTATTTGGCAGAAATTTATTTTTCGCGTGTTTTCAACACTATTTAAAGATCTTACTAAATATAGATCTATATAATCGGTGCACGGTTAAACCCATTTTGCGGAAAACCCTGGTGTAGTGTATTTAATGAGAGGTCTTGATTATAATTTTCTTACTTTTTTTTGGTAATGAAATTAGAGAAATTAGAGAAATTAAATTCTGAAATACGTCCGGTGAAATAAACACATATGTATCATATTACCAATGGTTGTAGTGTCCAATGCCAACCATGCCAAAATATTCAAACGAAAGGCCTGGTTAGCCTAAAAACATAACCGTAACGAGTCTACGCTAAAACGTACACAGAAAAAAATAAAAGGGTATTTGAGTAAAGTGTGTTTTAATTTTTATTAAATAATAAAAATTAATTATTTATTCGACCTTTTTCATTGGTATTTGAGTAAATTTTTAATACTTTTGAGTAAAAAATTACTCAATTTTGCACCAGTAAACAATTTAAAAGTATTGAGTAAATTTTTAATATAAATTTAATAAATGTATGAAAAAAATATTGTGTCAAGTAAAAATTTACTCAAAATTTATCTATTTATTTTTTTAAAAAGTTTTAAATTTTTTTTACAAAAAAAAAAAAAAAAAAAAAAAAATGATTTTTCAAATTTTACCAAACATATTGATGTCTCAAAAACATATGAAAATTTTATAAAGACGATTACAAACTTTCATTTAGATATAAAAAAAACTATAAACTAAACGAGAATTTTAAAAAACTATGAGAGTTTCAAAAAAAAATAAAAAAACTATTATATTTTTATTAAATTATTTACTTTAATTGTTTTTAAAATTTTTAAGTAAATTTTTAATTGCGTCAATTAAAAAAATTGCTCAATTTTTGTTTTTAAATTTAAACAAGTGATTAATTAAATTTGTTTCCCCCATATTCTTTTCTGTATATAGAGAACCTATTCTCAATAGAATTTCTCTACGTTTTAACTCGATATAAAATAGCATGCGTTAGAAAAAAAACAAAACATAAATAAAAATGTTCTGTACTATTTTTGCTTACTAAATATTGTATAGAGTCTACGCCACGGTAACGTTTTTAGGCTAACCCGGCCTTAAGTATTTACATATTTTCGCATATTGTATTTTATTTCGGTGTTTTTTCATTCTCGGTTGACAGAGAAACCCGGTTGACCAAAAATCTTGGTTTTTTAATGTCGGTTGTTTCGAAACACTACACTCAAAAAAAAAAGTTTGTAAAATGACATAAAATCCCCGTGATTTTACGGGGCAGGTTTTGTAAAATATGTACTAGCAAGAATCCCCGTAATGTTACGGGGATAATTTGTAAATTGATTTAACAAAAAAATTACGGGGAGAAAGTGTAAATTTACAATTTTTTTGTAAAATATTATTGTAGACTTACAAAAAAAGTTGTAAATTTACGAAATAAAGTAGAAAATCAAAAAATAAAATTGTAAATTTACAAATTGTTTGGTTTAACTACAGTTTTTTATGGCAAAAAACTTGTATATTTACAGTAAAAAGTGGTAAATTTACAATTTTTATTGTAAATATACCATTTTTTCTTATTTTTTTGCCGTAAAAAGAGTAGTTTAACCAAATAATTTGTAAATTTACAATATTGTTTTTGTATTTTCAACTTTATTTTTGTAAAATTACAACTTTTTCTGTAAGTATACAATTTTGTTTTCTAAACTTTCATATTTGTTTTGTAAGTTTACAAAAAATTTGGTATATTTACATATTGGTTTTGTAAATTTAAAGGTTTTTTCCATTGGTGCATCTTATTTTTCCTTCTTCGGCAGCTGGAGTAGCACTTTAACAACCGGAAATGATTTTTTTTTTTCACTTAAACACTTTTAACAAACTTTTTAGAGTATAACACTGCACTTTTTTATTTTTTTTTTCGGAATTTCGTTTTTCTTAAGTTGAACATATGAGAATTGCGAAGGAGGCTACACAAGAAATTTCTTATATTTTCAAGAAAAACTAGTCAAAAAAATTACCTTTTTTTCGAATTTTTAATTATTTTAGCAAGTATTTTTAAAAAATGATAAAAAAAAACTTTGGATGTTGTAGATTGGACGTTTAAGTACCTGATAAAATAAGAAAAAACTTAATTTTTCATAATTGACAGCTTTTGATTGACATTTTAGTGCCAGATTTAAAAAAAAGTACCAAAAAAATATGGTAAAATTACCAAAAAATGGTAAAAATACAAACAAAAAAACTAGAACAATAATATAGTAAAAACATATAAAAATTATGGTATTTTACTTAAAGCAAGTTACCAAAAAATTGTCTTGATATTCAATTTTTTTGATAAAGCTTACAACTAATTGAAAAATGTTTGTATCCGGAACTTAAAAAATTTTCAAAATTTTTTTATGAAATTTTTTATTTATAAAAAATAATTTTTAACAAAATATGGACTTAGAAAATTTTTGCGTCTCCTATTGTTGCATAATTATTTTTCAATACAAATTTTTGTTTAATTACATTTTTTTGTGTCAAAATACTGAAAACCTTGTAAACTAAAAAATCTTGAAAAAAAAAATTGTTTGTAATAAAACATTTTTTGGTAGAAAGACTAAATACTATCAAATAAAATGTTGTTGTACAATTACAATTATCTTGTGTAAAACAACTAAACACCTTGTAATATAATTATTTTTTTTGTTAATTTACCTAAAAAAATTGTTAAATAAATTTACCAACATATTATAGTAAAATTACAAAGCGCACGGTAGCTTTTGTTTTATTAAAAATACAAGATTTTTTGTAAATAGACAAAAATATTAGTAAAATAGAATTACAAGACCTTTTGCTTGTAATTTTACAAACTTTTTTTTTTGAGTGTAGGTGACCAATAATACAGAATTAAAAAACAAAAATATTTATTAACGCATTATGATTAATTGATTTTTAATTTTTTCATGTTTTTTTCAATAGTTGGTTTCACGGTATCGCCAGTGTCATGAAAACAAATGATATGTACACCATTCCCTTGTTATTCGCTAAATTTAAATTACAATGTAACGTAACGACCACCTATGCTAGCTTAAATTTATGAAAATTTCTCTGCGCGAGTAAATAAACACTCAAAATAATAACTCTGTTAAATTACAGAAAAACTCTGCTAATTTAACAGAGTACACCATACTTTTCCAGCTAGCAACATTTCTTGGTAATTTTACTAAAAAACTCTGTAAAATGATTTTGACAGAAAAAAACTGTTAATTTACAGAGTTTATAGTAAAATATTGGTTAAATATGAAAGCCTTTTCACAGAGAAAACTCTGTAATTTTACTATAAAACTCTGTAAAATGATTTGGACAAAAAAAACTGTTAAATTACAGAGTTTCTAGTAAAATATTGGTTAAATAAACCACCTTAGAAAATAGAAAATAAAATAGAAAACTACGTAAATTGACATTATTTGTAAAGTACATTTGATGCAAAAATAATTTACAGAACAAACTCTGTAAATTTACAGAGTTTAGTTAAATAAATGCATGTTATTTTGTAAAATTTTTATAAGATTTCTGAAAAAAAAAATTTTGATAACTTTTTTTGCTACTTTTTAAAATTTTTCTCAAAAAAAATATACAGATAAAATTTTGATGTTTGGTAACAAAAACTACTCAAAACAAAAAACTTTTTTGGTTATAAAAAATACGAAGTATTTTGCTTAGATCTGTATTTTAGCAGAAAACTCTGTCAATTATCTGTAAAATTAAGATTACAAAGTAAAAAGTAATATAACAGAGGAAACTTTGTTTTTTGTCACAACAAAATACAAAGTATTTTCTTTAAATCTGTATTTTGACAGAAAACTTTGTCAAATATCTGTTGAATTGAGATTACAGTCATTTTACAGAGTATTTTACAGAGTTATTATTTTGAGTGAAAAAATTAAAAGGTAATTTTAAATAAGAAGGCAAATAAATTAGGTGAATAAATAAAAAAACACCCGCGCCAACCACCACTTAACCGACTGAGCCACCGTAGCTTTTATTTAACACCACTCCGTGGTAAAGGAACATTTGTGCTGATGTTTGTAACTATCCGCAATATTGGTCCTAACCTTTACTTCCAAAAAGGCAAAATGTGGTTACCTCCAATGACATCACCGTGTTAAAGTGTTAAATTAACATCGAAATTGGGAGGTAACTAGTTAATCATATTTTTTCTAACCCTCTAAGTTAATTACTTGGTAATCGAAGTTTTTGCAAAGATTTATTTCTACCCGCTCATTCCGCGATTATCATTAAACATTGTTTTGTTGTAGATAACCAGCAAAAACATGGTAATGAGTTGTGAAAAGTAATCATTACCAAGTACATTATTTATAATGAGTACACATTACCATTAACATTATTTTAAGCCTAAAAGTTACTATTTTTCAGTAATATGCTATAAAAGTACTTTCAAGTAATAATATCTCCTTGCACTTGCATTTTTTATCCTTTACAATTCAATTAACTTAAAAATTACTTTAAAACTTAATAAAAATTACTCAATTTTTTATTTTTAGTAAAAACAATTTAAATTTTAAATGTTTTAATTAACAAATTATTTTACTTCATATTGGTAATGGGTTTTTACTCCTTATTAGTAATCCGAGTCAGTAACTACTTATTTAACTCCATACTCTTCCCTAATTATTTTTATCTCACGCCCTTGTTAAAATAATTAGTGTTTTATTCAATAAGTAACTACTTATTAACAGTTGTTTCGGATTACAAAACCCATTACTGGTAATGCCAAATTTTGCTGGGTAGCAATACATCATTTGCCCGGTATATCGAGGAACATGTGCAAGTACTTATGATGTTCACTGGCTGTAGGATTATCATTGTAAAATTATTTATCATTGTAAAGGGTTTTAACATTAATGAACGCGACCAAATGTTCCCAGGTAGTAATTGCTGAACGTACATGGTATTCGCTGAACACATGTACTTTTCGATTTTCTCGAAAAATACGAAAAATGCCTTTCTGATTTTTTTTGATAGACAAACATCCAAACTTAAAAAAAGTGTGGCCAGTTTTTTGACAAATTGACTTTTTTAAAAAATACAAAATTTTAGAACAGGTTCTGAAAATATTCCAAAATAAAAATTTTTAATTTGTTGTTTGTGTTTTTCTGATTGAAGAAGAAAATTTTGTCTTCAAAAGATTAAATTAAATGTGGATTTACCCTAGACCATGGTTTCTGTAGCCACTTCTACGTCATCAGTAGGCAATTACATTAAATTGATTATTTGATATTTGCTAGAAAAATTCTTTATATGTTTTTTTTTATCAACAGACTAGCCTGACATGAGCTTCGAACCTGTGTCGTTAAATCACTCATGTTTTGTATACCGAAGCTCTAACCACTAGGCTATACTCGGTGTACAAACATCAGTGACTAAACGTAGTTTGTTTTTAACTCACAGTAGGTTTCGTGTGTGACGTATGCAGAAAAGCTTTTTCTCTAACTCAAGCAATGCATTTAATCTAGAGATCAACAACAATTTTCTTAATCTTTCATTTACTTTATTTTATGCAAACTTTACTATAGCGGAGAATTTTTTGTTCTTCACACTACAGTAACGCATAGTTAAAGTGAATTGCCCACACGAGCGACATTTGTCAGTATTTCCATTTATTATATTTTTTCGGCGTAAGCCAAGTGTATTTAATTAGTTGTTTGTGTTTTTCTGATTGAAGAAGAAAATTGTGTCTTCTAAAGATTAAATTAAGTGTGGATTTACCCTAGACCATGGTTTCTGTAGCCACTTCTACGTCATCAGTAGGCAATTACATTAAATTGATTATTTGTTATTTGCTAGAAAAATTCTTTATATGTTTTTTTATCATCAGACTAGCTTGACATGAGCTTCGAACCTGTGTCGTTAAATCACTCATGTTTTGAATACCGAAGCTCTAACCACTAGGCTATACTCGGTGTACAAACATCAGTGACTAAACGTAGTTTGTTTTTAACTCACAGTAGGTTTCGTGTGTGACGTATGCAGAAAATCTTTTTCTCTAACTCAAGCAATGCATTTAATCTAGTTTTAAGTTAGAGGTGGCGGAGTCAAAGACTCCTTACATAGACCGGTTGGTCCATAGCGAAACCACAAAAAAATCATCAGCGACGCTGATAGAACGCGTTAGTCCTTATCGCGAATTGTAATATAAGCCTTAGGTCAACACTCGAAGCCGTTTCCAAGCTTTCGAAGGCATGTCTGCCTAATATGTGCAGGTGGGTTCTAGCCAAAGCAGGACAGTGACAGAGAATGTGTTCGACCGCTTCCTTAGTGTTAGGTTCATCGCACCTCCTACAGCTGGCGTCGAAAATAAGTCCTATTTTCTCTCTATGATAACCTATAAGGCTCCCCAGAAGCACCCAGTAGAGGTGTTCCAAAAACTAGAAAAAAAGGGTTTTTCTTTCATATAAGAATGTCTTAAAACTTCAATCCATTTTCGGCACGAGTTATTTTAGGCCGATTGTCTCCAAATTTTGGCTCACTCATTTTAAGATACTAAAGAGCAATTTAGGACCCTACCAGTTATTAAAAAGTGATTTTTAAAAATTACCTTAATCTTTAGGACACCTTTAATGCGCAGTGATCACTCCAGTAAGCGTACGCAATTCCATCTGGTAAGCGAGATTAAGTAGTTGGTTTTCTTTAGATTGTAGCATGACCAAGGAGGGTATAAATACAGGAGAGGGGGATTGGAGAACACTCAACCTAGCACTAATCCAAGCACAATACCACGGCGTCAAAAAAACAAAATTGTGCATAACAAATGGAAAAAAGAGTTGTCATGTTATTTTTATTTATTAAAAATTGTGGCATGGTTGCATTTTTCTAGAATTAAATTATTTATTACCAGTTTTTTCTCTATTTTGTTTATGTTTTTTATATATTTTAATTGTACTTTGCTCGTGTCGTACTTTTTTGTTTTTTAACTAGTGGTATACATGTTTTTTTCGTAATTTAAACTCCAAAAAACATTGCTTTAACAAAATAATGCAACCATGCCACAATTTTTAATAAATAAAAATAACATGACAACTCTTTTTTCCATTTGTTATGCACAATTTTGTTTTTTTGACGCCGTGGTATTGTGCTAAGATTAGTGCTAGGTTGAGTCTTCTCCAATCCCTCCCTCCTCTATTTGTACCCTCCTTGGCATGACCACAATCTTCTACTAATCGTACTTGTTGTTACCTGTCTCCACCTTCTATTAGCCATGGTGCTTAGATTATCGCGCAGCGATTTGAAGTGTTGAATAGGTGGATAGATATGTACTGAAGTACCAATAACCTCAGCACCTTGCTTTGCGAGCTCGTCCGCTCTCTCGTTCCCTTGAACACCTATGTGCCCTGGTACCCATATAAGCTTAACCTTGTTCATACTCTCTAAATTTTTTAAGTTCTCGAAACATTCGAAAACTACTTTCGATTTTATACGTAAGCCTCTAAGAGCATTTAGAGCAGCCTGGCTGTCAACATAAAAATTGACTGTTTGTCTCATCACCGAACTGTTCAGCTTGCTAATGGCAACTATTTTGGCATGAAAGATACTACACTCAAAAAAAAAACTGGTAAAACGCATGGTAAAATGCCTTGTAATCCAAATCTACCAATATTTAACAATTTTCCTTGTTTTTTTAACAAAAAGTCTTGTACTTTGCTCAAACGAGAACTACAGTTTTATTGGTAATTTTACAAATTTATTTTTGTAATTGTATTCTACCATTTTGAAAGGTTATTTTACAAAAAAAAACGTAATTTTACAACAAAGTTCTTATTACGACGATTCTACACTCAAAAAAAAAAAACTGTAGTGTTAGCAAAAAAAGCTTGTAAACCTACAAGAAAATTTGCTGATTTTGAACCCACAATATTTTTGCTAAAGTTAGCAAAAATGTTTTGCCAATAATTAGTTAACTAATTTTTTTTTGACTTAGTTCATACACATTTGAGGACCCCATTGGGTTCGGACCCGATAGGTCCAGACCCCGATGGGCCTAGACCTATTTGGGTTCCTTAAAGATCGTCATAGTTTTTGATCCAAAATTTGTGTCCGTTTCGCTCTACCTTGCTTAGTTTTTGAGATACGTGATTATAGGGGACCACTGGGGTCTTGAGAATTAGAAAGCTCGATAACTTCAAAAATATTACTCGGAGAGCTTTTGACTATTTTGCGGTCTTGTTCTACGTATTAAGAGCTACAAAAATGCTTTTGGACTTTTGTTGTGTCGGCAATATTTACCGAGATATGAGCATTTTAAAATTTTCGGGAATGCTAACTTTTTTGGATCCAAAGTTAGGGCCCATTAGGGTCCACACATGTGAAGAGGACCCGCGAAAGTATGGAGATTCTAAGAACCAAAAATGCCCTTCATTTTGCTCTATCTGGCTTAGTTTCCGAGATAAGTTTTCTGAGACTTTTTCTGTAGGAAAAATGTCTCAGAATCTGAGACTTTTTCTATAGGAAAAATGTCTCAGAATCTGAGACTTTTTCTATAGGAAAAATGTCTCAGAATCTGAGACTTTTTCTATAGGAAAAATGTCTCAGAATCTGAGACTTTTTCTATAGGAAAAATGTCTAAGAATCTGAGACTTTTTCTATAGGAAAAATGTCTCAGAATCTGAGACTTTTTCTATAGGAAAAATGTCTCAGAATCTGAGACTTTTTCTATAGGAAAAATGTCTCAGAATCTGAGACTTTTTCTATAGGAAAAATGTCTCAGAATCTGAGACTTTTTCTATAGGAAAAATGTCTCAGAATCTGAGACTTTTTCTATAGGAAAAATGTCTCAGAATCTGAGACTTTTTCTATAGAAAAAGTGTCTCAGAATCTGAGACTTTTTCTATAGAAAAAGTGTCTCAGAATCTGAGACTTTTTCTATAGAAAAAGTGTCTCAGAATCTGAGACTTTTTCTATAGAAAAAGTGTCTCAGAATCTGAGACTTTTTCTATAGAAAAAGTGTCTCAGAATCTGAGACTTTTTCTATAGAAAAAATGTCTCAGAATCTGAGACTTTTTCTATAGAAAAAATGTCTCAGAATCTGAAACTTTTTCTATAGAAAAAATGTCTCAGAATCTGAGACTTTTTCTATAGAAAATATGTCTCAGAATCTGAGACTTTTTCTATAGAAAAAATGTCTCAGAATCTGAGACTTTTTCTGTAGAAAAAATGTCTCAGAATCTGAGACTTTTTCTATAGAAAAAATGTCTCAGAATCTAAGACTTTTTCTATAGAAAAAATGTCTCAGAATCTGAGACTTTTTCTATAGAAAAAATGTCTCAGAATCTGAGACTTTTTCTATAGAAAAAGTCTCAGGTTCTGAGACACTTTTTTTTTTTTTAGAAAAAGTCTCAGATTCCGAGACATTTTTTCTATAGAAAAAGTCTAAGATTCTGAGACATTTTTTCTAAAAAAAAAAAGTGTCTCAGAACCTGAGATTTTTTCTATAGGAAAAATGTTTTAGACCCTGAGCTTTTTCTATTGAAAAAATGTTTTAGACCCTGAGCTTTTTCTATTGAAAAAATGTCTCAGAATCTGAGACTTTTTCTATAGAAAAAAATGTCTCAAAATCTAAAATTTTTTCTATTGAAAAAATGTCTCAGAATCTGAGACTTTTCTATAGAAAAAATTTCTCAAAATCTGAGACTTTTTCTATAGAAAAAATATCTCAGAATTTGGAACTTTTTCTATAGAAAAAATATCTCAGAACTTGGGACTTTTTCTATAGAAAAATGGTCTCAGAATCTGAGACTTTCTATAGAAAAAATATCTCAGAATTTGAGACTTTTTCTATAGAAAAAATATCTCAGAACTTGGGACTTTTTCTATAAAATAATGGTCTCAGAATCTGAGACTTATTCTATAAAAGAATTTCTCAGAATCTAAGATTTTATCTAAAAAAAAAAAAATTCTATAGAAAAGTCTCAGATTCTGAGACATTTTTTCTGTAGGAAAATAAAAAATAAAAAAAAACGTTTTAGAATGTGAGAATTTTTCTTTAGAAAAATTTATCAGAATCTTAGACTTTTTCCATAGAAAAATATCTTAGAATCTGAGACCCTTTTTTAAAAAAAAAATTAATCTTTAGAAAAACTTCACAGAAAAACTCTCAGATTTTTTTCTTTTAAAAAACTCTCAGATTTTTTATTCAGAAAAATTCTCAGTTTCTGAGCATTTTTTTATAGAAAAATTATCTTATAATTTTCAATAGCAATAATTATTGCGTGATTATTTATTTATTGTATTATATGTATTTATTTCGCTTGTTATGTTGTCAAATTTTATTTTATTATCTTTAATTAATAAAATTGTTTTTAAAAATATAATAAAAATTTTATTTCAATGGAGACAGTTTAAAAAAATATTGATTGGTACAACTATATAACGCTTTTTAAAATTCGATCACTCTAACCAATGTCAATTTTAACATAAAAATATTCGGTTCTTATAATAGATATTTACCGGTAGAGACAACTGAATTAGCAGTAGAGGCAACTGAATTTTGTGATAGTTGGTGCAACCGCAAAAATTCAGTTGGCAAACAATTCAGTTGCAACAACTGAATCTGTTTTCTGTGTGTAGCTGCAGCTAACTTGGCTTTACTTTTTATAGAAGCCTAAACTAAATGCCGATATTTATTCATACAAGCCAAAAATAACCGTGGATAATTTATAATTTACATCCCAGCAGAAATTTTGCTGAACTGGCAGCAGCTTTTGGAAAGGAAACTCGAGTGAAGGAGCGCATCCAAACCTGCTGAATTCATGCATGATTCTCTAAGGCGATGTCACAATTTAGAGCGCTAGTTGGATACACCGAAAAAATGCTCTTAAGATGCTCTGAATTCACATCTCTTTACATCGCTGAAAAAATCGCTATAAAGATGTAGTGAATTCATGTATCTTTATAGAGCTATTTTAGCAGAATAAAGATGAAGAACATTTGACAATTTCTAAAATACAAATTACAAAATCTGAAATACAATTGACTATTTCTGAATACAATTTGAAAATCTTAAATAAAATTGACTAATTCTGAAAATCAGTTGACCTACTGCAAGCATTTGGAAGAAATATCACTTAAGAGATCTAATTACATTTAAAAAATTTCCAATTATATTTCGAAAATTTGAAATTATATTTCAGAAACTTCCATTTATATTTCAGATATTGCCATTTATAACCAAAAAATGTTTAATTACATTTTAAAAATTTTCAATTATATTGGAAATTTTTGAAATATAATTGGACATTTATAAATATAATTAGAGAGTCTAAAATATGATTGGACATTTTTTGTAATATAATTTGTATTTTCTGAAACTAAAGTGGAAATGGTGTACTCAATTTTTTTTTTTCATTCAAAATGTGTTAAAGGTGCTATGATTGAAGCACTCTTTGCAGCGCTGATTAATGCGCAATAATGATGCTGTGGGATCATGTGTCTTTGTCCAAAACTCATGGTTTTTTATTCAAAAAGTGTTAAATATATTTAAAAGGAACTCATGTGTGAAATTTTATCAAAATATATATAATTTTATATTTTAAGTTTTTTATAAAAAATCTTAGCAAAAAATTTAATTTTTTTCCCCTTACTTTTACTGCATCCTCAAGAGCGCTCTTTGGATGCGCTTCAGTATGCTATAAAATCTCGATTTATTTTTGCTGGGATAGGTAACCGTACACGTATTCGGCTAAAAGTTTTCTAATTCAAACTGAAAGTTGATTTACAGATTTTTCTTAATTTTCATTTTTTTTTAGGAGGCTAGCAACACATAGAAGTTATGTATCCGATTTGAAAAAATGGCACCAGAAAAAAAAAAATTAAAAAAAATATGTTTCATAACCTAATTTTTTTGATAAAATCGATTTGAGCAATTTGATCCCGATCTTTCAAAAATCTCAAAAATCTTTTAGGCCATAAGAATTCAAATTCCGCTTCAAGAGTGCAAAAATCAAAAAAAAGTTTTTAATGAAACGCCCTAATGTGTCCTATTCCGGCATTTCTGACTGGGAAAAGACTACATATTAAAAGATTTACACATACAACTTACTTAAAAAATGACTTTCTAATTGAAAACAAATCCCTATTTGACCATTCTTTTCATATTCAAAAGCACAGATGCTCAACGATTAACTATGTATATAAAGAATAGTAATATATCGTAACCTAAAACGCAAGAAAACACCTTTACCCAGAAAATTCTAGCATTATTAGAAATGTGCTTGGTAATTTGAAATAATTATTGGTAGCGCATTACTAATGGCATGAAACACTATTGATTTCAACATGATCGTGGCACAAAAATATTAAGTGGCCGAAAGATTAAGCGTTGGGAGGTAAATAGCTACATACCTATAATGCCCAACAAAAACTTGGTTATGACACATCATTACAATTCGCATTACTTAGAAATGACAGATTATCATCTTTAGCATTACTTCGCGACCTTGGGACAACAAGGTCCTAACTAACATTTTTTTCAAAAATGAGTTATATATCGCATCGCACTAAAGCCACTACACTCAAAATAATACATTAGTGGATTTACTATTTTTTTTTTGCTAATGCTAGTAAGCTAAATTTTAGCAAATTTTTAGTTGTTAGCATGTTAGCAAAAATACCTTGCAAACTTCATTTAGAGCATTAGCAATTTTAAACAAAATTTGAACTAACTTTTTTTTCTAAATTAAAAATTGAAATGACCAAATTTTTACAAGCTTTTTTGCTACTATTAGTAAAAATAAATTGTATTTTTTTTTTTATTTTCAGAAAACTTAAAATGGCGCTATCTCGGAAACTAAGCCAGATAGAGCAAAATGGAGGCCATTTTTGGTTCTCGGGGTCCAATGGGGTCCTCACAAGTGTATGAACTAAGTTGAAATAAAAAAGAAATCGGTTAACTAATTTTTGGCAAAACATTTTTGCTAACTTTACCAAAAATATTGTGGGTTGAAAATCAGCAAATTTTCTTGTACACTCAAAAAAAAAAGTTTGTAAAATGACATAAAATCCCCGTGATTTTACGGGGCAGGTTTTGTAAAATATGTACTAGCAAGAATCCCCGTAATGTTACGGGGATAATTTGTAAATTGATTTAACAAAAGAAAATGTAAATTTACAATTTTTTTTGTAAAATATTAACTTCGAGGTGAACATTTTTTTTGTAAATTTACAAAAAATTTGGTAAATATACAAAACAAAATTGTAAACTTACAGAAAAAGGTTGTTATTTTACAAAGAAAAAATAGAAAATGAAAAAATAAATTGTAGATTAACAAATTATTTGGTTAAACTACTGTTTTTACCGCAAAAAAATATTGAAAAACACGTATATTTACAATAAAAATTGTAAATTTGCAAAAAAAAAAATTAAAATTTACAAAAAAAATTGTAAACTTACAAAAAAAGTTGTAAATTTACAAAATAAAGTAGAAAATCAAAAACCAAAATTGTAAATTTACAAATTGTTTGGTTAAACTACTGTTTTTTATGGCAAAAAACTTGTATATTTACAATAAAAAGTGGTAAATTTACAATTTTTATTGTATATATATACAATTTTTTCTATTTTTTTTTTGCCGTAAAAACAGTAGTTTAACCAAAAAATTTGTAAATTTACAATATTGTTTTTGTATTTTCAACTTTTTGTAAAATTACAACTTTTTTCGTAAGTATACAATTTTGTTTTTTAAATTTTTATATTTGTTTTGTTAATTTACAAAAAAAAATGGTTTATTTACATATTTGTTTTGTAAATTTAAAGGTTTTTTTCCATTGGTGCATCTTATTTTTCCTTCTTCGGCAGCTGGAGTAGCGCTTCAACAACCTGAAATGATTTTTTTTTTTCACTTCAACACTTTTAACAAACTTTTTTATGTATAACACTTAGAGTTTTTCACGGGAATTCCCGTAAATTTTCGATCCCGAAATCCCGGGAAATAGAGCGGGAATTCCCGGGAATTTTAGTTTCTTTGAAATTGTTGATTTTTCGACTTCTATTGATTATTTAGTATGTGATTTTTTAGAGATTTTATTGAAATTCTTGATAATTGATTACAGAAACGTACGCAGGGACCATGAGGGCCCAAAAAGAGAGACGTTCTAACTAAAAAATGTCATGAAATCTGAGACTTACGAAATGAAAAAGTCTCACAATATGTAAACTTTGATAGGATATAATTACACAGTGATAAAAAATCTAAATTTAAAATCGGAATAGAATGAAACCAAAAGCAAATTAAAGTTTACATTTTACATAACAAAGCCATCAAGATTTTTTTTTAATTCAGTGCTAGATTATTTTTTACACGCATTTTAAAACAATTAAAGCTTTTGTGTACTAAACATGTCCTACATTAGAGGCTCGTGGTCTAAACATAAGCTCGAAATTACTTTAGCTACAACCGGTATTAAATTCGCTGTGATCGGTCCCGTACCTATTTACTGAATAGCCAAATTAATAAAAAATAATCCACTGTTCACCGTTGCGTATGATTGTTATTTAAAGGCAATTAAAAAATTAATCATACGCCCTGTACAATTTTTAAGCAATTATTATTATATGTAAATTTAATAAAAGTTCACCAACTTCAAATGCGTGCAAAAAAATTTAGCGCTAAACCAAAAAAAAGTGTCGAGGGTTTTATTATGCTTTCATTTGCTTTTTGTTTCATCCCACTCCGATTTTGGTTGTTAGGCTGTGTTATCAGATCATGATACTTTATTCAGAAGCTAAGAAATTTTTTTCTGAGAACTGCGTTATAAAAAATTGCAGTATGATTATTTGTTTCTTTAGAAAATAATTATGTCTCTGGACATGATTCTTTTTAAATCGATAAATTGATATAAAATCTGTGTAAAGGATGACAGTTTTTTTAGAAACCAGGATTTTTAATTTTTTTAATAATTTTTGGGGTAAATTTTCTTATAATTTCATTTCTCTGAAACAGTTACATTCAGTTTCAGAAACATAATATAGAAATTCCTGTGAATTAGTTTCATTGTGTTTTAGAGGCAAAGCGTTGAGAACCAATTGTAAAAATGAACTAACAACAAGATGAATTAGAATAAATGATGAATTTTATTATTAAAACAGATAAAGCGACGTGAAATAACATATTCCCTTAAAAATACTTTTAAACGACTTCGATATATTTGGACCGTTTTTTTATAAGAACTGGGTAACAAAAATTGTTCTTTTTTTCTCTAAACTTATTTTTTTTCTGTTTTAAAGGTACTAAATAAGATTTTTATGGTGTTAATAAACATTATAAATAGTGTAATCGCATTCATAAGGTTTTTATATATTTTTGTTGACAAAAAATTTGGGTTTTTAGTTATTGCGGGAATTCCCGGGATCCCGGGAAATTTAAAAATGAATCCCGCTTTCCCGGGAAATGAAAAAGTCCGGGAAAAGAAAAACTCTAATAACACTGCACTTTTTTATTTTTTTCGACATTTCGTTTTTCTTAAGTAGAACATATGAGAATTGCGAAGGAGGCTACACAAGAAATTTCTTATATTTTCAGGAAAAATTTGTCAAAAAATAACAATTTTTTTTTTTAATTTTTAATTATTTTCACAAGTATTTTTAAAAAATTGACAAAAAAATTTTTGGATATTGTAGATTGGATGTTTAAGTACCTGTTAAAATAAGAAAAACTTAATTTTTCATAATTGGCAGCTTTTTATTGACATTTTAGTTGCCAAATTTAAAAAAAAAATTACCAAAAAAATATGGTAAAATTACCAAAAAATGGTAAAAATACAAAGAAAAAACTATAACAATAATATAGTAAAAGCACATAAAAATTGTGGTATTTTACTAAAGGAAATTACAAAAAAAAATGGTGTAAAAATTAAATTTTTTTGCTAAAGCTTACAATTAGTTGAAAAATGTTTGTGTCCGGAACTTAAAAAATTTCCAAACTTTTTTTTTTCATGAAATTTTTTATTCGAAGGGTTCATTGTAAAAACTCGATAAGCAACATTTCATTTTATGGTGGTTTTTGCCTTAAAACTTTTAAAATAATGTAGAAAATAGAACTTTTGCAGAACTTTTATTCTCAATATACTTGTACGAAGCGTTAAAGCAAGACTTCTGCCAAAAATCTGTCAATGGAACATCAGCAGAAGGCGAAAAACACGATAAAATAAAATGTTGCTTATCAAGTTCTTGCAGTAAGCCCTTCATTTATAAAAAATTATTTTTAACAAAATTTTTTACTCCAAAACGCAAAAAAATCTGAACTTAGAAAATTTTTGCGTGTCCTATTGTTGAATAATTATTTTTTTTTGTAAAACAACACTAATTCTAGTAATAAAATAAGTTTTGTAAAATTACATTGGAATTTTGTACTTTTCAATACATACATTTCAAACTGAAAACCTTGTAAATGATCTTAAAAAAAAAAATGTTTGTAATAACACATTTTTTGGTAGAAAGACTAAATAACATCAAGTAAAATTTTGTTGTACAATAACAGTTTTCTTGTGTAAAAAAACTAAACACCTTGTAATATTTTTTTAATTTGTAAAATAATTCACTTTTTTGTAAATTTACCTAAAAAATTTGTAAAATAAATTTACCAACATATAATAGTAAAATTACAAAGCAAACTGTAGTTTTCGTTTTATTAAATATACAACAATTTTTGTAAAAAGACAAAAATATTAGTAAAATAGAATTACAAGACCTTTTACTTGTAATTTTACAAACTTTTTTTTTTGAGTGTAGGTTTACAAGCTTTTTTGCTAGCATTACAGTTTTTTTTTTTTTTAGTGTATGGGTTAAAAATTTGTTGGCCTGTTTAATTGAAATTTAGATATTTTTAATTTCATTTTTAGCCAACGATATGTAATTATACAGGCGTATACATATGTGAATGTTTATTGTATGGTTAATGCATTTGTTTATAATAAATATTTATTATATTTATTTGTCATATTCATTCATTCACTCATTCGTAAATCCTACTTGTACAATTTATGTATAAAAAATATTTATATACTAACAATATTATGTACTTATTAAATAAATGTAAATACAAATGTGCGTGTGTATATCATACATAAGGGTTGTTCAAATTTCTATTTAATGAAAAAGTTAGTTATGGTGTTTTCCTATCTGGCAAAAAATGTGCCTTTTTTGCATTTTGCCCAGTGTTGCCACCAATGGAATTCGAAATTACACAAGAAATTATCAAAAGTCTCACAAATTACACAAAAAATTTTTATTTTGTCGTTCCGTTTGTAACCCCTGTTTACACCTGATATTTTTGGTGGCAATCAGCAATAAAGTATGCAAAACGAACAAAAAAAAAATCAGCTTTGCGTCTATTTTGATAAATTCCAAACAAAGATGGCGTACGATTTTGATGGTTTATTGCCACCAATAGTTGCTCAGAAAAATTGCTTAGCAATTATTGCTATATAAATTTTGATGTTATGTCTAAGTAGTATTTATATCAGTTGTGGACACTAAAATATCGAAATATCGGTCAGAGGGCCCTTTAAGTATATTTACATTATAGGTCATTGATCGATTCTAAGACATTCTCTGAATGTTCGTCCGTCCGTCTGTATAAAACATATTTTTGTACGACATAAAAAATCTAGACTCCTGAAGATTGGCACGAATTTGTCTTACGGTCATAGGTAGGCTAAGTTCGTAAATGGGGAAAACCGGTAAAGGCAGAAAAATGTTTCCCCTTGAAAAACTCAACCAACCTCTGAAAAACTAAATTTTTTGAATAATTTCTTTGTATTTTTGTTTAGCAAATGAAGCAATTTGCAGTCCGCCTCCTTTTGTAGGCGTGGATAAAAAAAATAATTTTAATAATGATAAAATGATTTTAATATTGATATAATTGTAATAATTAAGTGCAAAAATCGTCAACTTGACAATTAATTTATCGCATGAAAGTGTCCCCCTATATTGGGATACTAAAAGATATTGAATAGCAATTTTCAGATTTGGGAATAGGGATTCTCCAGGAAAATTTTTAATTTAAAAAATTTGAGAGCGTTGTTTTTCGACATCTAAGTCTTAAAGAAAATTAAAATTGTCCCACTTTTGGATAATTATCCAAAAAGTGGCAACACTGATTTTGCCCCAAAAATTATGTTTTTGTGTTCTTTCCTGAAAAGGTCTGCCCTATAAAGTGCAAGAAAGTTGCACTTTTTGGTTGAAATTGCCTTATACACTAGCTGACTTTTTCTGTGTTGTTTTCTTAAAACAGCTGTTAAAAAAAACAGGGCAGAATATTGCCGTATGTTGTGTTCTATTCCAGTCAAATAAAGTGCAAATTTTTGATGGTATGGGTTAAACATTTTAACAATATATACACTAAAAATGCAAACATTTTTTTCAGAAAAGAAAACACAATTAGTTTTGCTGGGTTGTGGAGAAACATGGATCTCTACATCCCAGCAAAACTTTTTAAATGGTCACGGTTATGTAACGCATTACAATGTAATGCATATAAAAAAAAATAAAATAAACATAGGCATTATTATTTCATCATGTAAGCTTAACATAGGCATTATTATTTCATCATGTAAGCCTCATGCATTACTTTGAGTCTCATCCCATATAAAAATCATCAATCCAGTATAGATAAAGTAAGGTAATATGACCGATAGGCTTAGATGCTCAGCAAAAACTTCGCTTACCAAGTAATTAACTTAAGGGGTTAGAAAACATATGATTAACTAGTTACCTCCCAATTTCAACGTTAATTATTTTAACACGGTGATGTCATTGGAGGTAACCATATTTTTTCCTTTTTTGGTGTAACTTATGGTATGGTATGGTATTCATAGCCATTACCAAGTAAGCGAGACAGGAAGGAGTACCCATAGCCAAGTTTTTGCTTGGTATGTTTCGAAAAAAAATTTAGGGTGAAAAAATCTAACATTTTACCTCGCTTTTGGCAACTTTGGGGCAATTATGGGGCTTTTTGTGAATTCTTACCCCTACTCGCCTAACACAAAAAGTCCCACAACTATCCCGGAGTCGCCTAAAAAGTTGTAAAATCTGAGATGGACCACCATTAATTTTCCCTCCCCAACAGTTTTTCCAAACATCCCTAAGCCCTTTCTCCACTCCCTAAGCGGGCTTCCATACAAGGCTTTCAACGGTAAAATTGCTTCTAACAATCTTAAGGGTGGCTTTGGAGAAGTCAAATTTTTGACCGACACCAATAGCTTTTCAACCCCAAAATTTTTTCAGAACATCTCACCATCTATCTTCAATTAAGATGGTTCCCATACAATGCTATTTATTTTTTTCAACTTTTTTTATTAAATCCGCTTCTACCGCTCCAAGGGGGCCTCCTAGAAGGGTAAAAAGTAAGACCCCTCTTAACTTTTACCTCAACATTTTCTCTGAACATAACTACCTATCTTCACTTCCTAAGGGGTTTTCCATGCAATATTTCTTGGTATTATGTAAAATTTCTTAAAGAATGGGATATATCTCATAAAATGGGCCATATCTTATGGAATGGACGAAATTTTTTTTACTTCACTAATTTAAAGCAATTAAACAATTTAAATAATTTAAAAATCTTAAATTCGTAGATTTTTTAAAAAAGATTTTATTTTAAAAATCCCCAAAAAAACGAAATTTTTTTCATTAAAAGGAACAAATTTAGGGGGTAAGACCTCAAAAAAAAAAAAAAAAAATTACGAGTCATCTAATCATTAAGTGAATCTGATAAAATTTTGCACAAAGGTAGCCAGGAGTTCGAATCTCGAGTTGACAATATCGTTATTTATCTTATTTGAATAGCCCTAATACATATACAACATTTGTGTTTAACAACAATGTTTTCACAGTAAATGTCATACTTGGATGCTCCATTAACTCGTGTCAAATATGCTTAGATTTCAAAACCAATATTATGGTTCTCAATATGAGTCTTAAAAGCTGTCAACTGTTCAATATAAATGTAAACAGTTACATTACATATAAAAGTATGTTCATGAGTTGGTCTGTATTAGTGTTAAGTACATACATCATACATACATATCCACACATATGTATGTATGAACGTAGGAACCATCCGTACATACTTACATATTTATATCTGTACAATATAACAATATATTTTCGTGTATTTGTATGTTTGTATGTATATTAACTAAATGTCATCCATTATCACTTTTACTTATGAAATTTTATTTATTTAAGTACGTACAAATGTACGTATGTATGTGGGTATTTTAATATGTATGTACTTACTTGTATACTTTAATACTTTTAATGTAAGGATGCTAGCATTAGAAATTTGATAGCTTGAAATTGACGAAATTTCCTATAAAGCAAGCCAATTAGATAAACTTATTAAATAAATCCGGAAAAACTAGTTTTTTTCTAATGAATTAAAACTACAAATTCTTCTTTTAATTTTGGTCAGTTAAACTAAGTTACAGAAACATAAAAAAAAAAAATCAGTTGATTTTTAAATATGTTTCCAACAAAATCCTACCAACACTATTGTTTGGTTAGGTACTGTTTTTATTGTAAAATAGCAAAAACAAAAATATATTATTATTCGCCGGTGGTGGATAAGTATATACAATTTTTGCTTTAAAAGAGTTATTTTTGTTGGAAAACAGATTTTGGACCTTCATAATAGTATTTCTCATTTAACTTGTGAAATATATGAAAAATTATGTCTGGTTTGATGTTTGATTGACCAACAATGATTCTCTAAAATCTGCTGAAGATTCCTTAGTGGGGATGAAACAGATCAGTACAGATATACTATGAGATGAGTAACTTTTTAAAGCAATAAATTAATAATACACTTTATGACAATATCATAAATAGAAATATTTTTGGGCCTCGAGCTAGAATAAAACTCTAATGGAATATATATATGTTTATATTTTAAAATTTTTGGATTACTTTTTGAAACAACACAGCAGAAATTTTGCTGAACTGGCTGCAGCTTTTGGAAAGGAAACTTGAGTCAAGGAGCGCATCCAAACCTGCTGAATTTATGCATGATTCTCTAAGGCGATGTCACACTTTAGAGCGCTAGTTGGATACACCGAAAAAGCGCTCTTAAGATGCTCTGAAATCACGTCTATTTAAAGCGCTGATAAAAGCGCTATAAAGATGCAGTATATTCATGTACCTTTTTAGAGCTGATTTAAGCAGAATAAAGATGAAACACATTTAACTATTTCTGAAAAACAATAGGAAAATCTGAAATAAAATTGACTGTATCTGAAATACAGTTGGAAAATCTTAAAATATAATTAAGAATTGTTGAATTATAAATGGGAATTTATGAAATATAATTGAAAATTTTTGAAATGTAATTGAAAATTTTTTGGGTATAAATGGAAATTTCGGAAATACAATTGGAATTTTTTTAAATTTAATTGGACATTTTTTAAATAAAATTGGAATTTTTAAAATATGATTGGACATTTTTTGTAATATAATATTTATTTTCTGAAATTAAAGTGAAAATGATGTTTTTGTATTTAATTTTTTTTTTTAATACTAAAAAATATTTTAAAATCTGGCCTATTTATTATCATCATTCAAAATGTGTTAAAGGTGTTATGATTGAAGCACTTTTTGCAGTCAAATCTTGTGTCTTTGCCAAAACTCGTGGTTTTTCATTCAAAATATGGTGAATATATTAAAAAGGAAAGCAAGTGTAAATTTTTATCGAAAAATAATTTATATTATAAGTTTTATATAAAAAACTTAAGAAAAAATTTAAATGTTTTCCCCTTACTTTTACTGCATTGTCAAGAGCGTTCTTTGGATGCGCTTCGGTAGGCTATAAAAAGATGCTGTGTCGCCAAAATTTATTTTTGCTGGGAAACATAACAAAAACTTTTGCCTTTTTGGAGCCGGCAAAATGTGGTCTTTAAGATGCATTTTCAATACTTTTTATACCCTCCACTCTAGTGATAGAGGGTATATATAAGTTTGTCATTCCGTTTGTAACACCTCGAAATATTGGTCTAGGACCCCATAAAGTATATATATTCATGATCCTCGATCGATTTTAAGACGATCTAGCGATGTCCGTCCGTCCGTCCGTCTGTCCGTCTGTCCGTCTGTCTGTCTGTTGAAAACACGCTAACTTTTGAAAGACTTAACGGAGGCTCCTGACGTTTGGCATATATGTTGGGCATTAACCTGGTCAGGTTGGTATTGCAATCCAGCGAAATCGGTCCAGTGGTTCAAAAGTTATGAGCAAAATACTGAATTGCGGCAAGGGTTTTTCGTGAATTTTTAAGATAAAAAGCACTATAACTTTGGAAAAGCAATTCTGAGGATGCTGAAGCTTGGCATATATATTTTCCGTTCCTCCAGCCTCGTTCGTGTTGAATTTCAGCCAAATCGGTCCAGTGGTTCAAAAGTTATTAGCAAAAACGTGAATTTCAGATTAGCTTCACCTAAAATTCACGTGTTGAAAACCCGTTAAACCTGTTTTAAAAACATTGGTAAGTCACAAAAATATTTTACAACGTATTTTTGTCACTCAAAAATATTTTTATACCAAAACAAAAAAAAAATACACTCGAAAAAAATTTTACACTCAAAAAAAATTTTACACTCAAAAAAAATTTTACACTCAAAAAAAAAAATTAGTAATTTAAAAATTAGTAAAATAAAAATACAAAATTTATGTTTTTATGTGATATATCGTGAACCTATATTCAAAATATGCCAACTCAAATTTGACGGAAATGAGTTTCCGATGGCAAATAGCTCCCCTATGTAATACCTATCTGCCATAAAAATTTGAGAGCAAAAAAATAATTTGTTGTCGTTTTACATCCATTTTTGTTATTCTGCTAACTCAAAGTACATATTTTTTTGGTGGAAATAAATGCCAACTCCCATTGTAAATTTCCAAAAAATTTTCAAAAAATTTTTAAAAAAAAATTAGACCACATATCTTATTGCATTTGCCATGCTAAACACGAATCTTGTAAAGATTTTGATATCTAATGACTGGTTCTCGAGATATTGCCATTTTGAAAATATCGTTAAATAGTGTTTGCAAAAAAAAATTGCTTATATTTATATAACTTTCAAACTATTTATCAGATTGAAACATTATGAATGGGGCAAATAAAGTCAATGATATAAGCTTCCAAAATAGCTAGTTTGGAGTGACCCTATTGCAATACAGCGTGAGTTACAGAGTGCCAAAGTTGACCACCCTAAGATTAAAAGGCTTTCGGAGCTAGTAACTTTTAAAAATATGCAAAGATTTTTAATTTTTTGTTCAGTTTTTGCAATTACCGTACTAAGGATAACAAAAACCAAAAAAAAAAATTTTTTTTTAATTTTTCCAAAAAAAATGTATTTTTATTTTCCGACAAAATATGCCAACTCTAAAAAAATATTTGTTTTTTGATATAGTAATAAATGCCATCTCAAAAAAATACGCAAAATAGTGCAAAATATGAAATTTTTTGCATCGGTATATATTATTTAGAATATTTAAAACATTTTATGGAAGGTACATTGTTTATTTTTGCAATAATATGCGAAATAACTAGTTTCTTAGCTCTCCTGAACAGTAAGCTTTTTCGAGTTGGCATTTATTGAATATAGTTCGACGATATGTATTTATTAAATAAGTTAATTTTACAAGAATATTTACAAAAGTTTATATTTAATACTACATTTTTTAAACATATATTTTTTTTCTAATTCTCAGAATCTGTGAAAAAGGTCTCAGCAACTGAGACTTTTATATAAAAAAAATGTCTCAGAATCTGAGATTTTTTCTACCGAAAAAAAACCAGAATCTCAGACTTTTTGTATAGAATCTGTGATTTTTCTATAACAAAAATGTCTCAAAACCTGAGACTTCTTCTATAGGAAAAATATGTATGAATCTTATACTTCTTCTATAGCAAAAATGTCTCAGAGTCTAAAACTTTTTCTATAGAAAAAATGTTTTAGAAACTGATTATTTTTCCATAAAAAAAATTTCTCAGAATCTGAGTCTTTTTCTATAGAAAAAACATCTCAGCATTTAGGACTCAGAACCTGAGAATGTTTCTATAGAAAAAAATGTCTTAGAATCTGCGAATTTTTCTTTAGAAATTCTCAGATTCTAAGACATTTTTTCTGTAGAAAAATTCTCAGATTCTGAGACATTTTTTCTATAGGATTATTCTCAGATTCTGAGACATTTTTTCTCTGAAACATTTTTTCTATAGAAAAATTCTCAGATTCTTAAACGTTTTTTGTCTGAAACATTTCTTCTATAGAAAAGTTCTCATTTTCTGAGACATTTTTTAAGAGAAAAATTCTCAGATTCTGAGACATTTTTTCTATAGAAAAATTCTCAGATTCTGAGACATTTTTTCTATAGAAAAATCCTCAGATTCTAAGACATTTTTTCTATAGAAAAATACTAAGATTCTGAGACATTTTTTCTACAGAAAAATTCTCAGATTCTGAGATATTTTTTCTTTAGAAAAATTCACAGATTCTGAGACAATTTTCAATAGAAAAAGTCTCAGATTCTGGGACATTTTTTCTATAGAAAAAGTCTCAGATTCTGAGACATTTTTTCTGTAGAAAAAGTCTCAGATTCTGAGACATTTTTTCTATAGAAAAAGTCTCAGATTCTGAGATATTTTTTCTATAGAAAAAGTCTCAGATTCTGAGACATTTTTTCTATAGAAAAAGTCTCAGATTCTGAGACATTTTTTCTATAGAAAAAGTCTCATATTCTGAGACATTTTTTCTATAGAAAAAGTCTCAGATTCTGAGACATTTTTTCTATAGAAAAAGTCTCAGATTCTGAGACATTTTTTTCTATAGAAAAAGTCTCAGATTCTGAGACATTTTTTCTATAGAAAAAGTCTCAGATTCTGAGACATTTTTTCTATAGAAAAAGTCTCAGATTCTGAGACATTTTTTCTATAGAAAAAGTCTCAGATTCTGAGACATTTTTTCTATAGAAAAAGTCTCAGATTCTGAGACATTTTTTCTATAGAAAAAGTCTCAGATTCTGAGACATTTTTTCTATAGAAAAAGTCTCAGATTCTGAGACATTTTTTTTATAGAAAAGTCTAAGATTCTGAGACATTTTTTCTATAGAAAAATTCTCAGATTTTGAGACATTTTTTCTATAGAAAAAGTCTTAGATTCTGAGACATTTTGCTATAGAAAAAGTCTCAGATTCGGCGACATTTTTTCTATAGAAAAAGTCTCAGATTCTCAGAAACTTTTTCTATAGAAAAAGTCTCAGATTCTGAGACATTTTTTCCATAGAAAAAGTCTCAGATTCTGAGACATTTTTTCCATAGAAAAAGTCTCAGATTCTGAGACATTTTTTCTATAGAAAAAGTCTCAGATTCTGAGGCATTTTTTCTATAGAAAAAGTCTCAGATTCTGAGGCATTTTTTCTATAAATAAAGTGTCGGATTCTGGGACATTTTTTATATAAAAAAGTCTCAGATTCTGAGACATGAGTCTCAGATTCTGACATTTTTTCTATAAAAAAAGTTTCAGATTTTTTCTATAAAAAAAGTCTCAGATTCTGAAAAATTTTTTCTATAGAAAAAGTTTCAGATTCTGAGTTTCAGATTTATCGAAAAATGTCTCCAAATCTAAGACTTTTTCTATAGAAAATCATTGAGACATTTTTTCTACTTATAGAAAAAGTCTCAGATTCTGAAAAAAATTTTCTATAGAAAAAGTTTCAGATTCTGAGTTTCAGATTCTGAGACTTTTTTATGTAGCAAAAGTCTCAGATTCTAAAAAATTTTATCTATAAAAAAAGTCTCAAATTCTAAAGAAAAATTGTCAAACTCTGAGAAAAAAAAGTCTGGGATTCTGAAACATTTTTTCTCTCAAAATATTGCAAATCTGAGATATTTTTTTCTAGAACATTTTTTGTGCGAAATTTTTCCAGAATACTTGAGCTTTCCAATTTCCATAAAAAGTTTCTTACCACTTTTTTCTCGCATCTTCATCCCTCTACGTAATTTACGTTATCTGAAAAGTTTTCGAAATCTCTCTGGTTTCGTTGAGCCACATGCTTTTTTAAGACAATTTCTGAAAACCAAAAGGATATTTCACTTTTCGAACAAAATTCTATTTATTAAACAAAAACTTACGGTTTTGAATGATTTCCTTCTTCTTACTGCGGATAATTACTTTTTCCAAAGTTTTTAACTATTGTTTTTTGCTTAAATTCCTTTAGATATCATCTTCATCCCTCTACGTAATTTACGTTATCTGAAAAGTTTTCGAAATCTCTCTGGTTTCGTTGAGCCACATGCTTTTTTAAGACAATTTCTGAAAACCAAAAGGATATTTCACTTTTCGAACAAAATTCTATTTATTAAACAAAAACTTACGGTTTTGAATGATTTCCTTCTTCTTACTGCGGATAATTACTTTTTCCAAAGTTTTTAACTATTGTTTTTTGCTTAAATTCCTTTAGATATGAGAAATGTTTTGTGTTAAAATTTTGAAAATAAATTGAAATAAAATAAATTTTAATATTTTAGTTGATGTTAATAGCAAAAAACAATTTTAGTTACATACGACTTAATAATGATTGTGATATCCAATTTTTGTTTTTTTAATGGTTTCTTGTACCAGTAGTTGCTTGAACTGTTTTGGTAT
Organism: Pegoplata infirma; assembly: GCA_963921195.1. Lineage (NCBI taxonomy): Eukaryota > Metazoa > Arthropoda > Insecta > Diptera > Anthomyiidae > Pegoplata > Pegoplata infirma. Next base: position 155,255,725 of record OY992537.1, on the reverse strand, counting down.
ATAAATATGTTGATTATTTAACCAATACATGGTCACTAAGGCTTTTTTACGATTATATTGATAGTTTTTCTTCCCTAGCGGTAGAAAATTAATAAAAGAAATGAATTGTGTATTTAATAAAAGAAATTTGATGATTCCAACTGAATCCCAACTACACTCAGAAAATTATTGCAGTTACTACATGACGGTCGTTTGTGTAGTAAGTAGTAGCTGTTGTTTTTAACTACAATTTCGGTCGTTTTTGTATGAAAAAATCTCAAACAACTTTTTTTGTAGTAGTTTCAAAAAATAACTACAAAAAATATACTACACTGTAGCAATAGTTGATTTATGTAGTTGTTTTTAGTTTTTTTTCTAAAACTCGTTTTTTTCTAGAAATTTTTATTGCAAACGAATGTGTCGAGCGAGTTGGTCGTGCGGGATGCGAAAGGAATTATTTTTATACCAAATAAATAATATCTAAATAAATTAAATTACAATTTATTAAATTTAATTATAACAAAAAATATGTTTTTGGAAAAATATTCTTGAGCGATAGAAAATAAGTGGATAAATGAGATAACAAGTGTGTATAATATAGCGCTCACATAAGCGTGCGTAAAAACCAATCGGAAAAAAACAAAATAAAATGTGTGCAGTGTTTTGTTTTCTTATGAGCGCGCCATCTTTCTTTTCTTTGTATACACAACAGAGCAGGTACATACTTTTTTGAAACATTTCAAATTAATTCTTTTTTTTTATAAATCAATTTTGCCAAAGCATTTCGTTTTTTTTTATTCCAGACAAATTTTGATCAGTAGCGGTGAAAATTTGAAATGAACTATTAAAAAAAAAAAAGGTAAATACAATCAATTTATTTTGTTTAACATTTTATTAATATAATTTTTTTCTTCTATAATTCCAGATAAATACATCAAAAAATTGTCATCATGTCGAAATTCTATACAACCAACTGAAATTTATTGCTTTTTAAATAAATAAATATCAATCATTTAAACGTTTAAGAAATTTTTTAAATAAAATTTCAGGCAATTGTAGAAAAAACAACTGTATTAAACAGTTTTGTAGTAGTTTTTACTACATTTTGTAGTTGAAAATCAATAGTTAAAAACAACAACATGTTTAGTTGTTTTTACCGTTTATGTAGTGGACGCCTTTTCAACGACAAAATGTAGTCAAAACAACTGTCTTTTGTAGTAGATTTTACCGACATACTTTTTTGAGTGTACTCCTTTCTCTGTGTGTAAACTACATATTAAAGCACATTTAAAGCAAGCTTTAAAAATATTAATTGTATTTGAACTTAATTAAATCTAAATAATTGCAAACTTCATTATTTGTCTTACTATTATGGGACAGATGAAGTTGACATTAGCTATTGTGATGGTTTTTAGTACCTCTACTTAATCAAGTGGATCAGACTATAGACAATATAAAAACTTATTTAAACAGTTTTTTTGTTTTGTTTTTATTGCAATTTCGGAGTGAATTCTTGCCTGAAGAATGCTTTTTATGTATAAAATACAAACATATGTAATATCTACACATGTATGTTTTACAAATTATGTATATGTATTTATGTTAGAGTGGTCCTTATTTTAAAAATTTTAGATTTCCGCTTCTTCTACATCCTGGATTTGTTAAATGACCTAAAAAATATACAAGGTAAAATTTTTACCCAAATCGGTTAACTCCTTTTGATCAAGGATGCTACAGCTCCTCTATAAGGATGATTAAAAAACTATGTAAGTGGCATCATTATTTATTATTCAGTTTTTTTATTCACTTTTTGATGCATTTTTTTTATTCACTATTTTGCTGCATTTTTTGTTAACACTGAAAATCACGAAGAAATAAGGCAATAATTATTCACTTTTTGTATAAAAAGATACAAAAGTGAACAAAAAAGTGAATATTTTTTCATAATTATAATAATTATTCACTTTTTATTCAAAATTATTTACATTTTATACAAAAATTGAATAACTATTCACTTTTTTCTTGCGGATTTTCAGTGTTTACAAAAAATGCAGCAAAAAAGTGAATAAAAAAATGCATCAAAAAAGTGAAGAAGGTGTAGCATCCTTGTTTTTGATACAACAGCGTGACAAAAGTGACCACTATTTTAGAAAAAAAAGGTGTGACCAACGTTTTTAAATATTTGAGACATGCTGATTCCAATTTCGTACTCCGTTTTTCGATGTATGGTACAGTTTTCTTGCAAAATGTCATTAAAGAGTTGCTGATTTCGAACCAGTTTTTTAACAAAAACAATTGCAAAGTTAATGATTTATAAATTTTATGTCATGGAAAACAAAGATATGACCTGTAGCAATATTTCTTATGCAAATTTAGTTTAAAGCTTATCATCGTAAGCCATTAAATTTGGGAATTTCTTCATTTTTTTAGGTTTTTGCGAATTTAACCGTAAAATTGGTCTTTGATAAAAAAACTAGCTTTTAGTGATTCAAAAAGGCATCTCTAACAATACGAATAGTGGACAAAAAACAGTAATGTGACGGCGCCATGAAATAAGTCCCAAGAAAAATAATGCAATAAGTCCCAAAAATTTCCATACGATTTGGGAGTTATTTCATAATGAAATAACTCCCAAATCTGCGGGGATTACTTAATTTTTTTTGGAAGTTATTTCATTTTTAAGTTTGGGAGTTATTTCATTATGCAATAACTCCCTAACTATTTTAATGAAATAACTCCCAACAGTTTGAGAGTAAATTATGAAAATAAAAATTGAACTCATTGAATTTTCAAGTTTCTTTAATTTTTATTAAAAATAATAAAAATTAGATATTTTCTTTAGTTATTTTCAGGAAAAGTTAATTTATTACGGGGAAAGTAAATAACCTCGAACTAGAATAAACTCTTTTTCAATGCTTTTTGAATTATCTTGTAAATAAACTCAGAAAACCATTCACTCAGAAGTACATCATTGTCAATCAAAATCCAAAAATAAAATAATGCGTTTGCTTTAAGACGAAATGCATGCTGCGAGTAATTGTGAAAATTTCGAGTTCTTCTAACAATGGTTTTAATTTATGAAAATTAAGAGGTATTGTATGACAAACTGAAGATCCGCAACCGGTGTAATAAGAAGTTTTAGGATCCTGTTGGTTTGGCGGACACATTATATTATTTAAAGTGTAGGCGAAATGGACTTTTGGTCTTTTACAACCCACTCACTCTTTTCTTTATTTTGAAATATATGTTGTTGGAATACAATTATATGTTTGAAAAGATTTGAATGCATATGGTAGTGAAGAAAGCGCCGCAGGCGAAAAATTTTTACAAGAGATTTTAACAAAAAATTTAAAAAAAATCGCGCGATTTTTTTTTAATTTTTTGTTAAAATCTCTTGTAAAAATTTTTCGCCTGCGGCGCTTTCTTCACTACCATATGCATTCAAATCTTTTCAAACAAATAATCGCTTTGTTTCCACATTTATTACACAGAAGCCTGGAAGCTCTAAAAGGCTTCCAGGAATCTGTTTTCAAGTTTTATACGTGGCTTGTTAACTGTTTTAACCAAGATGATTTATATTTTTTTTCTAATTTGAGTTCATATTTTTGTGGCGTTTATTTTCTGTTCTTCTCGCAGCCGCCAGAAATATTATACGGATATCATTCAAACATTTAAAGAAATTTAATCAATGGGTACGTTCAGCAGAGAAAGCTGCTACTCAGCTGCTCCTCAACATTCTGCTGAACGGTTTAATTTTTGACATTTCAGTCAACATGTTGAGTGAGCGCTACTCATCACTGGTAGCGAAGAAAAATAATGCTACATTCGATCACAAACTGATACATAAGCTGTTTTATTGAAATTATTTATTTTTTGACGTTATTCAAGGAAAGAAACAAAAAAATATATAAAAAAGTATATTCCACAGAAAAAATAAATGAAAATATAAAAAAACAAAAAAATTATTCGAATATTTTTAAACATTTATAAAAAAGTGCGTTCAGCAGAATCAACTAATCAAAACGTGCTACATCTCAACTGTTGAGTAGCAGGTTTCTCTGCAGAACACGCCCAATGTGTCAGTAAGCTGCATCCCAAAAAAGTAGAGAAGGGATTGTAGGCACTTCAGAGATTTGTTTTTTAAAGAGATACAATTAAAGTATTTTTGGGATTTAAACAGTTGATTGGGACTTATTTCATTGGGAGCTATTTCATGGCGCCTAATGTGACATGGACCATCATGATGAAAATCGCGAAAACCGTTTTTTTTTGTATATGGCAGCATCATTTTATGAAATGATGGTTCCATCTTTTAGTATATAATGTGGGAGCCTTAAACAATGAACTGCACCAAAACTTGTCCAAAAAAATTTTCATTTGCAAAAAATATTTTATTAAAAACTATTATTATTGTAGGGCAAACACAGAAATAATAGCCTAAGAAATATTGCTGTAAGTCATATCTTTCTTTTCCATGCCTTAAAATTTAAAAATCATTAACTTTGGAAAGGTTTATTTTAAAATAAAACAATTAAAAACCCATCCAATCTTTAATGACATTTTGCAAGAAAACTGTACTGTATCGAAAAACGGAGTAGGCCGTTCGAATTAGCACGTCCTTAATACATAGAAATGATGGTCGTAACTCTTGTTTATTTTTTTGTGTTTCGCAGTGTAGCGTATTACATTAGTAAAATTCTTTCAGTGTATGCAACGTACTATATACAACACTCGAGGCTACTAGGAATATAAAATAGTCTGTTATAGAATAAAAACTAAAAAAAGTTTTACGAATATGTTGTAAGTGGCATAAGAGTGTAACTAAATGTTTTGTTGAATATTTGCTGATATGTAAGTATGTAGTATCAGTAGTAACTTGCATTTAAGTATGTGCAATGGTGAGTTTGTAAGGGTGTAACTTATTTATGTGGAAGAATATTAACATTTTGCATTTTTTTAAAAGATGAAAATTTATTACAAATTTTGCATTTTCATGGGCATATTGTTCTTATAATCGCATTTTTTTTTTGTGGGAGTGCTGACAGGACATTATATAACACTGTGCAACAATTTGAAGGTCATGGTCGGGGGGGGGGGGGGGTGAACCAAACCAAGACAGAATGATAGTATTTGGTTAGTATAGTAAAACCCCCATAGGGATTGGCGCTGTGTGGGTACAGTCGATTTTTATGGCCCACTGAAATTTTGATTTTTTTTTCCAAAAGGGGGTTAAAAAAGTCGAAAAAATAATGTTTATGTTACTCTTAGTCTAAACTTGAGCTCAGATGTCTTTGATAGAATTTGATGGGGATTATTTTTCTAGAATATATTAACCCTCTATCTGCCCTGCTTTTGGGTCATTTTAGTCCTTTTTTCAAGAAATCACTCAAAAGTCTCATAAGATCTTCGTTTAAAGGGTTAAAATATTCTACGAATATTTTGTTCATCAAATTTCACTTGGGGTCTTCACTGGCAAAAAGTTCGACCGGTCTGCAAAAAATGCGTAAAAAAAGTCTAATTCATTTTTCATATTTATGGCAGAAACTGTTTACGATTGTGAGCAACAAATATAGGATATTAGTCTGAGGGTGGACCCTTCCAGCTGAGGATGATAGTATTTGGTTAGTATAGTAAAACCCCAAAGGGGTTTGGCACTGTGTGGGTACAGTTGATTTTTATGGCCCACTAAAGTTATTATTTTTTTCCCAAAGGTGTTTGAGAAAAGTCGAGAAAAATAAAGTATATATTAATCTGAGCCTAAAATTGAACTCAGATATCTCCAGTAGAATTTGATGGAGATTATTTTTCTAGAATATATTAAACTTCTATCTGCCTTGTTTTTGGGTAATTTTTATCCTTATTTTAAGGAATGACTTAAAAGTCTACTAAGATATGAGTTTAAAGGGTTAACATTTTCTAGGATTATTTTTGCATCAAATTTCACAAGGGGTCTTCACAGGCGGAAAGTTAAACTGGTCTGTAGAAAATGCCAAAAAATGTAAAATTGTAAAGTCTAATTTATTTTTGATATATATGCCGGAAACTGTTTACGATTGTATGCAACAAATAAAGGATAATGGTCTGGGGGTGGACCCTTCCAGCACAGGATGACAGTATTTGGTTAGTGCAGTAAAATCCCAAAAGGGCTTGGCGCTGGGTGGGTACAGTAGGTTTTCATGGTCCACTGATTTGTTGTTTTAATTGTCCAAAGAGGTTTAAAAACCAAAAAAAAATAATATTTATGTTACTCTGAACCTAAAATTTAACTCATATGTCTTCAGTAGAGTTTAATGGGTACAATTTTTCTAGAATACATTAAACTTCGATCTCCACTTTTTGGGTCATTTTAGTCCTTGTGTTAAGAAATGACAAAATAGTCTTCTTAGATTTGCTTTAAAAGGGTTTATGTTTTTTCATCCAATTTCAATAGGGATCTTTAAAGACAGAAAGATTTGCCAGCTTACAAAAAAAACGGACACTAGTTTTATTAGTTTTTCAAATTTAAGCCACCCAAAGGGCTTGGCGCTGTGTGTTGCACAAATAAAAAAATAAAAAAATTGTGCCAGTTTTTGGTTTAATTACAACCTATAAAGTGGTTTTGGATAACTTACGAATGTTTTTGCTCTAAAAAACTTAGGTAAATTATCCAAAACCACTTTATAGATTGTATTATCCCCAAAACGTACACATTTTTTTTTATTTTTTTGTGTGTGTAAAACCCTTTTATCATTTCTTAACAAAAGGACTAAAATGACCCAAAAAGTGGAGATAGAAAAATTATACCCATTAAATTCTACTGAAGACACCTGAGTTCAATTTTAGGCTCAGAGTAACATAAGCATAAGTTTTTTCGTTTGTATAAACCTCTTTGGACAAATAAAACAAAAATCAGTGGGCCATAAAAACCTACTGTACGCACCCAGCGCCAAGCCCTTTGGGGATTTTACTGCACTAACCAAATACATTCATCCTGTGCTGGAAGGGTCCACCCCCAGATCATTATCCTATATTTGTTGCATACAATCGTAAACAGTTTCCGGCATATATATCAAAAATTAATAAGACTTTACAATTTTTAATTTTTTGACATTTTCTACAGACCGGTTTAGGTTAGGTTAGGTTATGAAGGATGACGCTGGCGGAAACCAGCGTCCATTATGATTCCTTCAATTCTTTTCCCTCTTCTCTGTTTAGTCCTAAATTGTTCGCCTTATGCGTCCCATTTTTTTTTTTACACACACAGGCTTAACCGATATAAAAAAAGGAAACTTTTTGTTGTTTGTTTTTACACTGGAAGGTTTCCAAAAATACAGCAAGATTGTGGTATTTTTTTTTTTCTTTTTCTTTATAGTACCACTAATATATTGTTAATATTGTGTGTGTTTTATTTGTTATTTTTTTTCGTTTTTATTCTCGTATGTCCTCTTGCTCAATCTGTTTTGCTGTTTTAATGAATATCATGTATTTATTCTGATCAGCTGTTCCATGTAAATATATATAACAGGGCGAATCGGAGGTAATAATATTTATTTAGAGTGACTCATAATTGATCGATAATAGAACAGGGTGACTCACATAAAATTATACTATTTTTTTTTACACCGAGAGAAAAGTTAGTACAAGGGATTTTAATTATTGCTTTTAGTAGAGTTTAGAAGATAAATAAAATAACAGATAAATGATAAAAAATAATAAAGGATAAAAATTAATAAATAGGGAAAAGAGGGAAAAGAGGGGAAAGCAGACAAAAATAAATTTATTTAATTTAAATTTAAAATTTTTTTTTTTTTTTTTTTTTTTTTTAATAATATGAAGTGGAAGATTTTTAAACGGGCTAGGGTATTTAGTTTTTGGCCTCATCTTATTTACTTTTCTCTTCTCTTCTAAGAATGAGTAACATCTCGGACTCAATCACCCTGAACGGCAGCAACGAATTAGGTGACATTGATGATTCATGCTCCCTTACATCATCTGTTGCGTCCGGTACATCTATTAAAAATGCCCGTAGAAATATAAGAGTCCTTAGCCGTAAGAGCAACCTTACAAGTAGTGAGAAGAGCCGGCTAGCGCGTGCTCTTACGATCGTTGAGGATAGTGAGAGATTTAATTCTACATTGAGGGCTAGCGATGATAGGTCCCTTGCGAGTGCCATGAATAAAATCCTTGTGAACGGTGAGGGTTTGAATAAAGCCGATTCAGGCTTTCGTACGGCTAAGCAAGCCCATCTATCTGTTGAAAGACAGAAAATGAAAATCGGAAAAGAAGATGATATTAAAAAGGCAAAATTGATCATAGAAGACTGGAACAGAAAAAATGTCGAACATAAAGAAGCGCAATATAGCAAGAATAAGGTAGTGGTTTCATCAGTCCAATCCGACCGTAATACTGCTACCTCGCCGACCAATTTCTCACATCGCGATAGTTCTAATCCAGTCCAACTTGGTTGCATGAGCCAACCCGTTCTGAGGTCAATGTCTGGACTGGCTGGAACCGTTGCGGGCACTATGGATATAGAGCATGCTGACACGATTGGCCAACCCGCCTTGAACTCAGCAAGCAATATACCCAATAAGTGCAGTGAGGAAACGATGAGCTTTTCAGTGAAGACAAGGCCAGGTGAAAGCATCAACAAGCTTCCTTCTCAGGAACCAGACCTGGAACCTCTTGGTGCTATCACTTCTGGAGATATGGAAATTGAGCGCTCTGACACGATTGGCCAACCCGCCTTGAAATCAGAGAACACAATTTTCATAAAGCCAAGCATGCCATTCACAGAGGAAAGTAATTTGTTGCACCCGGAGCGTATCGGCATCATCAAAGGCCCCCTGGCTAGTCAGATAGGCCAAACCGCCGTCAAGCTAGCAAAGAAACCAACTGATGATGCAGTAGGTACACCAGTTGAAGGAGATGTTGGCACGATTTGCCAATCCGCCTTGAACCCAACGCAATCTTCATCTGGTGAACCATGCAAAGGGACAATAAATTATAATTCGCATGAAAAACGAAATCGTACCTTGGATACGCAATCACCTGAGGTTAATATCCGAAAGAAAGTTAAAAACGGCATTGATAATAAAGACTGTATTCAAGTGGTTATAATGGATAAAGGTCAACCTGATGGTCGCATTGATCAAGAAAAATGGACAATATTAGAAAATCGTTTACAGCTATGTATCACAGAATGCATCAGGGAGGGAAATGCTTTACCCCCCTTCTTCGGACATATCCAAACTCGGGATGGATATAAACTGCTAAATTGCAAAAACGAGGAAACTCAAAACTGGCTCAATGAGACTTTAAAAAAATTAGCGGGCATTTGGGAATCTGCTGATCTATATACCAGACCAGCGGAAGATTTAAAAAAGAGGCCAAGGATACGGATTTTCGTGACAGGTCCTATCATACCGAGATCGAGATTAGTGGAGATGCTAAGGGCGCAAAATAGCCACCACTATCCTTCAGGAGACTGGGATATCGTTTTTATGGACAAGCCCACTCAGCACGGCCAGGCGGTGACTATTATGATAAATGAGAGCACCGAAAGATTACTAGAGAAGAACTCATACGCTATAAGTGTTGGGCTTAGTTGTGTCGTAGCTAGACCTGTTACTAGGAGGGTTGAAGACAGACCTCGGGTAAGTCATGGAACTTAAAATAGTTCAAATTAATCTCCATCACTGCATTGAGGCCTCGGCTAAATTAATCCTCCATTTAAACAGGTACAACATCGACGTGGCACTCATTCAGGAGCCGTGGATCACGAGGACCGGAATCAGCGGACTCGAACATAATGAATATAAAATGTTTTGTAATAAGAATAATAAAGATAAATTAAGAACTTGTGTTCTGATTAAGAAAAATTTAAAGTGTATTCAATTAAATCAATTTACCAATGGCGACCAGACTGTTATAAGACTTGACTTTGCGGGGCGCTCTACTATCATATCATCAGTATATTTTCCAAGTGATGATGAGAAAGATCCTCCGCCTGATATTACTAGAACTTTGGTACAGTACACCTCACTACAGAACACCGAAATTCTGATAGGATGCGATGCCAATGCACATCATGTCCTATGGGGAAGCACTAACACGAACAAAAGGGGAATAGGTGTCTTGGAATTTATTCTTGAGAATAACTTGACTTTAGGTAATGTAGGCTCGGATCCAACTTTTGAAACAAGAAATAGGAAGGAAGTTTTGGATCTGACACTTGCTAGCCAGAATGGTAATTTAGAGATAAGAAATTGGAGAGTATCTAACGAAACATCTTTCTCGGATCACAAATATTTGGAATTCAGCGTGAATATTAGAAATACTCAACAGGTATCTACTTTTCAAAACCCTAGGAGGATAAACTGGCACACTTTCGAAGGAAGTATACGCGAATCAAGTATATGGAACAGGAAAGAAATGAATAATATTAATGACATAGACAACACTGTAAAAGAATTCGAGAGCACACTCAAAAAAGCGTTTGGCAAATCCTGCCCGACGAGCAAAAATAGGGGTAAAAAACAACAGCCTTGGTGGAGTAACGAACTTAAAACATTGATGAAGAGTACAAGGAAGGCATTAAATGATGCAAGGAAACACGACACTGATGAACTATGGACAGAATATAAGACAATCAGAAAGGAATTCAAGAAACAAATAAGGAAATCCAAGAGGGAAGCTTTTACCAATATGCTAAATGATATTGAGACTATAAAGGATACTTCAAGACTCCGAAAGCTGATGTCGAAGCAGGAACATGTACCAGGAACTTTAAGGTCTATAAATGGTACCTGGACAAATTCGGCGAATGACACTCTTGAAACGTTATTCAAGACCCATTTCCCGGAATGCAACCTGGATCTTAGTCAATTAGACAAACCAAACGAGTCAATTCATATCTGGCAATCACACAATGTGGAATTCCTTACGGAGGATAAAATAGAATGGGCAATCGGTTCTTTTGGACCCTATAAATCTCCGGGTCTAGATGGCATTTATCCCATAATGCTACAGAAGCTAGTGGGAATCATTACGCCACTTCTGAAACTAATTTATACATCCTGCCTTAGGCTATCATATGTACCGAAAAGCTGGAGAGAAGTAAAAGTTGTCTTCATCCCCAAGGTTGGGAAGATACAACATAGTAGCGCCAAGGACTATAGGCCAATCAGTCTATCATCTTTCCTACTTAAGACACTAGAAAGAATTCTGGAAGACCACTTGAGGAAGAGTATGTGTGCAATGGAACTCTCGGGAAACCAGCACGCCTACACAAAGGGTAAATCAGTGGAAACCGCCCTCCATGAGTTGACGATGAATATTGAGGAAACCATTAATTATAGCGAATATACTCTGGCATGCTTTCTTGATATTGAAGGTGCATTTAATAATATAAAATCTGGGGCAATAGAGAAAGCTCTAGCCAATTCAGGTAATGACCCAATGGTGAATTACTGGATAATGAAAGTCCTCACAAACCGTATAATTGAAGCCGAAATAGGAGGGGAATCAATAAAGGCAATGGCGACTAGAGGTACTCCCCAAGGGGGTGTCATCTCACCGACACTGTGGATTCTGGTATTAAATGAGGCTTTATTGAAGCTGAAAAAATACGGAGTGAAGGTAGTAGCTTATGCCGACGACTTAGTAATTTTGGCAAGAGGGATATCCCTGGACACAATATCCGACATTATGGAGCATGCTCTCTCATCGCTTTATAAGTGGGCCTCGGCCTGTGGACTAGGAATAAATCCTCAGAAAACGGAAACGGTTCTCTTCACAAGGAGGAGAAAAATACCTGAATTTCGATTACCACATATTGGGGGAACGTGTCTGACACTGTCTGATAGTGCCAAGTTTCTTGGCATAATCTTTGATAGGAAATTGAACTGGCTCGAAAACCTAAAGGAGAGAGTGAAAAAGGCGTATGCAGCCATGTATACTTGTCAGAGAATTATTGGAAACACATGGGGTCTTAAACCAAGACTTATACACTGGATATTCACGGCAATTGTTAGACCAACACTGGCACATGGTGCAGTAGTGTGGTGGCCTATTGTAGGAAAGAGCACGCACGCCACGTACCTGAACAGGGTTAATAGAGTGGCCGCCTTAAGTATCACTGGAGCACGAAGGACAACATCCACACATGGTCTAAGTAGGATTCTGGACTTGCCATCTTTGGATCTTTACATCCAGGAATACGCACTTAGGACACAGCTGAGACTAAGTCAAAACTGCGCGCTGAAAGTTCGAGACTATGGACACACAAAACTCATACGAGACCATCGATATGATGACTGTGTGACTGATTATATGACTCCACATATCGTGTGGGATGCAGGTATAACAATTGAAATACCATCTAGAGTATTCTGGGAAAATCCACCTGTTGGGGAAAAGCACATTGCAATCTACACGGATGGATCAAAGATGCCACAGGGAACAGGTAGCGGTGTCTACTGTGAGAAACTGGGAATTGAACACAGTTCAAGGATACAGGACAGCTGTAATATTTTTCAGGCGGAACTGCATGCAGTGTCAGAGGCAGCCAGACTTATTTTAATGAGGCCGATCTACTCCAGTGAGATCATTATTTACATTGATAGTCAGGCGGCTTTAAAGGCACTATATAACAGGAATATTCGATCAAAGGTTGTCAGCCGTTGTCGCCAAGAGCTTATGGCTCTCATCGAACAACACTCTTTAAGACTGTGCTGGGTTCCAGGTCATCAGAATATTCCAGGAAACGAGAAAGCTGACGAGTTAGCTCGTATGGGAGCAGTTTTACCATTAAGTTCAATAACGACCGACGTGCATCCGGGCCTGGATGCAATTTATTCCGAAATACGGAGAACATTTGAACGACAGGAAGATTTGAAATGGGAAAGCAGCCAGGACTGTATCCAAACGAAGGCCTTGTGGACTCGCGGTGGAAAAAGTATCCAGAAAACACTACTTTATATGGAAAAATCAGACCTCAGGAAGTATGTGGGTTTAATTACAGGCCATACTGGCTTGAAAGCTTATTTGAAAAAGTTAAAATTGATAAGAGATGACTTGTGCAGATGGTGTGGGGACGAAGAGATAGTGGAAGATTCATTCCATTATCTTTGTCAGTGCCCTGCACTATCTCGCACTCGATTTAATTGTTTTGGCTTTTATTTCTTTCAGGAACTGGAGGAACTTAGAGATGTCAACCCATGGAAGATGCTTAAATATATTAGGCTAAGTAAACTCGATGAGACATATATGGAGACATAAATCATCATTTACCAGGAAGGCAGTAGTGAATTATGATTAATATGTAAAGCAGCCAACAACAAAAACCAACCCCCCCCCCCCCTTTTCGAGGTATCACTTTGGATCAGGAACTGGTCTTGTGGACATTACGTCAACCTCTTAACCTAACCTAACCTAACCCATTTTGATGCTTTAATAAACGCCAGTAGAGTCCAAGGATTTGTGCCCCGAAGTTCTGATAAATTCTGAAAAATATAAGAACCAAAAATTTTAAATCTTCTAAATGATAGTGCAGGGCATTCGCATAAGAAATGGTAGGTGTCTTCTACGGATTCCCTGCACCATCTGCATGTATCATCATTTCTTATTCTAATTGTTACCATGTGTTTACCCAATGTGTTATGACCAGTAATGAGGTTAACTGTAGCTCTAACAAGGGAAGTATCTCAACCCTTATGAACCGATTTGCATGAAACGTAAAATATATATAAAAGAGACAATTCTAAGGTTGGGGTGTCTCGGCTGCCATAACCTTGTAAAATTTTGGCCTCGTTAAATACTTTTTTCATGAAAATGTGAAAATTTTGGGGGGTATTTATATGAAGACATAGAGCTACGATGTCCATATGAATACGAAATAATCTTTATTAAATTAAAGTCGATACGTATTTTTGCTCTAGAGGATATTCCTGTTAGTTCGTGAGTTATCGAAATTTTCCCGAAGGTCCGTATGGTTTCATAAGGGGACAACGAAATTTTGAAACACTGATATGGCCAAAAGCCGAGACACCCCAACCTTAAAATCGTCTCATTTATATTTATTTTAAGTTTCAGGCAAATCGGTTCATAAGGGTTGAGATACTTCCCTTGTAAGTTGCTTCCTGTTCATATCCAAAAGAATTTTGCTGTGTTAACAGGCTTTCATCCCATAATAATTTTGTCTGTACACTTCGATCAGAGCTGGACCATTTATTCAACCAAATCGCCCTTGAGTCCAATCTTATTTTCTGACAGAAACAGGCTTTCATCCCATAATAATTTTGTATGTACACTTCGATCAGAGCTGGACCATTTATTCAACCAAATCGCCCTTGAGTCCAATCTTTTTTTCTGACAGAAAATAGAGAGTGGAGGGAACACCTCAGATTCTGCTGTTTCCTGTGCGAGTTCCGCTCCCCGTCGTGCAAGCTCATCGGCTCTCTCGTTTCCCAGAATATCTTTGTGTCCAGGTACATCAAACATACAGACCGGTTTAACCTTTTGCCTGTGAAGACCCCTAGTGAAATTTGATGAAAAAAATATTCCTAGAATATTTTAACCCTTTAAACGCATATCTTAGTAGAATTTTAAGTCATTCCTTAAAAAATGGACTAAAATTACCCAAAAAGAAGGCAGATAGAGGGTTAATATATTCTAGGAAATAATCCCCATAAAATTCTACTGAAGCCATCTGAGTTTAATTTTGGGCTCAGATTAATATAAACTTCATTTTTATAAAATTTTCTTAATCCCCCTTGAGAAAAAAATAAAAATTTCAGTGGGCCATAAAAATTGACTGTACACACACAGCGCCAAAACCTTTGGGGATTTTACTATACAAACCAAATACTATCATTCTGTCTTGGTTTGGTTCACCCCCCAATTTCACTGTTGCACAGTGTAATCGGCCAGGGCCAATTGTAGGAGCTGTGGAAGAGAAATAGTCAGTGAAGCACTTGTCGGGGTCTGATAAAACGCCGCATTCAGTATTTGGGGCAAAGATTTGTCGATGACCTGGAATGCTTTAATGATGTCTCATTGACTTCTTTAGTAGAATATCGGGACAGGTTTAAGAAGTGTAACTTTAAAAAAGTGGGGGGCGGTAGAGAAATGAGAATTAAGGAAATCACAATGCAACTTATGGCGTGCCTGTAAATTCATCAAATGGCGGACACCTGTCCAATTTAACCGAATCTAACCAACACTCCAAATTATTTCTTTCCAAAATTTTTTATTGTGAAAAAATTTGTTTCACCTAATTTTTTTTCTGCTAAGACTAACTTTGACATTGTACTGAAAATATATTAAGTCAATGCTGATCATGGTTCATTTTGAAAAATTATTCGAAGGTGTTCTCAACTCGCTATATAGCAACTAACAAGGAAGGTATCCCATAGCTTACACTCCGATTGCCCTGCAATTTATATACGTTAATAGGAACCGAAAACTTAGTTTAACCTGGTATTTTTATCGGCTATCCCGGTGGTTAAAAAAGGGTTGCCACCTTATGAAAAATGATGGCCTTTCGGGAAAATCTGATTAAAAGCCAAATTAACAGGAATTTCGCCAAAAGCAAAGCCATGTGTCGGCTTAAACTTAATAGAGATAATTATATATGAATTTGGGGGTCGTACGTATATACTTCTTCATATAAAGTAGCTCACCATTTACACAATTTTTACCAGAACCAACTTACAAAAAAAAAAAAATTTTGCCAAGTCCGACACACCATTGGATAGTCCTTAAAAGAACCTTTCCATCTAATTTCCATATAGTTCTTTTGGAAGAAATAAAAAAAAAAAAAACAGGGTTCCACCCTCCGATTTCCCCCTTTAACCTTCAAGATGGCCTATAAAGAAAAAACCGGTATATCTTAGATTTTGTTCCTCTATAACATCATTCCTTGAGAGTAAAACTTAAGGTCAGTGTCAATTAGAAGCCCTTCTATTGTTTTATTTTTTATTCTGAAGACTCCATATCTTTTACTGTCTCTGGTTTTGTTATTCGATTAGGACTCGTGGATTTTTTTGAAGTTAACGGTACTTAACTATTAGAGTTGTCAACCGATTAAGAATAATTCGATTAATCGATCAAACAAATCCGAACTCTTGTTCGATTAATTTAAAAATGACGATTTTTGAATAACGAATAAATCGATTAATTTATGTCAATTAATCGAACAATTATTTTTTTTATACCCTCCAACTACAGTATCGAAATATCTGTCTTGGACCCCATAAAGTATATATGGGGCATTCCAGGCCAAATCACTCACTTTTTGACCCGACCCCTTTTGATTTATTTTATTTTTGGATATGTTTTAGTACTTATTAAATGCAACTCGGACACCAATTTTCAGCCTTTTATTCCAAGATGGTGTTGAGTAATCAATTTTCAATCAAAATGGCGATTTTTTCAAAAAAATGAACAAATTAAAACTTTTAATTAATTTTGACCAGTTAAAAATATAGATATCTTAAAAAAAGTTGGACAACGTTTTGTTGGTATTTAAATGTAGTTTTAGAAAAAATATTAAAAAAATTATTCGAAGTAACTAAGTATCACTTATTTTTTAACGTTTAAAAACTAAAATCGAATTTTTGAAAAAGTCCGAAACCTTAGATTTTTTTAAAAAATGTCTAAAAGTTCTACTCTAAATTACGCAACTTTTAAGCTATAATTCGAGATGTGATCGCAATTTGTTCTATTTTTTTTTAAATTTTGAAAATTGCTCCTTTTATTTTTTGACTCTGATTTAATTTAAATGGTGCTCCAAAAAAATTAAATTGGTAGATACTGACCGTAACTTATCCTAGATATATTAATTTCGAGGTAAAAATACGCCTCACAAAAATTAAGAACGATGGGACATGGGTAAGGCGTTCCGCATGGGCCTTGAAATTTTGAAAACGGATTACAAGTAAAAATATGAATTTTTTTCTATTTTCTCAATTTTTTTGGTATTTTAAGTTAATTTTCAATTCAAGTGGTTACAGAATTATAATACGGAGTAAAATGCCTCTCTAATAAGGTACCAAAAACTGATATCGGTTGAAAATCAGCCAAGTTATTACAACTTCCCCAGGCATCTAACGTATGGCAGACCACTTGATTAAGCAATACAATCCGATTTTTTAAATTCATTGAAATTTTCTACTGTAATAACATTTTTTTATTCTTCAAGTTCAAATGTAATTAGATGACAAGTATTTTTTATATTGTGTTTTGTTAACATTTTTTAAATTATTGCTAAAAATGCCTGCATTTTCAAAACCCTTTTGAAATTTCTATTTAAAAAAAAAAAATTTTGTTTTTGTTTTAAAATTTGGAAAAACCAAAACAATATTACACTGAAACATGAATAATGAAAAAATGTAGTTACAGTAGAAAATTTCAATAAATTTAAAAAAAGGGACTCGTATTCTTTAATCAAGTGGTATGACACACGCCAGATGCCTGGGGAAGTTGTAATAACTTGGCTGATTTTCAACCAATTTTGGTTTTTAGTACCTTATTAGAAAGGCATTTTACTCCACATCATAATTCTGTAATCACTTGAATTAAAACTTAACTTAAAATACCAAAAAAATTGCGAAAACAGAAAAAAATTCACATTTTTCCTTGTAATCCGTTTTTTAAAATTCAAGGACCATGCTAAACGGCTTACCCATTTCAGATCGTCCTAAATTTTTGTGAGACGTATTTTTACCTCGAAATGAATGTATCTAGGGTAAGTTAGGGTCAATATCTACCAATTTATTTTTTTTGGAGCACCATATAAAATAAATCAGAGCCAAAAAATAAAAGGTGCAATTTTCAAAATTTAAAAAAGAATAAAAAAACTTGCGATCACATCTCGAATTATGGCTTAAAAGTTGCGTAATTAAGAGTAGAATTTTTATAGTTTTTTACAAAAAAATCGAAGGTTTCGAACTTTTTCAAAAAGTCGATTTTAATTTTTAAACGTCAAAAAATAAGTGATAATTAATTTGAATAATTTTTTCATATTTTTTTTCTAAAACTACATTTAAATACCAACAAAACATTGTCCAACTTTTTTTAAAATATCTATATTTTTTAATGGTCAAAATGGATTAAAAATTTAAATTTTTTAATTTTTTTGAGAAAATCGCCATTTTTAAAAACTGATTACTCAACACCGTCTTGAAATAAAAGGCTGAAAATTTGTGTCCAAGTTGCATTTAATAAGTACTAAAACATATCCAAAAATAAAATACATCGAAATGGGTCGGGTCTAAAAGTGAGTGATTTGGCTTGGAATGCCCCATATATTTTTGATCAGTGATCGATTCTAAGCCATTCGAGCGATATCCGTCTGTGAAGGGCACGAGTTTGGCACGATTATGTCTTATGGTCATACGCTGCTCAAGTTCGGTGGCTAAATCGGACGAGGGGACCAGAAAAACACAATTTTTATACAAGCTTTTTTTGTATATTTGTTTAACAAATGAAATATTTTTATGCCATATGAAGTTCATTGACCTTCATTTGGACCAATATCGTAAAAATGAGTTTGTGAACATTTATGAAGAGGAAAAAGGAGTCCTCCAACGTACCCGCCGAGTCCCACCAACTATAATCTTAAAATTATTAAAATTTTTAAGTTTTTTATGCATTTTTTACATAAAGAAGTAAATTCAGTTATTCAGTTTATAAGGTTTTACTTATTTTTTGTTAAAAAAATATTAATTATTTTATTTTTCGTATGAATTATTTATTTTTCTGTTAATAAAAATATTTTTCAATAATTACTTTTTTTTCGTTATTCTCCTCGATTAATCGAATAATTTTTTTAGATTTAATCGTTTGATCGAACGAACAAAAACAATTATTTTAATTATTCGAACAAAGTTGAAAGGCAAATAATTGACAACTCTATTAACTATTCGTATGTATTCACACATATAATAAAAGAATTCCCTAAGATATTCTCCAAAAGAAGTTAAACAATCTTTGAAACTGAACCTTAGACGAAGCCGCTTTTTATATGCTTTCCAAATGCGTGAAGACTTTTCGTCAACTTAGATTTCTGACATATAGTAAGTGATATACACCTATCGATCACAGAATCTTAAATCCTACCGTAAAAATTGGAATTCTGTTTCCATTATGACAGAGTTTGCTGCCCAGTTATCTGAGAGGCAACTTCGCAGCTATGCGCTTGATGTTAATATCAACCGGCAGTTTGATGAGCATCACTTTCAGGGCCGTCTGAGGGTGTGACTTTATTGATACTTACACATACAAGTCATTGCACCTCCTGAAGATTATGAATTCTTATCAACTGCTTTCCACCACGAGAGGGCACCCTATATTAGTATTGGTCTTATCATTTATCAACTAATGGTTTTAGATTCCTCCTTCATTCAAAAGTCTTCTTGCAGGTACAAAAAGCCAATTTAGACTATCATCCGAGTACTTTCCCATCAAAGCTTATAATCCATTAGTACACCTTGATACTTCGACTCCCTGAGCGTTTGGAAATAAGTGCTATCCTGTTAATTCTACATTGCTACGTATCTATATATTCACATATAGTATGTATGTAAGTTAACGTACATGTATATTGTCTGACATAAGACTCCTTCTTATTGTTGTTTTAAAAAAGAACATTTAAAAAAAAACAACAAAAATAACACCAAAAATGCATAAAAAAAAGTTTTTGAAAGTAGCAACAATTTGAAACTAACACCAAGTGAAAATTTTTCAAAAAGACAAGCCAGCAAAGAGGAAAAAGGCTACACATCCATACAAATGTATGTATGTAGTCGGTACATGTCTACATCTATGCTTGATGTTTCCTTTGATGCATGTTCTTGCAACATTTACTAGAGAAATTGCAATTTCATGAACATTTTTGCTTATAGTTTACACGTACATATGCATGCCTCTTCTCACAAATCAGTGTGTAACCCAGTACATACATAGTAGGCTAGCAGTGATCCTAATTGCATAATTTCCAAAATGGTGGTATTGGTTATTAATACAGAATAATCATCGCCGACTAGTGTATGTGTGCCTGTACGTGTGAGATTTTGTATATGTATTTGCGTTGTTTGTTTAAGTTTTGTATAAAACGTCAAAAGTTACACCGTGTGTTGTCACTTATACTTACTCACATCAAATGCATCTCTGTGAGCATACTACCTATGTACTGTGGGGTGTACATAGACAACAACAACAAAAAATAAAGCAAAGACCACAGGAAATAACATATTTACTTACGGTAAATAAATGATTCCAACAATCAGTAAATATTTGCTAAGATTTACAATGCCAACTATTTTCAGTTCAAATCGAATTGGCAGAATGATAATCTATATGACAATATTTACACGTACACATTAGGCAAATCACAGTAGCCTAGTTTTTAAACCAAACACCGTTGTAATAAGTGTATAATTCAGATAATTTGTAAAATTTTGAAATATGATTCCGGGGCTACAAAACCGAATTCATAATTTTAACGTTATTCCTGTTAAGATATGCATTTCAAACACTTTGGGTGTACAAAATGTACATTTTAGATCCAACCTATTCTAATTTGCATACAACTTTGTATTTACATATACTAGGGTTGCCAGATACTAAAGATAAAATAACTGGGCAATGGAAAAAAATCACCTGGACTTTGAAAAAATAACTGGACACTTACATTCGATTCACATGTGAAATATTTTTTTGACTACTTTTCGAATTTAACATCAATAAAATGGCCGCCTTTATTGGACACAGCAAAATGTGCCCATTTAACTGTTTCCATAATTTTTTCGAGCATCTCGAAAAGTTGAGCTCGTCAATGATCTAAGGATTGTTTGTGTATATTTTTCTTTTCAAATAACCCCACAAAAATAAGTACGCAGTTGTCAAATCTGGAAATCTATGTGGCCAGTTAAAATTCCCTGGACGTGCGGTATCAAAAAAGGGCAACAATTAGAGTCCGACCGAAACCAGTTTTCGAGGCCGAACCGAAACCGAACCGAATATTCGGCTGAAAAAGTAATATTCGGCCGAAACCGAACCGAAACCGAAACTTTAAAAAAATTAACGCCTGGCATGAATAAAATTAATAAAAAGTTGTTAAAGATTAATATACAGCATATAATGCTTTTAAACCATAGGAATTGTTGTATTTTTGAAAAAAAAATATGTTTTTTAAAAAACTTACAAAAAAATTGTATATTTCATTTGCAGATTAGGAGAAAATAATTTTTAAACTGAAACAGTTTTACATTTATTGCCTAAACTTGTAACATTTTCTTCAATTGAACTGAAACAAGTGTAATGAAATACAAAATCAAAAAATTCACCGACTTTTTTACATATTTTTTAAAATACAAAAAAGTTTCGGTTTCGGCTAATATTCGGCCAACATTTTGCCGAATACCGAATAGAGGCCGAAACCCTGTTATTCGGCCGAAACCGAGACCGAAACCGAATATTCGGTCGGACTCTAGCAACAATAACTGGCTCTCATCTGCAGAATTGACCCTCAGGACTTATTTTTAAAAACCAAAATGAACGCCAACAATCCTCAGATTATCGACGAGCTCGAGGAAAACATTTGTGAAAATGCAGAAGAAATCATATTTAACCGAAGCCAAAAAAGGCAGCTTTTTAATTTATGTTTTATTCAAAAAGTAGTCCAAAAATTGTAATATATATATAATAAAAATAAATAATTGTTAAAATCAAAGAATTTTTTTAACTAGACAAATCATATTTAAAAGGGTTCCTTTTTGTAAATTTATGAGCGACTTGGTATGTGCACTAATTTAAAATTTTGTCACCATTACTCAAGAAATTTTATTTCGAAAACCAAATGGGGTTTGAGCCGGAAAGGCAATGATTAAATAAACACTACCAATTCACAATATCTTTGGTGAGTTTTATAAAAATTGGAGGTGACAAATCCGAATACTGTGGGGTTTGACCTAGAATTGTCCTATAGTTCAAAATCTTTTTTTTACGAGCCTGCTAAATTAAAAAGATTTCTCTAATGACTTAAACGTGAGGTAATTTCAGTTATTTTTTTGGATTTTGACAGATATATCTTAAATGAAACAAATTTTGCTGTGTTAAAGTCCGTTTTAGGGCTTCCAATTAGGATCCCTGGATTTTCGGCATATTTTGAATCCCCGGATTCGCGGGATTTTTTTTTTTTTTTTGACAATTTAGCAAATAAACGCGTTCGTTAGAATTTGCGAAGTTCTGATGAAGTTGTAAACTTCGAAAAAGGAAATCTTCAAGGGCAGTAACTACAGATAGAGTGTCACCCTATGATGGATATCCATACTCGGTTATATTTCGTGGCTTATCGGTATCAAATTTTAGCAGCTTTACCTTATGAACTAGAGATGGGCGCTGGTCACGTGATTTGCGTAAATCACGCGTCAGTGTAAGTGATTTGAATTTCACTCACGTAATTGTGTGTGAGCGTAATTTAAAAAAAATATGTGTTAGTGAGTCAAATTTTTGCATGCCTGATTTTTTTCTGTGTGAACTTGCGTGATTTGATTTTTTATTAAAAATTGTTTAGTTTTTTTTTTCATTTCTTGCAAAAAAAAATATTAAAAATACAAAAATTTGATTTTTATTTATAATTTTTGTATGACCCAAAGCTGAACAAAAACCAACAACATTAATTTTTAGCACTGTTTTTATACCCTCCAAATACAGTGTGTCATTCCGTGTGTAACGCATCGAAATATCGGTCGGGGATCCCATAAAATATATATATTATTGATATGATAGATCCTAAGACATTCCAGCGATGTCTGCGTGACCGTTCGTCCGTCTGTATGTGTAAATACGATTTAGTCCAAACTAAAAGTGCTGACTCCTGAAGTTTAGCACGAATATGTCTCATGGTCATAGGCTGGTTAAGTTCGGAAATGGCCAAAATCGGTTCAGTGGGAAAAAAATTCCCCCGTGAAGAACTAAATCTACCTTTAAAAAATAAAATTTTTTACTTTTAGTGAAACAATTTTACCGTTTTTGTGTCAGATGTAGTTTAAGATGTGCCCCTCATGACTGATTTTTTTTTTATATTTTTACATTTTGGAGGGTACAAAAGTTTTGCCACAGCCTAATTTAACACTTTCACGTTTTTTTTATAAAAAAAAAGTTATCACGTGAAAGAGCATGCGTGACTCAGTTGTGAGCGTGATTGAATCCGTACTCACGTAAATAGTAAGTGATTAGTGGGTTATTCTGAGTTATTTTTTTTTTTGACATTATAGATGAACAAAAAACTATCGTTCTTTGTAGATCAGTATTTTGATGTAAAATTTAACAAAATGCATTTGCCTCCCGGCAATTTTGTGTCTTTTGAAATAGTCCAATACTTAACAAACCCATATTTTAAACTACCCGGGTAAAAATGAAATATATATGATCATATATGAAGATATATGGATCATATATGGATTTATATAACCAAAATTGGCCCGATATGGCCTCATATCGGGCCAATTTTCGGATCAGATCATATATGAAGATATATGGAGGCATATATGATAATATATGGTTATATAAATCCATATATGATCCATATATCTTCATATATGATCATATATATTTCATTTTTACCCGGGTAGATGAAATTACTCTTTCAGCAAAATAAAAAAAAAAATATTTACAGAAATATGTAAAAACGCGGTTATTTCAGAAAAACTCAGAATAACGTGTCAATGGCTCGTTACTTAACTGGTAAAGTAAGCAAGTAATAATTAAGACCTTATCTGAAAATGAAAATGCATTAGATTTTCACATAAGATGTTACTTTGTTAAGTAATCGCTTATATATTTCCATATAACAAAACCGAACAACTGATTTGCTACAGCTACTTTTGTTGCATTACCAGTTGACTAACCAGCCGTTCAATAACTTCCCAAATGATGTAACCCCAATAAACCAAACGATAACGTTATGATATCCAAGCAATATCACCTATGTGATATTCATTATCATAAGTGATTATCATAAGTGATACGAAAACGATAGTGTTTTCGTTCTAATGTGTACCTTTCCTTATGATATCGTTTTCCAATGAAAAAGTGATACCGTTTTCGCTATCGGTAGAACGATAGTAGAATCGCCTTAGTCCAGTTTAGTATCGAAAATATATCGTTTTTCCAGGCGATTATGATATCATTCGCGATATTTTTTGTGATATTATTATCTATGATATTAGCAACTATATTTTCTATATGAAATTATGAAAAACTGAAATTTTAAGAAAATTATAGAAATAAATTAGCTGTTTTAGCTAACAAACAAACGTATTTTTTAAATAAGAAATATTGTGGTTTATTGTACACTCAAAAAAAAAAGTTTGTAAAATTACAAGTAAAAGGTCTTGTAATTCTATTTTACAAATATTTTTGTCTTTTTACAAAAATTGTTGTATATTTAATAAAACGAAAACTACAGTTTGTTTTGTAATTTTGCTATTATATGTTGGTAAATTTATTTTACAAATTTTTTAGGTTAATTTACAAAAAAGTGTATTATTTTACAAATTAAAAAAATATTACAAGGTGTTTAGTTTTTTTACACAAGAAAACTGTAATTGTACAACAAAATTTTACTTGATGTTAATTAGTCTTTTTACCAAAAAAATGTTTTATTACAAGCATTTTTTTAAGATCGTTTACAAGGTTTTCAGTTTGAAATGTATGTATTAAAAAGTACAAAATTCCAATGTAATTTTACAAAACTTATTTTATTACTAGAATTAATCTTGTTTTACAAAAAAAAAAATAATTAATTATTCAACAATAGGACACGAAAAATTTTCTAAGTTCAGATTTTTTTTTGCGTTTTGGAGTAAAAAATTTTGTTAAAAATAATTTTTTATAAATAAAAAATTTCATGAAAAAAAATTTTGGAAATTTTTTAAGTTCCGGACACAAAAATTTTTCAACTAATTGTAAACTTTAGAAAAAAAAATAATTTTTACACCATTTTTGGTAATTTGCTTTAAGTAAAATACCACAATATTTATGTGTTTCTACCAGAGACCAAAACTGTTATGAGATTTTTTGAAAAAACTCAAATTTAACTGTTCAAAAATATTATTTGGAAATAGAAATTTGAAATAACAGTTTCAAATTATTTATATAAATATCTGTTCAAAATAACAGAAATAAAAAACTTTTATTTATTTTAACTGTTATGAAACACTCTTTGAGCATTAAAAAATTTGATTTAGTTAAGAAAAACTAAAATAAACGCATACAAAAGAATTCTATTGATAGCTAAGACTTCAATTATTGATTTGAACATTAAAACTTTGATTGAATTGATAAAAAATAACTGTTATAACAGTTATTTAAAATAAATAAATGTTATTTTAAACTTTTTGAACAAAAAGTTTTTAATAACTGTTATTTTATACTTTTATTGATAAAAATCAAAAAATAAAAGTTATTGCTAATTTTAACACGGGACATCTCTAGAAGTCTTTTCATATATTTAATGCATAGTTTGGACAACATTCGTTTAATGATTTTTTTAAAACAAAATTACACATATAACTGTTATATTTGGTCTCTGGTTTCTACTATATAATTGTTCCAGTTTTTTTTTTTTGTATTTTTACCAAGTTTTTGGTAATTTTACTATTTTTTTGGTATTTTTTTTAATTTGGCACCTAAAATGTCAATAAAAAGCTGCCAGTTATGAAAAATTAAGAATTTCTTATTTTAACAGGTACTTAAACATCCAATCTACCACAGCAAAACTTTTCGGAGTCATTCAAAAATAACTAGTTCTAGAAGTACTTCAAAGCTTGTCACGATAGGTTCTCAAAGAGCATCCTGGAACTAGTGATGTCACAACTAGTTCTAGAAGTTATCCAAAAGGGAAATATTTTGATTCCAAAGAGCTTTTTTGGAGTAGTTTGGGAACTAGTGATTTGGAACTAGTCGTACATGACTTCTGCATCACTTCCATGAAACAAATACTGGTTCTCAAATAACATCTTATACCTATTTTACACTATCACACTTTTCCATTATACACATCGAAATTTACCACTTTCTAAAAGATTTTTGTATTCGTTTTTGATTGAAACCTGGTCGTATCTTATAAGTATACAACTTCTGGCAAAAAAATTTTATAAAATATTTCCCTAACATGGTGAAATTACGCTTGTATAATGGAAAAGTATAATAGTGTAAAGTGGGTATTAGAAGCTGTTTCAAAAACTTATAATTTTTTTCAAAAAAGAAAAAAATATATATTTGATTACGTATTTCTCTGTTGCATCTTCTATTTGGAAAAAGTCAAACCTTTTGAAATATGTACAGAGGGGCTAAAAATATTATTAAGTATTGGGTAATTTGTTTGGTATTATTAAGAATTGGGGCATTAGTGCAAATAGGTTTTTATAGATCCATTTAATTACCTTACTACAATCTGCAATAAACCACTTTATTTACTACAGCTGGAATTTTTTATTACAAAAAGTAAACAAATCTTTCCAATTGTAGCAAAAATAGTAAGCAATTTGAGTAATCCAACTAAGCATATACTTATTCGTATATTTTTTGGTCCCTACAATATTTTTTTTTTTTTTTTTTCAAAAATCCCTTATTCTCCTTCTAGATAATTTCTAATTGCATTAATGACTTAAAAAACAAAAAATACTACTAATTTTTTTTTTAAGTAAAGTGCTGATATTGCGATATATTTTCAACAAAAAATAATTCAAAAATGTTTTTTTTTTTTGCAAAAAAAAAATGTACAAAATGTTCCGAGACTGCTTCCCTAGAACTAGTTCTGATGGTGACAATTTCAAACAAAAATCATGGGTTAAAGAATGGGATAAAGAAATGGTTTTAGAAGTAGTGATGGAACCGTTCCATAGGAGGGGTGATTGTTCCTAGGCTACTTCCCTAGAACTATTTCTGAGGGTGACAATTTCAAACAAAAGTCATGACTCTGAGATAGAGTTGTCAAAACCGGTTTCCGAATTATTCGAAAAACCGGTTTTTTCGCTTTTTCACGGTTTTTCCAAGCCGGTTTTTTAAAACCGGTTGTTTTCTAGTTATTCGAAAAACCGGTTTTTTTGTGTCGAATTATTCGACATTTTCGAATATATAATACTTCATTTTTTGTCATCATTTGTTACAAATTTTATAAAATACAACTCTGTATTTGAAATTTTGTTTCTTAATTCAGTAATAAATAAGAAGGTTTAAAGCAGAGTTATAGAGTAGGGTAACAAACGGCGTTTGAAAAAGTAGTAATCAAAAATCATATGGTATTGTTTAAGAAATTTTATCACAAATCGAAATCTAAGCGAAATGAAAGATAACAGTTATACAGTAAGAATGCAGATTGCTTTTTGTCTCTCTTTGCTTTACGTTTAAACTTTAGTGTGGTATTACCAGATTTTTCCAATTATTTTTGGTGATGCCAGATCTACAAAACTGTCGATTCCCTACTCTATAACTCTGGTTAAAAGATGCGGTTGTGAAGAAACACTAACAAGAAAAATGTTGTGTTTCAAATGTATTTTTTAAATGTATTTAAGTTCTTATTGTATTGTTTAAAAGTACATAGTTCCATTTTATAGTGACTGACCCTATAATTTCTATTACTATAAATTAAAAACAGTTTATTAACTTACATAAAAAATATGTATATTTTGTTGTTTTAAGCTTTAAATTTGATTTATTTAATAAGAATGAATTGTGTACAATTATTTTTTTTTTTAAAACAAATTAAAACCTATTTATTTAATTTTTTTTAACAATTTTTATTAAAAAAACCGAAAAACCCGGTTATTTGAACCGGTTTTCAAATAAAAAAACCGAAAACCGGTTTTTAAAAAACGGCGGTTTTTTTAACTATTCGAAAACCGGTTTTTAAAATATGCCGAATAGTTGACAACTCTACTCTGAGAACGAGATAGAGAACTAGTCGAACAAAAAAGAAGTACTCCAGCACTAGTTCTGGAAGTCATGCAAGTTTTGCTGGGTACAATATCCAAAAAAAAATTTTCCGATTTTTTAAAAATACTTGTGAAAATACTTAAAAATTAAAAAAAAAAATTGTTATTTTTTGACTAATTTTTCCTGAAAATATAAGAAATTTCTTGTGTAGCCTCCTTAGCAATTCTCATATGTTCTACTTAAGAAAAACGAAATGTCGAAAAAAATAAAAAGTGCAGTGTTATACTTTTAAAAGTTTGTTAAAAGTGTTCAAGTGAAAAAAAAATGATTTCAGGTTGTTGAAGTGCTACTCCACCTGCCGAAGAAGGAAAAATTAGATGAACCAGTGGAAAAAACCTTTAAATTTACAAAACAAATATGTAAATAAACCAATTTTTTTGTAAATTTACAAAACAAATATGAAAATTTAAAAAACAAAATTGTATACTTACAGAAAAAGTTGTAATTTTACAAAAATTTAGTAGAAAATACGAAAACAATATTGTAAATTTACAAATTATTTGGTTAAACTACTGTTTTTACGGCAAAAAAATTAGAAAAAATGCTATATTTACAATAAAAATTGTAAATTTACCACTTTTTATTGTAAACAAGTTTTTTGCCATAAAAAACAGTAGTTTAACCAAACAATTTGTAAATTTACAATTTTGTTGTTTTATTTTCTACTTCATTATGTAAATTTACAATTTTTTTTGTAAGTTTAAAATTTGTTTTGTAAATTTAAATTTTGTTTTTTGCAAATTTACTATTTTTTTTGGAAATATACGTGTTTTTCAATTTTTTTGCGGTGAAAACAGTAGTTTAACCAAATAATTTGTTAATCTACAATTTATTTTTTTCCATTTTCTATTTTTCTTTGTAAAATAACATCCTTTTTCAGTAAGTTTACAATTTTAGTTTGTAAATTTACCAAATTTTTTGTAAACTTACAGAAAAAATTTTCACCTCAAAGTTAATATTTTACAAAAAAAAATGTAAATTTACATTTTCTTTTGTTAAATGAATTTACAAATTATCCCCGTAACATTACAGGGATTCTTGATAGTACATATTTTACAAAACCTGCCCCGTAAAATCACGGGGATTTTATGTCATTTTACAAACTTTTTTTTTGAGTGTACAAAAATTAATACAACATAGTTAATATTAATTATTATAACTCATTTAGCTTCATTTCAGGATAAATCTTAGAAACAATTTTTACTTTTTACCATTCCAACAATCATTTTGCTGCTGTATCCATTATGAGGGCCCGCTATCATTTAAATACACACTCCTTGTAAGATGCGGCATTGATTCTGCTTAAATTAATTGTCTGAAAAGAAAAGATGAATTTAATTTGTGCATGGCCGCAGCATTATATTGAAAAATGTTTTAAAAACACGTACTTAGAGTTTTTTTCCTTTTGTCCTTTAGTAGTTGGATTGCAAAATTTAATAACCGCCCTATTTTTTTAACCAATTTTAATTTTGTTATTATTGCAACAATTTTTTTCAATTTTACGATATTTTAAAAACAAAAAATAATTTATTGAAAATTTTTGAAGTTTATTTTAAATTCAAATGTTCCAATATCACTGTGCAACACCCAAAATCGGAATGGGATGAAACCAAAAGCAAATGAAAGATGACATATTCCATAACAAACCCCTCAAGGCTTTTTTCCAGTTCAGAGCTAGATTTTTTTTTACACGCATTTAAAGTTAGTGCACTTTTATTATAATTATAATAATAAATGCTTGAAAATTGTATTAGTGGCGAATGATTAATATTGTAATTGCCATTAAATAACAATCATACGCAACGGTGTCCAGTGTTTAATATTAATAATTGTCTTTAAATAACAATCATACGCAACGGTGTTTAGTGGTTTATTTGAATAATTTGGCTATTCAGTAAATAGGTACTGGACCGATTGCAGCAAAATTCCTACCAGTCATAGCTAAAGTAATTTTCAGCTTAAGTTTGGAAACTGGACCCTACATGTTCAATAAGGGCACAACCAGGGGCCTTTAAAGTAGGATATGTTTAGTACACACAAACTTTAAATGCTTTAAAATCACCAACTTTAAATGCGTGTAAAATAAAATCTAGCTCTGACCTAAAAAAAAGCCCTTGTGGGTTTTGTTATGGAAAACGTCAGCTTTCATTTGCTTTTGGTTTCATACCATTCCGATTCCGAAAGTTCGATTTTGTATCACTGTATTTGTTTGATTTTTTTAAGAAGTCGCTTAAAGTATTATATAGGTAATAACGTTTACGCTATCATATCGTTCTTGTGTTTATTGGGACTAAAAGAAAAATAATTTCTATTCCATTGAATCGGAGTGTATGCTTATGCATTTGTATGTTGTTAATTTATGATTTCTCTGTTATTTACATAAAAATATTAAAAAAAAAAAACAGAATAGTTAAATAAAACGTTTATGCTTTTTCACACTTCCATTTAAAATAAATGCATGCACGCACACATGTACATATGTATACAGTAAAGTTCGGCTATAGTGTTTACTTGGTTATGACCAGGAACACAAAAAGTATCAATTTCATTCTTATTCATTGTATTAAAAGAGTGCATAGAACACTTTAAGAAACCTAACAGTCAAAATATGCATATTTTGACTAAAAGATTTTATTTTTGCATTTTTGGCTCTTTCGAACATATTTTGGCATAAAAGAATAATTTGAAATTTTGTCAGCATAATTAACTTAATATTTCTTATTTTGATAGAAAACTGTAAAATATTTTGAATGTGGAAAAATATGTTTTGCTAAAAAAATCGGTTGTCTAGTGAAAAAGTGAAAAATATCCAGATAAAATTTCAAGTTTTTATTTATTGTCTGATATTATTATATAAATAAAACATATAAATAAATGTAATTTTATCTGAACATTTGTTCACAGTGCAACAACCAAAATCGGAATAGGTTGAAACCAAAAGCAAATTAAGGGTTTTTTTTAGTTCAGCGTTAGATTTTATTTTTTAATTGCCATTACATTTAAGGATTTCTGTTCTTAAAAAATGCAATGAAAAAGTGCACAATAACAATTTTCTGTAATTAAAATTTTAAAATAGGAAGTTTTCAGTCGCAGTAGTACCACGGTACTTTTGAAGGTCAAAATGTACAATTGTACTAACTTTAACATCCCTCTACCTAGTTTAATTACCTTGAACTGATAAAATACCCACGCAGAAAAATACAAACAGGCAATGTTGGAATTACGTTGGCGGCGACGGTACCAACGTTGGTAAATCGTATCCGTTTCTATGTCTACGACGTCATTTCGAAGTTGAAATAATAACAGTGGCCAACGATCGCTCGACTTTTGT
The DNA here is from genome assembly GCA_963921195.1 of Pegoplata infirma. Classification (NCBI taxonomy): domain Eukaryota; kingdom Metazoa; phylum Arthropoda; class Insecta; order Diptera; family Anthomyiidae; genus Pegoplata; species Pegoplata infirma. The sequence goes on along the minus strand of OY992537.1, from coordinate 155,224,431 downwards.
TTTGACGTTGGGTTAACACTGATTTTACAAATTTACGACATTCGATTGACCTTAGGGATGTATTGAAAATCTCGATGGAGTGCTTGTTAGTTACCATTTTGTACAAATTGTTACCATTTTGTTGAAAAAGCAACTACTTAAGAGAATAATCACAATTGGAGCGGGAAGCGGAAAAACGCAGTTGTCCTCATAAAAATAGAATTGAATCTAGTTTGGCGGAAAAACGCGGCGGAATTTGGTTGTCATATAAAACGTATGTGAACAGTTGCGGAAAAACGCTTCCCGCTCCAATTGTGATTATTCTCTAAGTGTTCACTTAGATTAAGGAGTTGAGGTTTATGTAAATAAAAAACTTTAAAAAAATAAAAATTTTAAACTTTTAAATTATAATCTATAGTGTAGTGTTTTCTGTAAACACAAAGTTGTGCCAACACAATATTTTTCTTAAGAGTCCCTGCACAACAACATCGGTGACGTTTTTTTCATACAAATTTGGCAAGAAAAAACGCTCAACCGAAAACCGCTTGAATAAAATCAATTTTATTTTGATGTCGGTTTCTCTCTCTTTTTTAATTTTTGATATAAAAATGTTACCACATTTTCATAAATATTTCGATTATTTTCGATAAAGTTAACAAAAAAATGTGATCTCTAAAAAAAAATATTTAAAATTCTTAAAAAATAAACAAAAAACGAATCAATATGAGAAAATTCATATTGATATTAAAAAAAACAATAAAATTAAATAAAAAAGTGTCGAAAAAGCTAAGAATAGTGTCAATATCAACGCATGATAGAATTTCCCGCTGCCGCCTTTGTTTTGCGCCTATACTCTCTCATGACCGAAACCGTCAACCGCTCCGACATTGTTGTGCGGGGACTCTAAAACTGTTTTACATTATGCAATGCTGTTTTTTCGTTAGCCCGATATAGTCCCAACTAGAGATGGGCACATGAGCAGATTAGAACGTGATTTACATGATTCACGCGTGATGACGCGTGAGTGTGACTGAATTCAATTTTACTCACGTGATTGTGAGTGAGTGTGAGTGGAGAAAAAAATTGCGTGAGTGAGTGTGCGTGAGTAAAATTTTTGCCTGAGTAAGTGTGCGTGAGTCTGCGTGATTTATATACTCTACATATTTCCCTTTGTACCAAAAAAAGCCAAAAAAAAAATTGTAAAATTTGGCTTAACTTAAGATTTTGTCATGAAAAAAGCAAAAACAATTTTAAATTTCGCTGAACTTTAAATTTTGTTGAAAATTTTGAAAGATTTTTGAATTTTTGGTTTTTGAAAAATTTTTTTTTGTATGAATAAGAATTTCGTGAGTGTGAGTGAAGCTTGCGTGAGTGCACGTGAATGTGAGTTGTATCAAATTTACTCACGTGATTGTGAGTGAGTGTGAGTAGAAAAAATTTGATTGTGAGTGAGTGTGCGTGACTCAAAAATTTCCTGTCGTGAGCGTGAGTGAGTCTGAGTCAAAAATCACTCACGCGCCCATCTCTAGTACCAACACAAAATTTTTGGTACGGTTGGCAATTTCTGACTGGGTAAATACTCGCATTATGTTTTTCTTAAATCAAGAACAAACAAAAAATTAAAGTTCGTCATAAGCTAGTTTCACTGTATATATAGATTTATTTTTAAAATATTGTAGAAATGAGCAAAACTTAAATATGTAAATATAAAAGTAAAAATATCCACATTAGTGTAATTCATTACAAACAAATGCTTTTCCTCAATTTAATGAGTTTTTTTTTTGCTTAAAATTCTGATTTACAAAATGTAATCCGGCTTGGCCTCATTCTCTTTGCCATCTTCCACAGTTCAAGTAAATTTTTTAAAACCTGACGAACAATTCCTTTGAAAACTGGATAAGTTGAAGCAAATTTTTAAATCAAAATATATAGCGAACCCAAATGGAATGTAGCCCTCTTCACTAGAGTTAGTACTTTTTGCACTTTTTGCAAATATGCAAAATTAATCCTCGGAATCGTATGTCGCCAAAAAAGTTAAAACCCTAATGCTTCTTAAACTACTACATAGTTTCCTTAATGTTAAATCATCTTTTTTGGAATTAAGAAAATCGTAGTTTTAATTAAAGACAAGTCATAAAAGACGTGTTAATTGGAAAATTCGATGAAAGGTCTCGGTACCACTTTAAATTTATTTGAATTTATATCTTCCTCAGTTTAAGTATAATTTTTTAAACTGAAGGAAAAATACTTTACAAGGGAATTACCCACTATATACCGACTTACCTAAAATTTGAAATATATATACAAAATAGACGATTTTAAGATTAGGGTGTCTCGGCTTATCGGCCATATAAATAAGTGTTTAAGAATTTCCTTGGCATCATATGAAATAATGTTATCTTTCGAGAAATTTTCGATAACTCCCGAACTAACAGAAATATCGTCAATAGAAAAAAATACGTGTCGACTTAAATTTAAATAAATATTAGTAGCAGTAGTATTTTATTTTCATATGGATATCTTAGGTCCCCTCACGCCTAGGCCGAACCAACTTTAACCTCAAGTTGCGAACACTGTAGATATATATCTTCCTTGAGTGGGGGGTGCCCACTAGGGTGGCTTGTTTTGGGCTTTTCTCTCTGATGGAATTTTAATACCCGCCAAAAGTGTCGGTCCCCTAAGGGTAACTCACATGCAAAATATAACTCCGACTGGAGTTTATCTTCTGTCCGCATTTTGAGCATCACAATTGGGATTTTTGCAAAAAAGGACTTAAAAAAAAAATAATTAAAAGCTAGAATTTAATTAAAAGTTTTTTTATTAAAATCAATTAAAAATTATTTTTGTATAATATTTGATCGGATATACTTAAATATGAAATTTTAAGATTTTACGGTATCGTGAACCCGTTCAAACATGATACCAAAAAAATGGCATGGTTTTGGGGGGTTCTCAAAACACCTTTTTTAAATTTTAAAATTTTATTAAAAAAAAATTTTAAATATATAATTTTTTTTCTGAGTTCATTAAGAACACCTTTTCGAAAATTGAGGGGAGAAGTTAGCGGATTTCAAGGAAATGTTGGTTTTATCAATAATTTGGATTAATAAAATCTTATAAATTAAATTTTTGAAGTCTTACCAATCTAGGACGTCTTTAACCCACATTGGATTGGGGTCAAAAATGACCCCGTGGAATATTTGAAGTTCATAGCTTAAATTTTGTGTTATAAACAGGTTAAAGATGACATATTTGTTTTTTAGCTCAACTAGTTCGTAGTAATATATTATCTCTAAAAAAATCGTTAACCCTTCTTGGAAGGGGGTCAAAAATTACCCATTCAGTAAACAATAAATATATTTTACGGTCAAAAATAACCCCGGCAAAAAATTTTAGGCATAGTGCTTGAATTTTTTGATATCAACAAAATACATAATTTTTTACTGAATGTGTCATTTTTTGCCCCCTACATTACTACGAAATTGTAGTCGGGGTAAAAACACAGAAGCCATATTATTCTTGTTTATAGCTCAAAATTTAAGTTCTAAACTTCAAATTTCTTCGGGGTCATTTTTGACCACCAGCCAATGTGCGTTTAAGACGTCCTAGATAAGTAAGATTTCATGACAGACTTACAGTTATCTACAAGAATGCCACGATACCAAAAAACCGTTAATTTGAACAAAAATTTAATTTATAGGATTTTATTTAGCCAAATTATTCATAAAACCAACATTTGATTGAAATCCGCAAACTTCCCCCGCGATTCCCGAAAAGTGGCCCGACGGATATCCGCCATATTTTACATTTTTCATTTCCAATGTGCTCTTCTTCTTTTACAAAAATAAAATTTAGTTGAGTTACGAGAATCTCTTGTATGTTTTATCGAGTAAAATAAGATGTAAATTAACAATTTTATTGGTAAAAAACTTGTAAAATTACCAAAAACTGGTTATTTTTACTAGGAGTTCTCGTAAAAAAGGAAGTAGGAAAAAAAATTACAAGCTTTTCTTGATATTTTACAAGTGTTTTTTTTTTGAGTGTACCGATCCAAAGCGTTTGATTGGTGATAAATATGTACTAAAGTACCAATACCATCAGCAACTTTATTAGCGAGCTCGTCCTTTCTCGTTTCCTTGATTACACTCAAAAAAAAAAAACCTTGTAAAGTTACCAAAAATTCTCGTGATTTTACGAGGCTACTCTCGTAAAATAGGAGGTAGGTAAAAATCTCGTAAAATTACGAGGATTTCCTCGTAATTTTGAATGCGCCAAAAATTGGTAAAATAACCAATTTTATTGGTAAAAATATTGTTTTAAAACCGGGGGAAAAAATGGTAAACTTACAAGAAAAAATGGTAAATTTACAAAACAAAATGGTAAATTTACAAAAAAAAAAATTTTTTTTGTTAAAATCTTGTTTTCTAAAATCCTCGTAATAAAATCATTTTTGTAAATAACTGTTTTTTTTTTTTTGTAAATTAACTAGAATCCTCGTAATAAATTTTTCAAAATTTTGTCAACTTTTTTTAATATTTGTCAATAAAAAAAAAAAAAATTGTCCGGGACTTGGAAATATACAATTTTTTTTTTTGTTAAACAACATAAATCCTCGTATAAGATAATTTTTGTAAAATAACAGTTTTTTTTTATAATTCAACTAGCTATACCCGGTCCGCGTTGCTGGCCCTAAGAAAAGAAACTGTTTTATATTGCATCTTAATTTAAGTATAGTGTCGGACAAAACTAAAGCACGGGTCAGGGTCCAGCTAGTAATATTTGGTTCCACCCTCGGTTAGCACGTTAAGTATAGTACATAGATGGGAATTTTTAATTACCATTGAAATTTAATTACCATTGGTTGATATCAATGGTAATGAAAAAATTTTCATTACCATTTAATGGTAATTAAATTTTTTTAATTGAAAAAATTATTACTAATGGTAATGAAATGCACCAATTGTTGAAAAACACCAATTATAATTGGTTTCAAAACCATTGGTTTGCACATTTTTGTTTTTTTGAAAAGTTAAAAATTTAAACATCAAAGTATGTTTTTACAAAAAAATATGAAAATGTTAAAGACAAAAAACAAAATGCAAATAAAAATTTAAAATATTGTGTTATAAAAAGGCAATCAACGTGTGTTTGGTTTATAAAATGTGAAAAACTAAAACACCATATAACAAAAAACAACGGATATTTCCAAATATTAACGATTTTGACAATATTGTGACGACTTTTACTAATGGTAATTATTTTTTTTAAATGATGCCATACCAATGGTAATTATTTTTTTTTTTAATTTTCATTAGTAATTAAATTGATAAGTAATTTAATTGGTACAATTTGATACAACCAATGGTAATGAAAAAAATTTCATTACCATTGACATCAATTAAATGGTAATTAAACCATCAATTAATTGGTCCCTTTAATTAATTAGTCCCATCTATGGTATAGTACAAAAGGGCATGTCATTTAACGCATTTTTATCGAATCGTGATAGTCTAAAGTTCCATGCTGCATCCTCGATTAGTACTATCTGTGCTACGAATTTCATTGACATCAGTTTTGCCGGTTTTGTTTGATTGCGAAAAAGGAGGAAACAACTACAGTTCCCGCTCGGTTAGTTCTATCAGTAGCGACAGATTCGGCTTATCCGTTTTTGCGTGATTTCAAAACAGGCAGATAAAACGTTCAGTATACAACAAAGGGTCGTGGCAATTTACGCCTCTTTGTTCAATCGTGGTCAGTACAGTACAAAGGGCGTTGCAATTTTGATCCCTTTTTCCAATAACGATCTTATGTGGCCTACGTATGCACTTGGTTAGCACTATACATATGTAGTGAAAATGTCGTGAGAATCGGTTCAACTGTTTTTGCGTAATTGTGAAACAGGCAGACAACGCCCAGTATACTACAAAGGGGCGTGGCATTATACGCCCCTTTTTCCAATCGTAGTATAACATGGCAATCGTAGTATAACAACAGTGCTGAAAATTTAATTAAAATCGAATCAACAGTTTTTGCGTTATTGCGGAGCATTCTGAAATAAGATTCAATTCAACACAAAGAGGCATGGAATTTTACGCCCATTTGTCCGATCACGCTCTACATAGTTAGTATTTGGTTAGTACTATCTTTGGTTTAAATTTCATCAAAATCGGTCCATCCGTTTTTTATATATAGATGTCATTAGTGGCGCAATGTAAAAATTCGGTTTTGCCACGCCCCTCCGCTCACAGTCAAAAAGCATGGCATTTTACGCCCATTTGTCTGATCACGCTCTTATTCGGCATATAGTTAGTACTCGTTTAGTGCTATCTTTGGTTTAAATTTCATCAAAATCTGTCCATCCGTTTTTTATATATAGATGTCATTAGTGCTGGGATGCAAAAATTGGATTTTGCCACGCCCCTCCGCCCACAGACGGAAAATCAAAAATCCGACTTGACAGTGTTACTCGCCAGGCTATTCTGAATATTCCCTGAAAATTTCATCAAGATCGGTACAGCCGTTTTCGAGTCCATACGGAACATACATACATACATACACACATCCATTTTTATATATATAGATTAGTATCCTCGTAATAAAAACTTTGTTGTAAAATTACAGTTTTTTTTTGTAAAATAACCTTTCAAAATGGTAGAATACAATTACGAAAATAAACTTGTAAAATTACCAATAAAACTGTAGTTCTCGTTTGAGCAAAGTACAAGATTTTTTGTTAAAAAGCAAGGAAAATTGTTAAATATTGGTAGAACGGGATTACAAGGCATTTTACAAGGCGTTTTACCAGTTTATTTTTTTGAGTGTACCTATGTGACTCGTATTAGATCCATAGAAAAAAATAGAATTGAAACAGAGTCGTATTTTGCTTGAATAAGTATTAGTGACAGCACATTATGTAACTTTTGACGTTTAATAAAAACAATGCAACATAAAGGAGAACAACAACAAAGCAAAACACAAAAGAGAAAAAAAGTTTTTAAACTATCAATAGTGTGTATTATCTTAAAAAAAAAACGTTGAATAAAGCAAAATAAATAATAAATTTAATTAAATGAAAAGACAAATTCCATTTTTTATAAACAAAGAATCTAATTTGACATTTAATACGTGGGAGATGAGGAAGAACAAGCATTTTGCCACCACATTGGAAAATACATCAAATACAACACTGCGTACCTTCTAATCTTTTCTATGATTAGATCCAACTTGTTCATACTCCCTAACTTTTGTAAGTTGCCAAAAGCTTCTAAAGCTGCCCATTCACTTGCAATAAAATTGCTCAACTTAAAAAAAAATTATTTTACAATATTATTGTCGTTTTACCCTACACAGCAAATAGAATTGCTCAATACTTAAACCCAATATATTGTACAAGATATAAACATAAACATAACATAATAAAAGTTGTACAATATAGACAACACACTGATAAAATATATTGCAGTATTCTTGTTTGTACAATAAATATCAAAAGTGTTTTGATATTCTCCCATATATTGCACAACCGTAAATATTACATACACACAAGCGATATTATTGTACAATTTGAAAAGTTGAACAATAATATTGCAAGTGAATGGGCAGCTTAATAGTTATCTATGAAATTGCTACACAGAGAAAACAAATTTATTGTGCAAAATGAGTTTTTAGTCAATTGAATAGTTAAGTTGGAGCAACCGCAATTTCCGATTGTGCTTACACTATTTTGTTTGAGGTTTCAGAAATTCAGTTGTAAAATTTCTCAACACTATTGTTATCCAAACTAATAAAATAAAAAATAGAAAAGTAAATTTGTCAAATATTAAATTTATTTATTACACAAAACTAGTGACGAACCCAAAATTTTTTTGTAATCCGATCTACCCGAGTAAAAATTTTCTGGTCTAACATATATAATTTGATACAATCTTATTTTTTTTTTTTTTTATATTGAAACGTTATAAAATTGGATTTTATTTCTACATTTCATAAGATTACAACTAGTACTTAACTAACAAGTAATATTATTCTAAAATATTTACAAATTTTTAATAAGAGCCCACTAGATCAGATCCTGTGGTTTTTGGCGTTTTAGCCTACTGGTATATAATAAATCATTGCCTAACATAGAAGCTTGAGAGTTGATATGTTCTTGAATCCTTAAAGAGTGTGATGTAGCATAATCTCTAATAACATCTGAAACAAGGTCTACGCCTAAGTCCCTGTGTAAATCAGAATTTCGAATATACCAAGGTGCATTGACTGCATTTCTCAGTACTTTATTTTGAAAGCGTTGGATCATATCGATGTGGCCTTTCGCAGCACAACCCCAAAGTTGCGCTCCATAGCACCATACAGGTTTTAAAATTTGGTTGTAAACGAGTAATTTATTTTGTATTGATAAATGTGAATGTTTACCAATTAACCATTTAAGTTTGTTATACTTTATGTTCAGTTCCATAATTTTTATTTTTATTTGCTCTTTCCACTTTAGTTTGGCATCAAGTGTCATCCCCTTATGAGTTAATATGCTTCCGTATAAATTTATAGAAAATTGTATCTATCACTTTGATACGGTTGATCCACTTTATATGGTTAGATATTGCTCCATATATGATTAGATTCGTATTTTGGTTTTGCTCATCAAATTATATAAAAATTGATATTATAAGATCAATTTGATCTAATTAGATTTGACTAAATTCAGGATCAAATTGTATCAATTTTTATATTTTTTGATCTAAAGTAATACAATTAGATATTATTTGATACAACCATTTTACGGATCAAATTAGATCTATTTAGTAAAATTAGCATAATATTTTTACTAGGGTACCCACGATTTTCGAAATATTAAGCAAACAACCATATAATCTGGAGTTTACGTATAAATAAATTTAATATTTATATTTAATGTCTTACAAATAAACAACAGTCAACCAAGTTTATTTTATTTTTTTGCATAAACCGATTTAAGGAAATTTGCACCATTTTACTTTTATGACAGATTTTTTAAATTCCACATTTTAAAAGATAGCTGCCACCGTAGTCAACAGCCTATAAAACATATAACAAAATATTAAATTAGTGAACCAAAAAAAAAAAAAAAATCCACAAATAAAATAATTCCAATCAACATGCATTTAACATGCATCATGATTCATGAATAAAAAGTGGAAAATTTACAAATAGCACAAGGCATGTAAAATTACTGAAACAACAAACCGCAATTTGTGTGATTTATTTTCAATCAAAATATTGTTAAATTACATTGATTGAAAGCACTACACGATCGCCAACAGTTTGTTAGTGGTGGAATAATCCAATGAATGTTTTCAGCATGTAGGAGGAAAAAGACATCAACCAGTAATTTAAAATAATTTAAATAGCAACTTTGAATTAACACTGAAAAAAAACTATACTGAACTTAAGTTCACACTGTAATTAATAAAAGTATTTTTTTTTTTAAATCTGAAAAAGGGAAAAAAGTTCCCCATTGTAGAACTAAACCAACCTCAAAAAGTGACCCTATAAGAGAGTGCGCATCTACTCATGTGCGGACCACACATATTGGGGCTCAGTAGCGTCCAAATAAAGCCTGAATTACTTTAAACGTGCGTGAAACATAGACTCTTTAACAAAATTCAGTAAGTAAAAATAGTACAGAACATTTTTATTTATGTTTTGTTTTTGTCAAACGCATTGTATTTTTTGTCACGTTGAAACGTAGAGAAATTCTATTTTCAACAGAATTTCTCTACGTTTTGAATTGACAAAAAATACAATGCGTTAGACACAAACAAAACATAAATAAAAATGTTCTGTACTATTTTGACATACTGATTTTTGTTTAAGAGTCTACGTTTTATGGACGTTTAAAGTAATTCAGGCTTTATTCTTAAATTTAAGGAAATTTTTACTAATTTTAAAAATATTATTTTCCTTTGGATAAAAACAATTAAACTTACAGTGGGCGACAATACATTGGAAACTTTTTTATAGTAGATGAAATTTGTTAAAAACAAAGTTAACAAAACTAAACGTTATAATATCCAAACAAGTATTATAAAAAAAAGTTATTTAGGTAATTTATCACCTAAGCTTAATAGCGTCCAGATTTGGAAAATAATGAATGCGTTACGAGGGTCGATGTGGAAAATAAAAAAATGTATAGACATTTTTCAGAACATTTTTAAAAAATATTTCCGAGTAGATTTTTTCCAAGTTAAAACATTAGAAATTTAAAAAAGGTCCAATAGTTTTTATTCAGTGATCAAATAATTTTTCCAACAACCCAAACAAACAGTGGAATTTTTTAAGTACAGTAGAAAAAATCCACATTTTTTGACCTCCAATTCTTTTGACCACCAATTTTTTGTTAACAAAGAGAAATTAAAATTATCTTAATATATCCTTAGCATATACTTAAGTGTACTAAAATTAATAAACAACAACATCTTTTCTTTGTTTATAAAAAATTTGTGGTCAAAAGAATTGGAGGTCAAAAAATGTGAATTTTTGCTACTCTACTTAAAAAATTCCACTGTTTGTTTGGGTCGTTGGAAAAATTATTTGATTACTGAATAAAATCTATTGGACTTTTTTTAAATCTCTAATGTTTTAACTTGGAAAAAATCGACTCGAAAATATTTTTTAAAAATTTTCTAAAAAATGTCTATAATTTTTTTCATTTTCCACATCGACCCTCGTACCACATTCATTATTTTCCCAATCTGGACGCTATTAAGCTTAAATTAAAGCTTGATAAATTACCTACATGTCGTTTTTTTATAATACTTGTCTGATAATTATAACGTTTAGTATTGTTAACTTTGTTACTCCGCCTTTGCCGGTCCCAAGCCCGGATGTGAAAGGAGGAGGGAAACCTACAGTTGAACGATTTGATGAACTCGAATGCAAACAACACCTGGCATTACAACTGATGGTTAAGGCTTATCCCGGAAAGCCTAAAATGAGGGCAGCCCCCTCGTTCCAGGATAGGAGACTGTGGGCCAATTCCTCACATCTCTGAAACTTAAACAAATTAAACCAAAGCAATTACAGAAAAACGAAAATGGCTGGAAAAACGATCACTGACCTGGCGAGAAAATAGGACTATCGAATACGGAACATGGAACGTAAGAAGTTTAAATGGAAAAGAGATTGAACTAGTTGAAGTTATAAAGAAAACGAACGTGAAATACTTGGCACTAAATGAGACCAAAAAGAAAGGACAGGGTTGCAATATTATTGAAGATGGATTTCTATTAATACACTCAGGTGTCCCACTCTCAGAAAGAGCAAGGGCAGGCGTTGGTTTTCTAATACATAAAGATAACGTTAGCAATGTGTGCGATTGGAAATTTGTGAATGAACGAATACTTTGTGTAAAGATACAAGAGGAAGATGGATTTGTTACCCTATTATCAATATATGCTCCGAATGAAGACGACAGTGCCGAGGCCAAAGACGATTTTTTTGAAATACTTCAAAAAACCATAGACAATATAACCACAAAAGTTATACTGCTAGAAGACTTCAACGGAAGAGTTGGAGCAAATCCGGAAGAAGCCGAAAAGGTAATTGGAACTTACGGGGAAATTGTCAAAAACAACAATGGCAATCGACTAATTGAATTTTGTATCGCAAATGATCTTATAATCACAAATACGATGTTCCCACATAAAAATATACACCGGTACACAAGGTCTGAGCACTCGAGAAACGAAAAATCTATAATTGATTATATAATCGTTAGGAGGAGTGACTTCCCTAGATGTAGAGATGCAAGAGTTATGCGTGGCCCGGAAATTGGAAGCGATCACTATCTAGTTGTGCTTCGATATGTCACAACAATGCCTCCACAAGGAAAACAAACAAAAAAACGTAAACTTAAGAAGAAGATAAAGGTTGCTAACTTAAAATCAAAACAAACTCAGGACAAATTCCAAACAACAGTAAACAGTATGGTACGAAACTTGGACGCTCAACATCAACAAATAGATGGAAATTTAGAAGATAACTGGCAACAATTTAAAAGTGTCCTACTTACAGCTGCTAGAGAAACATGCGGAGAAGTTAAATGTGGAGGAAATCATGTTAAGTGTACCAAGTGGTGGAATGATCATATCAAGGCTGAAGTCAAGGAAAAGAAGATGAGATGGCAAAACTATCTAAGTAGCAAAACTGATGAATCATATAAATTATACAAGGATCAGAGAATAAAGGTTAAGCAACTGGTGCGACAAGCAAAAGGAAAGGCCTGGGAAGATTTTGGGCACTTTCTTGAGGAAAACCATATGGAAAATCAAAAATTATTCTACAAGACCATAAAGAAACTTAGACGAGAGAAAGATTGTCCAATAAAGCATAAGATAAAAATGGAAATATATTACGAGATGAAACAGAAATTATGACGAGATGGAGAGAATACTTCTCGGAATTGCTAAATGAAGATCACAACGAAACCCCAGCAGAACCGTTTTATCTTTCAGGCGACGATAGCAACCCTAATGATAACATCACAATGGAAGAAATGAAGCATGCGTTATCGAAAATGAAATTAGGAAAAGCAGCTGGGCATGACGAAATCGCACCCGAATTTTTAAAGTACATGGGAGACTCTGGCCAAGAAATGCTCTTCAAAGTAATATCAACGGCTTGGGTACAAGCAAAAATTCCCGATGACTGGCAAGTGGCTATAATAAATCCAATTTTTAAGAAAGGCGATAATAAGAAATGTGAGAATCATAGGGGTATATCACTGCTAAGTGTGCCCGGAAAGTTGTATTCAAGAATCTTGCTAGAGCGTCTGAAACCAGAAGTAGAACAACAACTCGAGGAAGAACAATGCGGCTTTAGACCTAATCGTGGCACACAAGACCTCATCTTTACAATGCGTCAGTTATCCGAGAAAGCCATTGAGTATAACAGGAAAATTCATACCTGATTTATAGATCTTGAGAAAGCGTTTGACACTGTAAAATGGGGTGAAATAGGGAAAGTACTTTTAAAGAAAAATGTTAGTCGCTCGCTGATACAAAGAATTTTAAGTTTTTACAACACATGCCGAAACTACATAAGAACAGGAAACGCAACCTCAGAAGAATTTAACACATGCCAAGGTGTAAGACAAGGGGATATTTTAAGTCCATATCTTTTTATCATTCTAATGGATGATATTATTAAAGAAGCCAAGAAAAATTTGCTCCCATACTTCGTGGGAAACTGGAAAATGCAACGCACGAAATTGTCACTGTTAGCTTATGCAGGCGACATTGTCCTCTTAGCAGACTCAGCTGAAAATCTTGAATATAATCTTAATATTTTAACATCGGAAATGCATTCGAGAGGCTTGAGAATTAATATTAAGAAAACTGAGGCAATGATTACACTGTAAGACAAATTTCAACTTTTTTTTTAACACCAGAACGAGACCTTATACACTTGAAAGTAGAGCCCCTCTGGAGTAAAACTGCATTTACAGTTTTTCATTCGGTGATCATTTGTCCTTTTTAGAGGACTTTAAAGTTTTGAAGGACATTTAAAGTAAAAAAAAAAATATTTCTACTTATCCTACGATACTGAGATAAAAAGCAAATGAAAGAGGAAAGCTTCCTCAATTTTTTAAACATGTTCGTTTTGTCATATCAGTTTAAAAGGATATCAATAAGGTCCTTTCAAAACTTTGTCCTTTTATATCCTTGAGAATTTCCAGCCATTTCTTCCGGAAAAAATATATGTTAAGGACATTGATATGCACTAACACATTGTTAAATTTCATCCTTCTCACTTTGTTAGTTTAGTGTAAAAAAAAATAAGTTTTTATATATAACTGAAAATATATTTTTTTGTTTACACATAGCCTCCCAAATATTAACCAATTTTCTTGAAAAAAAATCTAACACATGAATAAATGGATATACATGTGAAACTGGACCCTCCATGGAGTAAAAGTACGTTCATAGTTTTTTATTCGGTGATCCGGTCTCCTTTAAATACCATGTACAATGTTAACCAAAGTGAGAGATTTAAAAAAACAAATGAATTTGTTTCTTTGGGTTAATAATTTATGTTTTTTTTGTTTGGTTTAGTTTTTAGATTTTAAATTTTTTTTAATAGTTTTATTAACAATCTAATGGATTGTCTTTATAATTTTGTTAACTAATATTAAAATGCATCATTTGAAGTCTATATGTAAATAAATCGTATAAAAAACACGTGTTTACTTATTTGTACTTTTACTTATGCAAGTATATGCTATATGTATGACAATTGCTGTGTTTTTCAATAAGTGGATTTATTTTCGGATTAATCTTATTTAGTTCAAAATAAATAAATTAAAATGCCAAAACAAATTTGGAATATTTTTTTTCCATAATCTACGATAAATAAGAAATTATTATCCTAAAAAATAATAAAAAAATCTGGAAACTTAAAAAAGTTATAAATAAATCAAAATAAATCCAAATAAATTTTAGGATTTAATAAATCCGTTTTGGATTAATTTTGTTTTATTTATAACTTTTCTCATTTTCCAAATTTGTTCATTATTTTTTTCGGATTATAATTGCAAATTTATTGTAGGTTACGGAAAAAAATATTCCAAATTAGTTTTAGTATGTTTAAATATTTTTTTTAAGCAAAACAAGATTAATCAGAAAATAAATCCACTTATTGAAAAACACAGCAAATATATTTTTTTAACTCTTGCTTTAAACAACAACCTTAAATTAAGGCAAAGCTGAAAAACGTCCTCTGAAATTCTTGAGTTTGACTTTATATCACCATTTCCGCAACAAACTAATAGAAGTAATTTTAAAAAGTTTTTGAATTTTATATGTCATTTGTAAATTAAAAGTTTATTTAAAAGGAGACCGGATCGCCGAATAAAAAACTGTGAACTTACTTTTACTCCATGCAGGGTCCAGTTTCACATGTATATCCATTTATTCATATTTTCAGTTATATATAAAAACTTATTTTTTTTTTTACACTAAACTAACAAAGTGAGAAGGATGAAATTTAACAATGTGTTAGTGCATATCAATGTCCTTAACATACATTTTTTCCGGAAGAAATGGCTGGAAATTCTAAAGGATATTAAAGGACAAAATTTTGAAAGGACCTTATTGACATCCTTTTAACCTGATATGACAAAACGGACATGTTTAAAAATTTGAGAAGACTTTCTTCTTTCATTTGCTTTTTATCTCAGCATCGTAGGATAAGTAGAAATATATTTTTTTTTTACTTTAAATGTCCTTGAAAACTTTAAAGTCCTCTAAAAAGGACAAATGATCACCGAATGAAAAACTGTAAATGCAGTTTTACTCCAGAGGAACTCTACTTTCAAGTGTATATGGTCTCGTTTTGGTGTTAAAAGTAGTGTTGTACGGTGTTATAAGTAGGGAGAAAGAGTCTCATACAATACACATTGGAACAGAAGCTCTTAAACAAGTACCACATTTCAAATACTTAGGTGCCATAATTAGTGAAGACGGTAAACCGGATAATGACTTAAATACCAGAATATCCGCAACAAGTAAACTGTACTATGCTCTAAACCAAAATTTTATCAGCAAACGTGAAGTTTCGTCAAAAACGAAAATAGCAGTATACAACTCAACTTATGTCCCTACTCTTACTTATGCCTGTGAGTCGTGGGCACACACTTCATCAAGAAGAAGTCGTATACAGGCGACTGAAATGAAATATCTGCGCAGAGTAGCGGGAAAAACTAGGAGAGACAGAATTAGGAACGATACCATTAGAAGTAGTCTACAGGTAGATGCTCTGGACAACAAAATAGAACTATGTAAAATGAGGTGGTGTGGACATGTCATGAGAATGGATGACTCTAGACTACCAAAACTCGTACTCCAAACTAAACCATTCGGTTACCGTCAAAGAGGGCGAAGAAGACTAACCTGGTGGGACTGTATGAAAGAAATCCTTACGAATCGTGGTTTTGATCCTAAAAATACAAAAACTACAGCCCAGGACAGACGCTATTGGAGAACACTCTGTAATACATGGACGTATTCAGGGGGTGGGCACAGGGGGCACGTGCCCCCCCCTTTCGATTTCGAAATTTAAAAAATGTAATACACTACAACGCATTATACAAAAAATAAACATAGTTTTTTAAAAATTTGTAATATTTTAGTTCTACTGTTGAGCAATTTCAGAGAAATTCGAACTCCCATGAATAAAAATACATGAATAAGATAGATTTTACCCTCAAAATTGTTCTATCACGTACCGTTTTTCAGATATTCGAATCTGAATGTTAAAAAAAGGGTAATTTTGCACTTTTACCGTATCCGTAACGTATTTTTACGTTGCTCATACAAAACAGGACTTGATTTTATATAAAATGCACCTTGTAATTCCGAATCAATTATCCTAATTTTTGGGACTTTAAGTCATTTTTTGTGAAAAAAAGTGCGAATATGTCCCAAAAGTGTTATTTTATAGATTTTTTTGACTGGTTTCCTGATCTGCAATTTGGATTGCAGATCAGGAAACAGAATACCAATATTTATTTAATAGGTGTCGAATATTTATTTTAAGGAATAGTTTATTTTTTTATTTTTACATAAATACCCTTGATTTTCAGATAAACAAATTTTTCAAACCCCAAGATTCTACTATGCTTTTTCTATATTAAAATCTCAGATTCTGAAATTTTTTCTTATAGAAAATTCTCAAATTCAAAAATTTTCAGATTCTTAAAAATTTTTTATAAAAAAAAAAATATCAGATTAAAAAAAACACAATTTTTCTATGATAAACTTTATGTTCTGAGACTTTTTATATAAAAAATCTTTGATTTTTAACCATATTTATATAAAAATACCCTCATGGTACCTGTGAACAAGCTTAAATCTAAAAGTGCCACCTCCAGAACTTTGTATTTATCAGAATATTTTCTATTTAGCTCTTTTTGCAAAAATCGGGTCTAAAAATAAAATTTATAATATTCTTGAAAACCGACAAAGGAAAATATTTAATCGGCCAAATATAAAAAAATACATTAAGGGCGGATTACTCAATGAAAAGTTAGCTGCTAACTCAGGCAATGCTGCCTATCAATTACTAATGTAACCGTGATGTTTCTTTCGGAAAGGGGATAGAAGAGAAATAAAAGATTTGAAAGATAGAAGGGCTTCAGTATGGCAACACTGTAATTGCGCGTGTTAATAATTTTGAGTACAGTTTTTGCATCGCCATCTGTTATTGATCTGGCGAATTATTTTTGAAGCTGTGTTTAATAGCCAATATTTTATTATTTTACTTCGTTGACGTTTTAGTGCTATTTATCAACGAAGGAGCCTTATGTCAAAATTTGTATGAAAAAGTTAAATTTAACGGAGAGTTATTTTATAACGGAGCATTGAGAAATCCAGCCTTAGAGTATTTTTTTTTTAATTTGATGTAAATAAAAATGGATACATTTTCAAAAAAAAAAAAAAATTAAATGATGCAAATATCTCAATAACAAAGTGTTCTAAAACCGATTCGGATGGATTTGGAATCAGAAAGTTTATTTTATGTAAAATCAAGTATTTTTTTTTGGAATATTACGTACACTCAAAATAATTCTACAGTAAAAGGTTTAGTAAGTCATTTTGTACCAAAATCTACTAATAAGTTACTAATGTTAGTATTTTCAAAGCACTAAAATTAGTAATTTTTAGTGGTTTTGAATAATATTAGTAAAAATTTTTAGTATTGGTTACCAATTCCTGCACTAGGTCCTTTTGGACTAAAATTTAGTTAAATTTTTAGTATTAAATACCCACGTTTTTTTTGGATGTAAGATTCGTAAGGGCGGGTGGTGGTAGTTCGAGTTAGAAGTTAATCGGCGATTATTAATTTTTTTTCGGCTGTGCCCCCTCCTTTTCAAATTCCTGGATACGTCGCTGCTGTAATACCTCTACACTGCAAGGAAGAAGAGGTTAGGAATAAGTAAGTAAGTAAGTAACTTTGTTTTTAACAAATTTCATCTACTATAAAAAAGTTTCCAATGTATTGTCGCCCACTGTATATTAAGTACTATTTACTAACTTCTACGATATATTTAAGTAAATGCCCGACTAAATATTTGAAATTGAGCCATATATAATTTAATATGGTCCAACACGTATTTGGATAAAATAAGATGATGAAAATTGGTGGATCAAAACGGCTCAAAATTTGTTATATTAGATTAAATAAGATTGTTTTTGATCCGAAAATTGGGTTTATCTAATTTGATATAATTGTATATAATTTTATATCCTAAGATAAAATATGTAGAATTTTGCATAAAATATTTTTTTTTATCTCACACTTTCCAAATTTATCCCAAGTTTTTTTCGGGAAATTCAAAAAATTCTCAAAAAAAATTGTGTCCGGGATTTTTTTACATCAAAACGGAAAAAATGTACCAAAATTATTTTTTATCCAGGACTTAGAAAATTCTACAAAGGTTTTTCAGGCCTTGTAAAATTTTTCAAAATTTGGCAAAATTTTTATTTTTTTTTGTTTAAATCACTTTTAATGAAATTCTTAACTCCAAAACGCAAAAATTATTTCTGTCTGGAAATTTTAAGAAAATTTCTCGGGACTTAGAAAAATTTTTTCCCACGATTCGGCACTATATAGTCATATAAAATATAATATGCAATATCTAATTTAATAAAGCTTTATATATTGTATGTGGAGCAACACATGATTCGATATCCTTTTATAAGGCACCATATTCAATTTTGGGTATAAAATTTAATACAAGATACATTTACATATAATTATGTAAAGTACTGTGTATGGCCATATATAAATATATATAAAATATAATATGCAATATCTAATTTAATAAAGCTTTATATATTGTATGTGGAGCAACACATGATTCGATATCCTTTTATAAGGCACCATATTCAAATTTGGGTATAAAATTTAATACAAGATACATTTACATATAATTATGTAAAGTACTGTGTATGGCCATATATAAATATATTAAATAATATACTAATATTTCTAAACTTTCTTAGTCGGGTGCTTTACTTTTTAGGAAATTTTTAATGGACACAATTGAAACTTTACTTGAGAGTTTTGGATTTTTTTTAAGAAATCAATTAACTGTGTCAAGTAAAAATTTACTCAAAATTTATGAATTTACTTTTTTAAAAAGTTTAAAAAAACTTCACGTTTTTTTAATTGTTTTTCAAATTATACCAAATATATTTATGTCTTAAAGACATAGGAAAACTTTATAAAGATTATTACAAAATTTTATATACCCGGGTGAAAATGACCATGTATGTTCATACATGCTCATACATGATTCCATGTATGAAAGTATATGAACAATATATGGAAATGTATGTCATATATGGGAGCATATATGAACATACACAAGTAATGTAATATTCCATATATGTAAATGTATGCAACTACGTGTTGATAGATATGTCATACTCCTTCATATATGCTATGCATTTGCATAGCATACATGTCTTAAAAATATTTTTTTAAAGGTTGGGTTCGGCAGAACTTTGCAAAACTGGACGAAGTTCATGTATGGTTTCAGTCTGAAAAAGTCGTTCGGTTGGACAATAATGATTATACATCATCAAGATTGATTATAATTTTTGTATTCTATAGGCGAATATGCACGGCACTAACGTAAACAACCAAATTTAGAAGAAAATTCGAACACTCTGACGGTATTACTGTCAGAGCTGCAAAGGATTTCATCCCTTAATAAGATTTGGTGTTCTGAATTAAACTTTAATGATTGCATTCCCCAATCACAATTTATCGAATGAATTTACATTTTATTTTAAAATATAGAATGAATTCGGTTTCTTTTTCATTCGACTTTGAAATTGAATGCGTAAGTTTTTATAAATTCGATTTTTAAAAGTCTCATGAATAATAAATAAATGAAATAAAGAATGCATTCAGTTTTTAAAATTCTTATAAACAAGAATTCGATTTAATGGTAAAAATCGAATCCATTCCAAGAAATATTGTTATTTAAAGATAATTGTATCGAATGTATTTTATTTGTGAATTCATTCGAAAAGTGGTTAATTCTTCGAAGCTTTGATTAGCCTAAAGTATCATAAAGTCCAAAGTATATTTTTTAAATATTCGTTAGTTTTTATTAAAAAATCAGTGTCATAAATTAGTACAAATTGTTTATATTTGAAAAAATTTCAATTAATAGACGTTTTATGGAAAAAAATACAAAAAAAAATTTTACATACAAATTCATGTATGACAATGTATGATCATTAATGTACATGTACCCTCAAATTACGGATATGCACTTGTATGGACATCCATATATGCATCATATATGAACATACATGGTCATTTTCACCCGGGTACATATAAAAAAACAATAAACTAAATGAGAATTCAAAAAACAAAGAGATAAAAACCAAAACAAAAAAAATTAAACAAAAATTTAATTTAAAACAAGTAAGAGTGTTAAATTCGGCTGTGCCGAATCTTTTATACCCTCCAACATGCAAATAAATAAAAAAAAAAAAATTGCAGGGGCGTCTTCTTTTTTTTTTGGGGGGGGGGGGTCGGTAGTGGTAATTGGGGGGCACAATTCCTCTCGAATAAGTGTTAGAAAAAAATAATTCTTATGCTTTTTGCACTAAAGAAATACAAATTTATCATTATATAAAAAAAAAAAAATATTCCACGCCCAAAAAAGGGGGCGGACCGTAAAACGATATTTTCTAATTCTGTGGGTCCAAATGCAGGACCTTGAACTTCTTGTAGCATAAAAATGTTGGATTTGTTGAACAAAAACACAAAAAATCATGTAAAAATATGATATTTTTCAGAGGTTGGTTTAGTTCTTCAAGGGGGAACTTTTTCCCCCCTGGTCCGATTTTGCCCATCTCCGAACTTAACCAGCCTATGAACATAAGACATATATGTGCCAAATTTCAGGAGTCTATCACTTTTATTTTGGACTGTATCGTGTCCTCCACAGACGGACGGACGGACAGACGGACGGACGGACGGACGGACGGACAGACGGACATCGCTAGAATGTCTTAGAATCGATCACTGATCAATAATATATATACTTTATGGGGTCCTAGACCGATATTTCGATGCGTTACACACGGAATGACAAAGTGAGTATACCCCCATACTGTAGTTGGAGGGTATAAAAAAAAGGGTATGCAAGGGCTCCAAAGATATTAATTCTTCTTCCAAGTATATTTTTTCCTAAAACATAGTAATGCATTTACTTAAATACATCTTAAAAGTTGTACTTAATATAAGGGGCAAAACGCGTCAAAGGTCCACACCAAAAAACAAATGTTGTCCAATTTTGACCTTAAAATTCAAGGTCAAAATATTAAATTGTAATTATCTTATAAGGGTCGCACTTTTAGATTTTTTTCACTAAGCCCACTAGAAAGGTTGACATTTTTTTTTAATTTCGGTTTTTTTAAAAAAAAATGGTATGTATGATACTTTATGAGAAATCAATTTTTTTCAATGATGGGTACCAATACCTTTTCGATACCAATACCCGTTAATACCAATTCAAATTGAAAACCAATACCAATTAAAAACCAATACCTTTATTTGTGCGATACCAATATCGATTAAAAACCAATACTGATTCCCCACTACCAATACCAATTAAAAACCAATACTTTTATTCTTCAAAACCAATACCAATAAAAAACCAATACCAATTCATTTTTTTCTACTTTCGTATCGGTTTTGTTTCGGTTTTTGTATTCTTATTTTCGTTTGTTTTAATTATGAATTCACATTATTGGGTTTTACCTGACTAACGAATTGCAAAAGATGTTCACAAAAGATGTTACATCGATCAGTAATCGTTGCGTGCAATGTCATATAACAAAAAGGAGTTAGCTACTTGAATTTTAAAAGCCATAAAAACATAAAACAATTTTTTTTGGTCACGTACCATATCCTTATTTTTAACCCAATTTATGACCCCTAATAAAAGTAGATCTTAAAAAATTAAGACCTTTTCTGTGATACATTTTTTATATTGATAATTGAAATTTGGTTTTACCTGACTAACGAATTGCTAAAGATGTTCACAAAAGATGTTACATCGATCAGTAATCGTTTGCATGCAATGTCATAAAACAAAAAGGAGTTAGCTACTTGAATTTAAAAAGCCATAAAAACATAAAAAATAATATTTTTTTTTACTTCTTTTTAACCAAATTAGATTTTTATGACCCCTAATAAAAGTAGATCTTAAAAAATTTTGACCTTTTCTGTGATGAAATTTTTTCTTTTGCAAACATTGTTTATATTTGATATACATTAAATGTCACTGCACTGTTCTTTGGGTTGTAAAAAAAAATACTAATGTCCTTTTTTGGAAATTCCAATTATCGTTACAAAATTTTATGTCACAACACCAAAATCCAAAAAAAAAATTTTTTGTTTTATTAGAGGCACACTGTGCTGGGAACAGTCATATTATATAAGAATTTATTTTATTTTAGTGTGCGGTTCACACTTGCTATTTTTGAGAGTTTAAGGGCTACGTGTTTAAAAAAATCTTTGTTCTGTATCCATTACGTTTTTATTCTGAAAAACGATGTTCGCATTCATTTTTAACTACCCAGGCAGAAACTGCAAACCGTTCCACAAAAAAAGTTTCGGCAAAGCACTTTATTTTTTGTGTATAAGGTAGTATAAAAAATGCTATGGAAGCGCTTTGGCAATGTTTTCTATTTAAATCCGTTCAAAGTATAATTTGTAATTAAAATTTATTAATTTTCAAATCAATTGGAATATTTTTCATTTCCCTGCAGTATTAGTAATGGGTCCTTGATAGCTCTCGTGATATGTCACTTAGACACAATGCCTATCACAAACTTGACACCTTTTATATAAAAACACGTTTCTTTTGTGAGGAAGTGTCTTAAACTCCGGATACATCACATGTGAAATGCCACTGGGTCTATCCCTTTGGAAAACAACACGTTTCGGTTTAATACATCACTTTTCGGGACTTTTGCTAAAAGGTTAATCTAGGATTATTATTTCGGGCAGTTTCAAACATAAGCATAAACTCGTTATACCCTGTACCACAAGACGCTTTAAAATATCAACGGCATACCGTTTACCGTGGTTATCATTTTGGACGCTGGGAGAGTACTAAACTGTGATGCTTTCCCAGCACACAATCGACCATAAAAGGTACTTTGCCAGCGCTCTCCCGTTCGTATTTTTCTGCCTGGGTAGTTTATTGGTTTTCCCCATACAATTTAAACGTCAAAATAAATCACCGTTTTATTTAGACAGATAAAGTGTTTAAAACTGAATGGGGAAGACACATAATTAAACTAGTTTAAATGAATGCGAATATGGTATTACTGGTGTTTTGATAAACAACTTGCTTAAGGTTGTAAGTTTGAACCCCATATAAGAAAACTATTATCCGTGTAATCGCAATTACTAAAAGATATAAAATCGAAAAAGGGGCCTCCACGATAACCTATTTCGATCACCTTTTCTACAAAATATTTATGTATGAAAAGGATAAATATCAGGTATATTTTATAACGAATGTTAAGTCTCAACTTTCTGCAATTAAAAATATCTCTCCTTGGCCACAGCAATTTATATGTGCATTAAATGCTTTCACTTTCTACGACTTAGGAGTGAGTGAAACAACAAAATCCGATCTTGCATCCATTTTTCTAATGGCGCGTTGTATTAACTTTCTCTTTCTAACCTAATTCGTAGAATAATTGGAAAAAATTAACCATATGGTTAAGAACTACTTTTTTGACACCTGTCACTTATGTCGAGTCTGTATTAGTCTGTGGTATGGGGGTATAATCACTTTTTCATTCCGTGTGTAACGCATCAAAATATCGGTCTAGGACCCATAAATTATATATATTTATTATCAGTGATCGATTCTAAGACATTCTAACGATGTCCATCCGTCTGTAATTAACACGCACAAATATGTCTTATATTCCTAGGCGGGGTTAGTTCGTAAATGAGCGAAATCGGATTAGGTGGAAAAAAGTTCCCCCTTGAAGAACTAAACCAACCTCTAAAAAACATAATTTTTTACATGATTTTTTGTGTTTTTCTTTTACAAATGCAACATTTTTGTGCTACAAGAAGATCAAAGTCCTGCATTTGGAACTTGAGAATTAGAAAACGTGGTTTTTTTCGGTCCGCCTTTTATGGGGGTGGAATTATTTTTTTTAAATTATGGTAAACTTTCATTTCTTTAGTGCCAGAAGCATAAGAATGCATTTTTAAACACATATTAGAAAGAAAATACCCCCCCCCCCCTTCAATTGCCACTACCGACCCGCCCACAAAAAAAAATAAAACAACCAATCAGAAAAAATAAACACCCAAAAACAATCACTACTGCGACTTAAAATTTTAAATATAAATTCGATTATTAAAAATATATTTTAAAAGTCGATTTTATCGATTTTTTGAGGACTTGTGGTGAGGCTGTTTGAATTTTAATTTGGTTATAAAAACTAAATTAATAATATAACAAATGCTATTTACATAATTAATAAGGGGTTCAAATACCCTTAATATTAGAGATGGGCGCGTGAGTGATTTTTGACTCACTCACGCTCACGACAGGAATTTTTCAATCACGCACACTCACTCACGAGCATATTTTTTCTACTCACACTCACTCACAATCAAGTGAGTAAATTTAACACAACTCGCACTCACGCAAGCTTCGCTCACACTCACGTTGGCTCACAAAACTCTTATTTATACAAAAAAAATTTCAAAAACTAAAATTTTGAAAAATATTTCAAAATTTTAAGCAAAATTTAAAGTTCAGAGAAATTTGACAAAAATCGACTCACGCACACTCACTCACGCAAAAATCTTACCCACGCAAAAATCTTACTCACGCACACTCACTCAATTTTTTTCTCCACTCACAATCACGTGAATAATATTGAATTCAGTCACACTCACGCGTGAATCACGCTCTAATCTGCTCATGAGCCCATCTCTACTTAATATAAGAAACATAAAAAAAATCATTATTCAAAAATCCACCATGTCCGATCGATGGCTTAAAATCAAAATTAAACTCGGTTAAAAATTGCATATAAACGCATATTTTTCTCCATTAAGGGGCGGACGGAAAGACGACGTACGTTAAATTAATTAATATTAACGACAAAACCTTTTGCATACAAATTCCAAAACCGATATAAGATAAATACCAATACTTTTTAAAAACCGATACCGATTCGAGGCTAAAACCAATACCAATACCCAATACCTAAATAATTCAAAACCAATACCGAAACCTATACCAATTCAACAAAAAATGAAAACCAATACCTATACCAATACTAATATAATTTTAAAAACCAATACCAATACCAATACTTTTATCGAATTGGTACCCATCCTTGATTTTTTTACGAGTACATAACACCCAAACTGTACTGATTTCTTTATTTTTTATGCGTGCAACGTTTGTTGTGTGTGTTTACAACGCACACTTTATCTAAGCATTGATTTTTGTTGTTGTTATTATATGCAGATTAAAGCGATTTCAGTACATTTTGAGTGTTATATACTCCTAAAAAATTGATATCTCATAAAGTATCATACATACCATTTTTTGTAAAAAAACCAAAATTAAAAAAAATGTCAAGCTTTCTAATGGACTTAATGAAAAAAATTTAAAAGTGCGACTCTTATAAGATAATTACAATTTAATATTTTGACCTTGAATTTTAAGGTCAAATTTATTTTTTTCAAAAAAACCACAAATGCCATTTTAAAGGCCATCAAAAATACTTAAAAATTAGTTTTTTAAATTATAATTTTTGTTTCAGCAAAGTGTTAATTAAAATTCACCAAAATATATTCTTTTCAAAAACATCAAAACTTCCCAACCCTGTAACTCTGCCAATATTTCATCAAAAAATTTTATATTTGTAATTTATACTACCTATCATTAGCCTAATATTTTGCCAAAATTATACTTGAATCGGACAACATTTGTTTTTGGGTGTGGACCGTTGACGCGTTTTGCCCCATAAGTTTAATTGTTTTTGTCCAGAGGAAAAATATTTTTTTAAAATAAGTAAAAATTTCCTTAAACTTACGGATTCTGTGGACCCTATGGAGTCCCAATGTGAGGACCCTACGGGGCCCCAATATATGGGGTCCGCCCATGAATATGTGCGTACACTATTATAGGGTCACTATTGATTTTGATCCAAAATTTTGATCAGAATCGCTCTATCTTACTTAGTCACTTGATCATGAAATAACGAAAACTATAACTCGGAGTGCTTTCGGGTCTTCTGCGTTCATATTCTACAAGTTAAGGACTACAAAAATGTCTGTAAATTTTTTTTTTTAAATTTGGATTTAAAGTTAGGGTCTCCAGATGGGGCCCCCAGATGTGTACCCCAAAATACCCAAAGTATTTTTTCCTTAAGTTAAGTAAATTCTTTCTTAAACTGATGAAGATATGGATTCAAATAAAGTCAATGAAATCACTAAAATAAAGATTACATTTTCCTTAAATTAAAACAAAAATTGATTAAATTAAAGAAAATACATTTTGATATTAAAGATTAGTACTTATTTAATTTAAGGTCTTGAAAATGTCTTTACTATTTTTAAGTAAGTTACGTACTTATTTTTTTTTTTTTTTGCACACAATTTATTTTTTTTTTTTCTTTTAAGTAAAACAAATTTTTTTAATAAACCCTTTTTTCTTATAGATGTAAAGAATATTTAGCTTAATTTAAAAAAGCAAATAAGGGAAACCCTTGTGTTTTTTTAAGTATTTGCATGTACTATCTTCAAGTTTATTTTTTTTTTTGTTTTAAGTAAAACCACCTTATATTAAGGAGGGTATGCGAGGGCTCCAAAGATTTTAATTCTTCTTCCAAGTATATTTTTTCCTAAAACATAGTAATGCATTTACTTAAATATATCTTAAAAGTAAGTAAAATTGTACTTAATATAAGTTTAATTGTTTTTATCAAGAGGAAAAATATTTTTTTTTAAAATAAGTAAAAATTTCCTTAAACTTACGGATTCTGTGGACCCTATGGAGTCCCAATGTGAGGACCCTACGGGCCCCCAATATATGGGGTCCGCCCATGAGTATATGCGTACACTATTATAGGGTCACTATTGATTTTGATCCAAAGTTTTGGTCAGAATCGCTCTATCTTGCATAGTTTTCGAGACATGGGAATCGGGTCTTGAGAAATTTGATCATGAAATAACTCGAAAACTATAACTCGGAGGGCTTTCGGGTCTTCGGCGGTCATATTTTACAAGATAATGGCTACAAAAATGCCTTTAGAATTTTTTTCGTATCTGCAGTATTTACAGAGTTATAGGCAGTTGAAAATTCCGCGAAAATCGAAATTTGGATTTAAAGTTAGGGTCTCATGGGGTCTCCACATGGGGCCCCCAGATGGGGTCCCCAAAATACCAAAAGTATTTTTTCCTTAAGTTAAGTAAATTCTTTCTTAAACTGATGAAGATATGGATTTAAATAAAGTCGATGAAATCAATAAAATGAAGATTACTTTTGTCTAAAATTAAAACAAAAATTGATTAAATTAAAGAAAATACGATTTAAAATTAAAGATTTGTTCTTATTTGATACAAGGTCTTGAAAATGTCTGTACTATTTTTAAGTTAGCTACGTACTTATTTATTTTTTTTGCACACAATATTAATTTTTTCCTTTTAAGTAAAACAAAATTTTTTAATAAACCCTTTTTTTCTTAAATGCAATCAATTCGCCATAAATGTAAAGAATATTTAACTTAATTTAAAAAAACAAATTAAGGAAAACTCTTGTACTTTTTTAAGTATTTGCATGTACTATCTTCAAGTTAATTTTCTTTGTTTTAAGTAAAACCACCTTATATTAATATAAGTTGAAGTAAATTCAAAAAAATTTGTTTACTTAAATTAATAACAGTGTTTATTTAATTTCAGTATAGTTATTTTTTTCAGTGTTGAAGGGTATAAAACTGTGTGTTAGTTGTTGTTGCAAATACTTTAGGACGATATGACAGTTTTTTATTGGGTATTTAAATAATTTTCTTTAATTTAAATTATCAAAAATGTCCTATTACCCAAAGCTCAAAATGTGGAATTTACAAATATTTTGTTTTTTAATACATTATTTGAAAGTTTTCTGAGAAGCAGGCCTTTACGCGATAAATTTTTTCTGCCTAAAATAGGCCTGCTAACCAAAAAACCTATGCAGAGATGGTGGATTTTATGGAGTATGTAATCCCTAAGCCGAAGGCCGACTACTAGTGTTTAGGGTCCGGGAATTCCCTGGTCGGATTTCCCGGGAAAACACTGACGGGAGTTCGCGGGAATTTTTTTAATATTTTCCGGGAAATCCGGGAGTTTTATAAAATAAACCATTTATAATATTTTAATTAGTTTAATTAATTTTTAATATTTTTTTCAAGGTTGCCAATCGAAACGAATAACGGTATCGATACCGGTATTGGTATCGTTTTTTTTTTATTTCCTTATCGGTATCGGTTACGGTATTTGAGCGGAATCGATTACGGTAATACCGATACCGAAACGTCAGTACCGGTACGTACCGGTATTATCGAAAAAATATAAAAAAACATATACAAACAAAAAAGAATATATTTTTTTTTAATTTTAATACTAAAGCCCCTATGACACTACATTTTTTTTGTATTGATGGAATTTATGTGAACAGTGCAAATATATCACCATAGGAAATCTGAATAAGTGTGAATAGTAAAAGCATACTAAAAAAAAACAGTAAACGTCAAATTTTATTCTTGTGTTATCGATAAATTTGGTTATCAAATGATTGAATGTCAAAAAAAATTTAAAAATTTTACATTTTTTTTTTGACATTTACGCATGAATATGTTGCCAACTTTTCTGTTTTTCATTAAATGAAGCGATTTTTTTGTTTTTTTGACGGTTTTTGGTATTTATTAAGCGGGTTTTTATTTAAATAAAAGTAATCATCACTATTTGTTTGTTTATTTTATGTTTCTTTTTCATTTCTTCTTTTGCTGTTTCATTCTATCAATTAATAAAAAATAAAATACAAAAAAAAATGTAGTGTCATAGGGGCTTAAACACTAGGGCGTCGCACATTGGGTTCAAATGGTACCAAAGTGGCGATTAATTGAAACTTATAAATGAAGTTTTTGTTATAAAATTTGATATAGGGTAAAAGTAGATAAAATTCTGCAACACTAATTATCAAAATCAATCAACTAACAAGGGAAGTATCTCAGCCCTTATGAACCGATTTGCTTGAAACTTAAAATAAACATAAAAGAGACGATTTTAAGGTTGGGGTGTCTCGGCTTATCGGCCATATCAGTGATTCAAAATTTCGTTGTCCCCTTATGAAACAATGTGGACCTCCGGGAAAATTTCGATAACTCCCGAACTAATAGGAATATCCTCTAGAGCAAAAATACGTGTCGACTTAAATTTAATAAAGATTATTTCTAATTCATATGGACATCGTAGGTCAATGTCTTCATATAAATACCCCCCAAAATTTACACATTTTCATGAAAAAAGTTTTTAACGAAGCCTGACTTTTACATGGTTATGCCACCGTTGGATAGGCATTAAAAAAAACCTTTCTTCTCGTATGTAAACATCATATAGTTTCTTCGAAAGAAATGGCTGAAAAATCAAAAAAACGGTTTTTTCGCCATTTTTTGACCCATGTTTTGAACCCCTAAATACGCGATATGGCCGATAAGCCGAGACACCCCAACCTTAGAATTGTCTCTTTTATATATATTTTACGTTTCATGCAATTCGGTTCATAAGGGTTGAGATACTTCCCTTGTAAGTTGTTTACTTCTTTTTCGGTGAGCTGTCAAAGTTAGCAAATTAGTTCAGTCTTTGAAAAAAGTAAAAAATTCAAGAAATTATTAGTAGTATTAAATCCTTTAAAAGAAAATCTTTTATAATGGAGCCTTAAACACGAGGTATTAATCTAAATTGTAAATTTTTTTTTGTTTACAAAAATTGTGTCTTAACATTTTTAATATTTTAAAATAGGATATTTTTCACATTTAATGGGCCACACATATTAAGTTAGTAATAGTTGGATTTAGTTTTGTGGATTTTAAAAAAGTATAGGATATCAGCTTTTATTTAAAAGAAAAAAAAGTACAGACAATGCCCTGCCCAAGACCATTATATGTGTGTTTATACCCTTCAACTACATTATGGACTTACACTCACTTCGTCATTCCGTATGTAACGCATCGAAATATGGGTCTAGGACCCCATAAAGTGTATATTATTGATCACTGATTGATTCTAAGACATTCTGTGACTAACTGTTTGTCACAAATATGTATAATGGTCATAGGCTGGTTAAGTTCTTGAACGAGCAAAATCGGACCAGGGGGGAAAAAGTTCCCCTTGAAGAACTAAAACTACCCCAGAAAAATATTTTTTTTTTCAAGTTTTATTTGTAGATTTGTTCAATAAATGAAACATTTTAATGCCATATCAAGTTCATCGACCTGAATTTGAACCAAGGGGGATCAGGAAAGCCAATTTTTTCGGTCCGCCCCTTTTTAGGGGCGTGTATAGAAAAAATAATTTAAATAATGATAATTTTTTATTAATTAGGTGCAAAAACTGACATCTTTTTTTTTTGGCAACGTTTATCGCGAGGGGAAGGTGTCCCTCATAGTCTCCCGGTAAACCCTCACCCCTACGCCAAAAAAACGTCCCCTTCATTTGGTTTTTGTAGCTTTATTACATGTTCAAGGGTTTCGTTTTTTTTTCAAAAACAAAAAAAAAACGACTAAAAGATTAAAAAAAAAAATTTTGTTAAATTTTTTTTTCTAAAATGCTGTGTTTTTATGTATTTATGACAATTCGTTAATAAAAAACTATAATATTCCCTTAAATCACTTTTTTCAGACAAATTTGTACATTTATGAGATTTTGTGAAAAACAAAAATTGGATTTTAAATTAAATTTATAATAATATAAATACATATTATGCATTCTTTCTTTAATTACTTTGATAGCACATTATGTACACTTTAACTTCCAATTTTTTTTTATTAATTTATCGCTTTTCATTCCAAAGTTACATCAAAAATAGTGAACTATAACCCTTTTTTTCGAAAAACAAAAAAAAAACCGCCTAACTGGTTTAAAAAAAATAAAATTTCCAATTTTTTTGTTCCAAAATGTGTATTTTTACGTGTTTATATTAGTTCATCAATAAAAAATATAATATTCCAAAACTACTGCTTATCTGAATTAATCGCCATTTTGGGTACCATCGAACCCACTGTGCGTCGCATCAAATGTAAACTATCGAATTTCGTTTCGTAATACACCTGCCTAACGATGGCTACAGAAAAGCTGATGGTGGGAAAAATTAAGAAAAAATTTTGCAAGAGCATCTTCAGTCGGCAACCAGCAATCAAAGTTATTTTTTGAACTTAAAGCGGCTCAGAAAATTTATATTGTGAGTCAAAAATTTCGTGAAAATCAATAATTTCCTTATACTCCCGCATCGCTGTTGAACATACATGGGAATTTTTAATTAGCATTGAATTTTCATCGGCATTAGTTGGAACTAATGCCAAAAAAAAGCATTTGTATTTATTGCCAATGAAATTTTTTGGCATTGGCATTTTTTGTACTAATGCCAATGAAACGGCACAAATGCTTTAAAAACTATTTACAATTGATAAAAAAAAACATTTTTTTAACAATAAATATATATTTTTTTTTTAAACTCGAAAACTAAGCCAGATAGAGCAAAAATTTTAGGTTGTTTGGATCTCCACACTTACAACTTGCTGACGTATATACAACATTTAATATTGCTAATGCTTTGTTTTCATTAAGGCATTTATTAATGACAATGAAATTTTTTATAATTGGCATTACTAATGCTACTAATTCCTCAACGGGCATTGGCATTGACTGAAACAATGCCAATGCTAAAAATTTCATTGGCATTAGTTGCAATATAATTAGGGTGACCATTTTTTTCTGAACTCAAATCAGTACGCCCAAGTTTTTGCGTTTATATTTTCGTGAAATACCTCTCTAAAAACTCTTTTCTATGGCATAACACAGATAATTTTTTCATCACTCAAAAAAATTCGGTTTAACTAGCAAACTTGGGGCAATTAGTGTTTTAGTAAAAACAACTGTTTAAAATAGCTGTTTAAAAACAAAGGTTAAAAAACAACTGCCTTAAACTGTTGTCGTTATTTTGCAAATAATTTAACTGACTTCAAACAACTTCATTTGAATGTTGATCGTTGATCAGCGCAGAAATTATAACAAACAAAAACCCACAGGTTTTGAATTTAAGAAAATCCCTTAAATTCTGATGACTTTTTCGCATAAGTTTTGATAACTCTGTCTTTTATAAAACTTCCCAGATAAAAAGCACATGTTTTTTAAATAGCGGCTGATGTTCCGAGTGATTTGTACAATAAATTCTTAAGGCGCGTTTAGACGGGAGAGAAATCTCCTAGATTTAAAGTAAAACACAACTCTGTGGTAATATACTTTCGACTTTGTGTCAAATCTCATTTCTTTAATACTTGTTTTTGCTTCCCGAGTAAAAATTTTCTGGTCTAATCATATATAATTTGATACAATCTTATATGAGTTAATATGCTTCCGTATAAATTTATATAAAATTTAATCTTTCACTTTGATACGGTTGATCCACTTTATATGGTTAGATATTACTCCATATATGATTAGATTCGTATTTTGGTTTTGCTCATCAAATTATATAAAACTAGATATTATAAGATCAATTTGATCTAATTAGATTTGACCAAATTCAGGATCAAATTGTATCAATTTTTATATTTTTTGATCTAAAGTAATACAATTAGATATTATTTGATACAACCATTTTACGGATCAAATTAGATCTATTTAGTAAAATTAGCATAATATTTTTACTAGGGTTACCATTTTCATAATATTATTATTTGTTTTCGCACATTTAGTCAATAATTTGTAGATTGGAGACTGAATTAAAGTAAATAAAAAATATATATTAAAATTTTATTTGACATTCCAATTTTAAAAGTTACCACATAGTTGTTTTTTAATTTAAATCTAGGGGAATTCTCTATCGTCTAATCACGTCTTTAAGACATTACCTCATCGAACATCTCAGAGTCATTTGAATTGTTGCAGTTACATTATATTTCTAAAAATATAAAAAATCCATCATCCCGTGAACTTTTCGTTTAAAAAACTTCAAAGATTATGGGCGTCTTTTCATATAAACCTTTTCATACTTATAGGATCAAAATAACCTCATGCTCAGATACATTTTTGCGTTAATGAACCTCTTGATTCACGAACTCTAAACTTTTTAGAATTGATTTAACTCAAATTATCTCTTTGTCATAAGTTATAAAAAACTACTCCGATGACTTATTTTATGGAAATTCAAATTTTTGTATTAAATTTTAGAAGAAAATTAATTTGAGAAGAAAAGCACTTTTTAATGCAAAGCCACAATTTACAAATTTTTATTAATATTTTTTTTTAACATGGTTTTTTAAGAAAAAACCGTTTCAATACCGGTATGTACCAGTACCGAAGGAAAAGGTTTTTGGACACCGGTATCCGATACCAAAACTGGGTTTTGGTATTGGTACCGATACTCAATTTAAAGGGTTTTGAAACGGATAACGGTATTGAAAAGGTATCGATTGCCAACATTGATTTTTTTACATACAGGTATAATTACATTTTCAATTTTTTGTATTCTTTATATTTGGAAGAACAGAGCAAATATATATTCATAGGAAAACTGACCAAGTGTAAAAAATATGACAATATCATGAAAAAACTTAAAAAGTCAAAAAATATACGTCGGTTATGATCATTTTGCAAAGACTGTCAAAAAAATATAAAAATTTTAAACCTAGAATTAAAATTTCCGGAACAAATATTAAAAATGCTGCCAACTATATTAGTTTTTGCTCGAATAACACAATTTTAATTTTTTTTTGCGATTTCTTGTGTGGAAAAAAGTTGCAATATTTTTTTGTTTTGTTTTATTGTATTTCAGGATTTTTAACTTTTATTTTTTGATTTTTTTATGTTTTAATTAATTGTTTATCTCTAATAAACCAGTTTTTAATAAAAATTTGGTCAACTTTTAATGTTTTTTTATGATTTATATTAATAATGAAAATTTCCCGGGTTTCCCAGGAATCCCGGGAAATAAATTATTTTTTCCCCGTTTCCCGGGAAATTTTATTACGAATAAAAAAAATCACAGAAATTGTAATTTCAACATTTCGAACAAAAAAAATATTTTGGATTTTTTGAAAATTTTGTTTTGGAGGAAATGGCATTTTCATACCTATTGTTTTGGGGTATATGTCGCAGCTTGGGCGATATGCCAATTACGGTTTTTAGCGATGTGACCTTTGGCGCTATACTTAGGTTTTCTGATTTCACCCAAATATTCTCACAGTCTGGATACACGAACATTATATTTTATCTAAGCCTCTTCTTTACGGTAAGGCCAAAAATAATCCTCAAAATCACTTCGTATGTAGTTGAAATTGATAAATACACTGGTTGATTGGTAAAAAGTACGTGACGTTGCGTATTAAATCAAGAAATTAAAAAGACTACCATCACTGCACATTTGTATGTGTATGACTGTGTGTTTGTAAACACGATTTAATATATTTATGTATACATAACATGATCCACTAATGTGGATATGTGTGTGGTGGAACAATTGCAATTATTGCTACTGCTACTTTTGCTATTTGCATACAAAACTTAACAAACAAACGAAAAAAAAAAACATTTCAAATACAGAGAAAAAAACTTTACGTAAATGTAGATAAAACATACGTTAATATCTATGGAATTGAACAAAAAAAAAAAAAGGATAAATATTTGTTAGTTTGGATAGAGAGATGGATAGATTGTTGGTTGGCAGGCTGGCAGGACGGCTGGTTAGATGAATGGCTGGTTTGTTGAATATTTAACTCCCAATCCGTATCTAAATATGAAATTATATATTCCTAAAAGCTGAGCTCAGTTGTAACACGAGCACGTAGTCCTATAGATGGAAGATTTAACATATACAACCAAAATTCAGACATACAGTAAATACAAACACACATACAGACAATGAATGCATGTGCACGTTTTCAATTCATTCATTTAATACTATATGTATGTTTGTGGTGAGAAAAAAAAAACTCCCGGGGTCATGCCAGTGGAATTTTACAATTGTTTGTAGAATTACACCACACATTACGAACTGATGTTGATGAGAATATAACATTCGTACAAACATTTTTTTTATACATATATTCTGTATGTATGTGTGTAACAGTAGACCGGAGTGGATTTTTTCTTTTTACTTTTAAGGTATTCCGGTAATCATTTCGGAAATAAAATATTTTGAGATGCTATTCCGCATTTTTTTAAATTTGGTATTAAAAATAATATGTAGAAAATTTGTTTAGCAAATCTTTTTCGAATCGCAACTGAAATTTTCGAATTACAAATGCAATTTTTAAAATAACATTTTCAAAGTACAAATGGAATCTTCAAATTCGTTGAGTTTTTGAATTACAATTTATGGTGTAGATTATTTTTATGGCCTACTGATTTTGTTTAAGAGCGCATTTACTATCATTCTCTCATTAAAAGGGGCTATTACAGTCCTTTTTTAGACGTCATATAGAAGAATGTTAAAACGTTTGTTAAAAATTTTAAAATGTTCTACGAATATTTTCTCTACAAAATTTCACTGAGTTGTTAAAGGCAGAAAGTTCGTAAAATGGTTAAAAATTAAAATTGTAAAGTCTACATGGTCAATAATACAATTGTAAAGCATGTTAATCTCTTAAAATAGGTGTATAATAATAACACTGTGCTACAAAACACAAAATCGAATATACTTTTAAATCGAGGTAGCAAAGGTTGTAGGTATCGTCGAAAAGATAACAAAAATGCCCATCAAACTTGCCAGACACCCTCAAATTTTAAAGTTATTGTCAAAAACGTGTTTTTGGGACTTTTCTCACTAAACCCCGTGTAACTTAAACTTTTTTCAACCAATTTTCAATTTTTCAACTGTTTTGGATAGAAGTATGATAGGGCTTTTCATGTGTGTGAATTGGTCTATACATATAAGAAAGATATGTATTGATTTTTTTTAACAATATCTAGTTTTTTTTGTTATCTTTTGAACATTTTTTGAGTTTATAGATTCTTAAAGAAAATTTAATTGTGAATACGATGAGCTTTACGCCGAAAAAATCGGATAACAATTGACAGAGTTGTGATAATTTTTTTAAAAAAGAAAGTTAAGATTTTGCATGAAATTGCCGATCGGACAACCCAGGCAAAAAAAAATAAATGAACAAGGTTTTTGGCCTCCTGAATTCGAATTTGTCATTGAAATTGCGGTATCTTATGAAGTTTTTTATATATCAATTTATGTTTAATATTTCAAAAACCTGACAACATAGAGCAATTTAAAGACCAGATTCCGATTCAGCGCGCCAAAAACTTTACACGACCTCTTATGATAAATTTATTTTTTTCGCCTGGGCTATCTGAACGGGGATTTCCTGCAGAATCTTAACCCTCTAACCGGCAAGACCTCAAAAATGCTCGGATAAAGCCAATATTTTTTTTTCCAAATAGATATAGTCAAAAGAAACTTAAGTTTAAATTTTCAGGCGAAAAAAGCACTTTGAAAGAGCGCCAGGTGAAAAATAGTGAACACCGTCTATAGACGGTCTTGCCGGTTTGCATGTAATAAAATATCTCAGATAAACTTTATCTATAAAAAAAGTTTTATTGAGAAAAAGTAGTAAACAATGTAAAAATACATATTGTTTTCGATGGTGGTAGCCCCAGAAGCAATTTTTATCGATCTGCCCGCAAAAATTCAGGTCGCATTTGGAACAAACGACTTGGGTGTCAGATTTATTGCAATGTTCGCACCTCTTTTAGGGAAATCGATCGACACCAGGGAAATCGATCGACGCCATCGAATCAAACATCAGCAAGTTGAAGAACAGCTCTTTTCCCAACACCCAATGTGCCAGGCTGTGGTTATAAAGGCTCATCGAGATTTTTAGCAGACGATAGCCCTAGAGACCGTCTGTTTTTGAAACAAGTCCAGCTATTTCCTCATAGAAACCTTGAAGCGGTTAAAACAGTTCACCATCGGACACATGTTAGAAGCATTGGCTTTCTCGGCGTGTAAGCCTTTGTATAAAATTAACACTTTTGTAGAGTAGATTCCACGCCTTAGCCAAAATATGGTATCGACCCATGTGCCATCCAAAAGATCTACTCCACCCATGTGAGCATTGTATTGTAGTATAGTTTGAGGGCAGTTGATTGACGAAATTCTTCTGATTTCTATCATACCGAGGTGCCTTCGATAGTTGTTCATCAGGATTAGTTCTTCCGAGACGCTCAAAAATGGCATATGTCGATGCTAGGGGGACAAATTTGCTATCATTCCATAAAGCAGTAATCACATCGACTTCATTGATTGAGGTCATACTTGGGACCTGGCATTACTTTTGTATGAAAAAACAATGCCAATGCCCGCTATTTCATTGGCATTTTACATGAAAAAAACTAATGCCTCAATGCTTTGGTCC
Source organism: Pegoplata infirma (assembly GCA_963921195.1). Lineage (NCBI taxonomy): Eukaryota > Metazoa > Arthropoda > Insecta > Diptera > Anthomyiidae > Pegoplata > Pegoplata infirma. The sequence continues at coordinate 155,186,713 of OY992537.1, read as the reverse complement.
CAAGTATGATTGAGGTCATGTGTTCTACGAAAAATCCTCTCTGTTCTTTGTTCATTTCGCTATCGGTCGGTAGTGTACACGCAGTAATATGATTGACTATAAATGCGAAAGCTTAATAGTGTCATATCTGCAAATGATTAGGTTGAACTGAAGGTCCAGTAGATTTAGCTCTTGGGAATAGAGATCTGGCTCTTTTGCATTTGAAGGATGCTTTTGTTTCAGTTGAAGTCGACGTTCTTGTGTCCCAACGCTTCTACCTCTGCTACATCTTCAACGAAAGTAGTTTTCTTCTTTCGAGGGTATGTCTATCGCGCTCAAATTCAGAGATAAATTAATTGGCCTTACAAATGTATCGGTAGTCTCAGTATGATTTGCATTTTCTGGCAATGTATCGGGCTCGATATTATCTAAAACATAAGTGGGATCAGCAACACTCGTCATTACAATCAAAGTTTTCATCAGTGCTCTTGATAGATCTCTCCACAGAATCGATGAACTCGAGCAATTGCTCATCATGCATTTCCTCGAAATTGATATTTTTATTTTAAGAACATTTAGTTAGATCCATATCTAACACAAAATGTTAATAAAAGGTTAAATATAATAAAAGAAAAAGCACAAAAAAGTGTTTTCCTGAACAAATGGTGAAAACAAAAATTAAAATCAGGGGGACATTTTTGTATACTCAACCCGGCAAGCCCGTCTAGAGACGGGCTTTACTATTTCGTCTGGAATGCACAATTATATTTTATTTTTCAATTCAAAAACATTATAAAACTCAAATAAAATATGTTAACTACTTAAAGAAAAATTTTGAAGTCGATCACTTTATTCTAAATGTGTTTTTTTAATAGTTGCAAAAAATAGAATTTGCGAAATAGTTTTCGATGCAAATTTGTCGACTTTTTGCACTTGATTGATAACAGCTGACAAACGAATTGTCAGAACGTGTTGGGGAGTATAACAAATGTAAAACAATGTTATCTACGGACATTTTTGTCTTTTTTGAAGCGAAAAAATTAAAAATACGACTTTGGAGCCCAAAACTCGAAGACCGTCTTAAGACGGTCTTGCCGGTTAGAGGGTTAAATTTCTTTTATAGAAAAATTATCACAACTCTGTCAATTGTTATCCGATTTTTTTAGGATAAAGCTTATCGGATTCAGAATTAAATTTCTTTAAAAACACGTTTAAAAATATAAAGGTTGTTGAAATTTCTGTACCAGAAAAAAATCGATAAACTCGAAAATTATCAATAAAAACAAAAAAATTAGATTTTATAGAAAATAACAATAATCTTATATGTATAAACCAATTCACACACATGGAAATCCCAACCCTTCTTCTACCCAAAACAGTTTAAAAATTTAAAATCGGTTGAAAATTTTCTGAGTTACACAAGGTTAAGTGAGAAAACCCCCCAAAAAAAAGTTTTTGGACAATAACTCTAAAATTTGAGGGTGTCTGGCAAGTTTAATGGACATTTTTGTGATCTATGAACAAGACCAACAACCTGTACTATGTCACATCAGAAGTATTTTTTCACTGCAGCACAGTGTTAATGATATGTCCTACTTTGGCTGCCCCTGGTGGCATCCTTATTGGACATGTGGGGTCCAGCGTCTAAACTTAAGCTTGAAATTACTTAAGCTATAACCAGAAAGAATTTCGCTGCAATCGGTCCAGTGCTAACTGAATGACCGAATTATTAAAAACTGTGAACAGCGGCTTATGTCACTGTTCACCGTTGCGTATGATTGTTTTTTAAGGGCAATTAAATATTAAGTATACGCTTCTTATTCTTATAACTTCAATGCTTCTAAAAATATATAGCACTTAACTAAAAAAAAAACCCTTGAGCGTTTTGTTATGGAAAATTTCAACTTGGTTGTTGCACTGTGCTTTTGGTTGTTGAACTGAACGGATGGAGTTAGAATTATATGTTATATGTTTTACGAAGTTCTAACGACAATGTTGAAAATCAATTTATTTTTTGAGGTCAAAATGAAAAATTTTATGGTAAGTAATTGATTTTATAAATTGTGAAAATATCTTAACTCATAATGGGCAAAGTTTTTTTTTTTTTTATACAAATTAGTACTGCTGGTTGCAATATAAATTTTGCAGAATTTACAATACTAAATTAAAGTTTTTAAAAATTTTTAATAAAATAATAATAGAACAAACTAAATTTCACATGTAATTTTTCGCTACTTTCGCTCAGCATTTTTTGATAAAAATTTGTACAAAGATTTATATAGCCAATCTTCGTCGAACTGAAAAAAAATCCAAAATTTTTTTGTTCCGCAATTTTTTTAGTTTTTTCAATTTTTTTTTTATTAAAACACCTTATTCCATCCCACTTTCAAATAAATATTTTTTGTAATAACAAATCTGATAACTCTATCCCAAAAAATTTTAATTCGCTCCACCCAAAGGTACATGTAATCATCATCGTTATTATCATCGCAAAAGCAAACATCTCTGGATTGTGAATTCATTTTAAAATAGTAAGCTTCCTTTACTTTCTCCACCTTAAATATACAAACATTGTATTTACTTTGCATATGAGGCATTCCACAACAAATGTCCCGCTACAGAAAAACATGTGTCCCGTAAATTTCTGAAAAGGTTCTTTGGATAGCCCTATATGGAACTAAGAAAATTACGTTTCTGGTTTTTCAAATTTTCAAAAACTGGGCTTAGGAGGGAAAAATGGTCAAATTTGTGGCGAGTTGCCTTGATTAAATATTTATCACATTAAAACGGAATGTACACCATCTTAACAATTTACATTCTTATATAGTTTTGTATGGGCTATCGATTAATTTTTTTTTTTGGAAAATTTTCAGAGCCCGTTCCGAAATTTTCCATTTTTTAAAAAAGTCAATTTATCTAAAATCCGGCCGCTTTTTCTAATTTTTTTTTTTTTAAGTTTAAATGTTTGTCCATCCAAACAAAAAAATTCAGACACGCGTTATTCATTTTTTTTCGAGAAAATCGCATTTGAATTTTAAATTTTATAACAATCTTGTAATTTGCTTGTATTTTCTTGTTTTAACGTTGCGAATGAATTATTAATTGCATAAATATTACTCATACGCTCTGTTGAAACAAGAAAATACAAACAAATTACTAAATTGTCATGAAATTTAAAATTCAAATGCGATTTTCTCGAAAAAAAAAACGAAAAACGCGTGTCTGAATTTTTTTGTGTGAATGGACAAACATCTAAACTTTAAAAAAAAAAATTAAAAAAAAAAGTGGCCGGATTTTTGATAAATTGACTTTTTTAAAAAATTAAAAATTTCAGAACGGGTTCTGAAAATTTTCCAAAAAAAAAAAAAATAATCGATAGCCCATACAAAACTATATAAGAATGTAAATTGTTAAGATGGTGGTACATTCCGTTTTAATGTGATAAATATTTAATCAAGGCAACTCGCTAAGCCCAGTTTTTGAAAAATTGAAAAACCAAAAACGCAATTTTCTAAGTTCAATATAGGGCTATCCATACAACCTATTCAGAAGTTTACGGTACACGTAATTTTTTTTCGCCGGACATTTGGTGTGGAATGCCTCATATATAGGGGTGCACTTATTGATAATGGGTTTTGTTTTGTAATACGTCGAAATATGAATTTAAAAGATTCAAGTGACCGGAAATAAATGCAGGGACAGCATAAACTTATAAGCCATGAGATTACACAATAAAAATATGGTAAAATAAAACAAAAGTTTATATCGGACTCATTTATCGTCGAACTATATTCAATAAATGCCAACTCGAAAAAGCTTACTGTTCAGGAGAGCTAAAAAACTAGTTATTTCGCATATTATTGCAACAAAAAACAATGTACCTTCCATAAGATGGTTTAAATATTCTAAACAATTTTTACATATGCCAAAAATTTTATATTTTGCACTTGTTTGCGTATTTTTCAGAGTTGGCATTTATTACTATGACAAAAAAAAAACATTTTTTTAGAGTTGGCATATTTTGTCGGAAAATAAAAATATATTTTTTTTGAAAAATTTTTTTAATTTTTTTTTTTTTGGATTTTGTTTTCCTTAAGGGTATATGACACTACATTTTTTTTGTATTAAATTGGAATTGTTTGCATACTAATCACATTAGAGAACAGCATTACCGGGGTCGATAATACTGTGATCTAATGTGATTAGTATGCCGTCAATTTCAATTTAATACAAAATAAATGTAGTGTCATATAACCTTTAGTACGGTAATTGCAAAAACTAAAAAAAAATTAAAAATCTTTGCATATTTTTAAAAGTTACTAGCTACAAAAGCCTTTTAATCTCGATGTGGTCAACTTTGGCACTCTTCAACTCACGCTGTATTGTCATAGTGTCACTCCAAACTAGCTATTTTGAAAGCTTATATCATTGGCTTTATTCGTTCCACCCAAAATGTTTCAATCTGATAAATAGTTTGAAAGTTACATATATACAGGGTGGTCCAATAACTGGTATCTTTTTAAAACATGCAATGAAATGAACAATACTCAATAGTTTTGAAACCTTATGGCTTTATTTGAAAGAGCAAATATTCCCATTATTTATGGCAAACGACTTCATTCATGCGGTTGCCTGGGTTAGCTCCACAGTAGCTCATTCTCGGCACCCATTTTTCTAATGTTTCTGGTTCTATCTCACGAATGGCTTGAACGATATTCGTCGAATGGGCCTAGAACATTTCTGGATTTCCCATGTTGCATGAATCTTTAACGAGACCCTTCAAAAAAATTTTTAAAGTTTTTAATCGGCAGCTCTGAAGTGATCAATTGTCACCGCGAATATGGCGAAAAACACGATTTCCGAACTAAGTGCGCAAAATATCGATTTTTTGATGGACTGTGGGACATATTGCGACATCCTTCTGAAAATAAATGTCATCCAAGTTGGTATATTCTATTACGGCCAACAAAAAGTCGGTAATCATGGCTATGTAGCGCTCATCTTTGACGAAAATGGGAGTTTCAGCTGTATTTTTGAAAATATTGTGTAATGATGCTGATACTCAAATCTATTGCTTTCTATAGATGAATTGGATTCTTTACAATACCTTGCGAGTTTTACGATCCCAAGATGTACCAATTTGTTTGTTAACATAACCTCATATGAGTGCCTTATTTCGGTTAAAAACTTTTTTTCGAAAAACGTGCAGTTTGGCAGCGCAGTACTGCGCTACAACGCGATACAGCGGAGCAAGCCGAAGACGCATCAATGAAGTCGTTTGCCATAAAAAACGGGAATGTTTGCTCTTTCAAATAAAGCCATAAGGTTTCAAAACTATTGAGTATTGTTCATTTCATTGCATGTTTTAAAAAGATACCAGTTATTGGACCACCCCTTATAAGCTATTTATACCCTACACCACACTGTGGTACAGGGTATAATGAGTTTGTGCTGATGTTTGTAACTACCCGAAATATTGGTCCTAGACCCACCTTTAAGTATACCGATCGACTCAGAATCACTTTTTGAGTCGATTTAGCGATGTCCGTCCGTCCGTCCGTCTGTCCGTCCGTCTGTCTGTCTGTCTGTCCATGTAAACGGTGTAAACACGATACAGGTCGCAATTTTTAATCAATTGACTTGAAATTTGAAACTTAAGTCTCTCTTGGCCCAAGGACGAAGCCTATTGAAATTGGAAAAAATCGGTCCATATTTAGACCTAGCCCCCATACAAAGGTCCTCTTTAGTTTTGGCTCAAATGACTCTAATAACCGTATTATAGAAGGTATCGCTTTGAAATTTGGATGGTAAACATGTTTTGTCTTCACATATCATCATTCCGAATTTCAAAGAAATCGGACCAGTTCTTCTTGTAGCCCCCATACAAACCACCTTCCCGATTTTCACATAAATCTCTCAAATTTCATGAAAATATAAAATAAATAATTAAAATTTTGTTTGTGTATGTTAAACGCGTACTTAAATAACCTTATCAAACCTGATAATCATCGGACCAGTTTTGGACTCAGGCCCCTTGTGAAAATTTCGCCCGATATTCAGTTAAAGCGGTTTATTGTCAACAAATAGAAGCCTATTTCACTCAAATTTGATTTGTGAGTGTTTTCTTCACTTATTAAAGGTTTAACAACATATAGATCTAATCGATCCATGGGACCCATTTTCCGGGAAACCTTGGTGTAGGGTATTATATGGTCGGTCTTGACCGACTATAATTTTCTTACTTGTTTTTTTTTTGCAAACACTATTTACCGATATTTTCAAAATGGTAATATCTCGAAAACTTGTCATTAGATATCAAAATATTTACCAGATTCGTGTTCAGCGTGCCAATTGCAAAAAGATATGTGGTCTAATTTTTTTCAAAAAAATTTTTGAAAAATTTTTGGAAATTTACAATGGGAGTTGGCATTTATTTTCACCAAAAAAATATCTACTTTGAGATAGCAGAATAACAAAAATTGATGTAAAACGACAACAAATTATTTTTTTGCTCTGAAATTTTTATCACAGATGGGTATTGCATAGGGGAGCTATTTGCCATCGGAAACTCATTTCGGTCAAATTTGAGTTGGCATATTTTGAATATAGGTTCATGTTATGGATTTTTTCCCGTATTAAATGCAACTTGCATTTTCAGCCTTTTACTCAAAGTCACTTTTGAGTAATCAATTGGAACTTGAAGAATACAAAACTGATATAACAGTAGTTAATTTCAATAACTTTCAAAAATGGGGCTCGTATTCCTTAATCAAGTGGTCTGCCACAAGTTAGATGCCCTGGGAAGTTGTAATAACTTGGCTGTTTTTTAACCAATTTTAGTTTTTAGTAGGGTTTGCAAATAACCGCAGTTTTCTTTAACGGCGGTTGCGGTTAAAATTCAAGCGATTAACCGCTGTTAACGGTTAACCGCACTCTTTTAAAATAATATTAATTTAATTATTTTTTGATTAATAAAAACGTAAAATAGTTATAGCCTTTTTTCATAACCATAGTAAGTCTGCGAGACGTGTACTTACGAAACACGTTTCCTTTCTCGCCCAATTATTTACAAAGAAAATTTGCATGTTTGGAACCATAGGAATCAATATACATATAGGGCATTTCATGTCAAATCGGACAAAAAAAGATTTTCCCAATTTGCTTACAGTTTTTAGTACCCTTCGAAAACTACTTCGTGGTAAATCTTTTTCAATAATGGTCCAAATTGCAAAAATGCTCTAGTATGCGATTTTTAAGTTTTAAAATTTAAATCTCATTTTTGAAAATGTATGTACTCTTTGATTTTTTTTAAATTTAATTCTGTAAAATCATTAGTGAGACCGACCATCATTTATTTTTACCCTCCAACCTTTTTTTTTAACATATTACGCCCTATCTCCGCTCTCTAAGTAGGCTCCCGTACAAATTACAGTTGGAGCAAATTTTACAAAAATGAAATTTTGAATGAAAACCCACTTAGGGAGATATGGCGAGGTATGTTTTACAAAAATGTTGGAGGGTAAATGGGGGTCGGTCTCACTAATGACCTCTCTCGGACTCACCATTGGACCGGTAGAAGCTGATTAAATAAAACAAATTTACAAAAAATAAAAAAAATTGATGGGACCGCCTTAATAGTTAAAGATAGAGGGTAGATATGTTCAGAGAAAATGTTTGCACTAAAAAAATATTGTAGGTCGGTCATACATTTGATTGCTCTAAGGGTACTCTTAGGGCAGTTAGAGCGAATTTTAAAAAAATGTCATTTTTTGTGGGAGCCCCCTTTAGAAATTGGAGTAGAAATGATTTTAAGGGCTGTAGGCAAAATCAACGAAAATTTGACCAAAAATTGTTCATACAAATTTGGGTCATATTTCATATGAAAAGTTACCCAACATTTTTGGGCAAATTTTCATAGTTTTTGGGCAGAATTTCGAAATTAAAAATTGGGTGATTTTTAATTACGAAAAATTACCCAAAAATTATACATATATGAAAAATTGCCAAAATTACAATTTTATTTTGGTTTTATTTTTTGTTAAAATCTTTAAATGTCAAAACTGAATTATGTTTGTCACAATAAATCAGTATATTATTATTTTTAGAAACAGTAAACGAATATCGTGTTTTTTTATAAATTATATATTTAACTAACCAAGAATAAGCTAAAGCAAAACCGTTCCGTTGTTGCTAACATACAAAGGCTCTGGTGGGAATCGAACCCAAAGCCCCTGCTCTTACATGCAGATTACCACGCTATATATTAATATATCGCAGCGCAGTAGAAAATCAAAAGTAATGAATTTAAAAACAGCATACAACTCCCATAAAAGCTCCGCAGGCAAAAAATTTGTTGGTAAAATTTTTAGCCTGCGGCGCTTTGATTGGAGCTAATTCCAATTTTTTTTATTTCGTTAAAATTTAAGTTTAACACCAAAAACTTTTACATCAACTACTTATGCATTTTACGGGCTGTATTCTTAAAACAACGATCTATAAAAATAAATAATAACCACGTAACCTATGGTCTTATCTTAAAAGTTTTTGTCTTTGTCTTAAAGTCCGGGCTTAGGGATTACAAACTCCATGCCTTAGACCCACCCTCTCCGCAAAAGAAAGCTTTTCTGTGTAGTATGTGTTTTGGAAAAAATGTGTTAGAAAACATTTTTTTTTATTTTATTTTGGGCCATTTTCCATTTATTGTTTGGGCTTTTTTTCGTTAATTTTGGGCGAAGTTTCGTATTTTTCCTTTTGGATCATTTTTCATATTTTTGGGCGATTTTGCATATGGGCGATTTTTCATACAATTGGAAAATTACGAAAAAAAAATTTAAAAAATGATAATAATCATTATCCGACGATCGTACAGGGCAAAAAATTTGTAGTTTTACACAAACAAATTTAAAAAAAATCAAAGAGTAAATTTTAATTTTAAAATTTAAAAATCGCATACTAGAGCACTTTTGCGATTTTTTTTATATTTTCTTTAAAAAGTACGTAAAAAAACACAAAAATTTAAAAAAGAAAATTTGGACCATTATTGAAGTAGTTATGAGTAAAAAAAGTTTGAGTAAAGGAACAAACTACCAATTTTTAAAAATTTGGAATCTTTTGAAATTTGAAATCTTTTGAATCAAAAAAATCTGAAAATTTACCACGAAGGAGTTTTCAAAGGGTACTAGAAACTGTAAGCAAATTGGGGAAATCTAAAAAAAAAATATTCAAAGTGCACAATCCAAGTTGGAACAAAGGGCCGTAACGATATTCTTTCATCGGGATCTGTCCTGTTAGATTAGTCTGATCTCAGAACAAGTTTTTCTTGTTTCGCTAATTTCGGATTCTAGTTGCCTTCTCAAGGTGTTAGCGGGTCTTCCTCTTCTTTTGCTGCCATGAGGGTTCCAGTCAATTGTTATCTTTGATATATCATCATGCGGTCTTCTCAAAATATGGCCAACCCAGCTCCTTTCCTCTTTGCACTTTTTATGCGGATTGGTTTTTCACCTGTTCTTTGTATTTTGCTTTGAATTCTTTTAGTTTATTTTCAATTTTAGTTTGTATGTATTTTTTTAAGGTTTGTTTTGTTAGAGTTTTTGAATATATTTTGGTTTTGAATAAAATTATTCGTTTTTGATTAATCAAAATTTAAATTAATGTATTATTCATAATTCTGATTAATCAGAAACTTTGATCAATCGGTTAATAGAGAAATCGATTAATCAGAATGATTAATTAATCGTTTAATCTCAATTATGAAGTATTTACAAATCATCAATCCATATCATCATTCCAAATTTAAAAAGAATTGGACCAGTTGTACTTTTAGTTCCCATACAAAATACCCTCCCGATATTTACAAAAATTTTTCAAAACTCATAAAAAAAATTAAATATTTGATTGAAATATCGTTTGTTGACGTTAAATGTGTAAATTGGTAACCAAATCTGATTATAATTGGACCATTTTCGGACTTATTGTTAGTCCCCATAAAAAATGTTGACAGGTCCATAACAACAATAATAACTCAATTTCGCTTTATTTAAATTTGTATGAGATTTCAACACTAATTTAAGATCTAACAAAAGATAGATCCAATCGGTCCATGCTTTAACTTTTTACCCATTTTCCGGAAAGCGCTGGTGTACGGAATATATGGGCTGGCAATAGTTTTCTTACTTGTTTGTGATCAATCTGTTCTATAGAAGAATAAGAGATACCCTAATGCAAATGCTCATTTATAGAATCATCCAACCAGACAGTCATCCATACTTATGTTTGTACATGTTTGTTGGTCTGTTATGTAGAACATATAAAAGTGGTACTTTCGCGGCTAAAGAATTAAATCATTCATACATTCCACGAAATAAAACATGCAAAAAAAAGGAATAAAAAAAGTATATGTAACATGAAAATTGCTGCCCTTTATCTGGTCTTTAATTTTACACTTCTGCTGTTGGGCAGGGATTATAAGAAAATATCTGTAGTACAACAACCAGTATGTTTGCGGTTCTTTTAACAATTGAGGTTCTCGTGTTCTTTATGTTCTTTTTTATCATGTGTGTTTTTCATTTCTCCAGCAAACAAATTGCAAATATTGTTATTAAAAATAAAATTGCAAGTACGAGTATTTAAAAAAAAACAGTGGAAATGTCAATTGATTAACACTTAAAATAGATTAAATTCTTTCGAACTGCATACAAATGTTATGCAGAATTAAGAGTATATAACTTTAAATGAAAAGAAAAATTAAACCGATTAGCAAAGAAACAGGATTTTATATTTTTGGAAAGTTTTCAAGAATGTCTAATTTAGAAATGTCGAATCTTAGGTATAGGGCCGTATTTAAACGACATTGTATTACTCAAAATATAAACTCTGTCAAATTAGGAAAAAAACTTTTCTAATTTAACAGATTACACCATCCAGCTAGCATAACTTACAAGGAAGGTCTTTCACAAGGCACCCACCGATTGTCCTGAAACTTGCAAATAGAAAAGAGGGGAGCAAAATAAGAGTTACCTTTATACGACTTTTCCTGAAAGCCCTTATTTTTTCATAAGGTGGTAACCCATTTTTAAATTTGAGATTGGGCAGCTAAAAAAAACAGGCAACTCTAATTTTTTCCCGTTCATTTCCATATTAAAGTTTCAGGACAATCGGTGGGTGCCCTGTAAAAGACCTTCACTCACTAACAAGGATTTTACCATTAAACTCAGTAAAAAAAAATTGGACAAAAAACTAATTTAAAATTACAGAGTACTATATATTTAAATTTTTTTTTCAAAAAATCTAATACCAACTTTGAAAATGTATTGCCCGACAACACGGAAATATCTCACAATTAAAGTATTCAAACTCTTATGAACCGATGTATCTCGGCTTATCGGCCAAAAAATAGTTTTTTTGGATTTTCGCCATTTCTTCTCAAAAAACCATGCCATGTAAAAATTGTAAAAATTCGGATTTTTGTACGAAAATGTCTAAATTTTGGGGGGTATTTATGTGAAGACCAACGATATCCATATCAATACGAAATAATCTTTATTAAATTTGAGTAGACATTTACTTTTGCTCTAGACTGTATTCCTGTTACGAGGGTGGATCAATAATTCCGTTACTTTTGGAACTTCCCGCGTAGTTATATGAAATGCAACACTGATCCCATTAAGTACCACCAGTTAATAGACTACTTGTCAAATTTTAAGCAAGTTCCGTAATTTACTTTGCGTTTAACAGCTGTTCAAAACAAGTGAATTTTGAGTGCTCATTAAACATTATTTTTTGCGAAAAAAAAAAACGTCAATCAAACCAAGGAAAATCTTGATAAATACTATGGGGAATCTGCACTATCGATTTCAATGGTAAAAGAGTAATTTACTGACGCTAAAGTTCAGCGGCTGAACGTGTTGGACGTCCAATTGAGGTCAATTCACCTGAAAATGTCGAAAAAATCCACGATATGTTGTTGGCCGATCGAAAAGTAAAAGTGCGAATTTAGCCCCAGTGACTATATCCAATTTCCAAACCTAAAGAAATGGCTCGGTGAATTAACTGTGATATTAAAGATAAGATGTGTTTTATTGTTAAATTCGTGTTTTCTGTTATATGTTACATGTTAAATGTTAAATTATCCATAATTTTTTAATGTAAAAATATACAAATTACGAATCCCCAGAAGAAGTCGACAAATAATCGACGAAACGTCGGGAAAAAACCTGTAAACAAAATTTAGTTTTATTTACATGAAAATTATAGGTCCAATTAGCTCAACAAATCAACAAAAAAAAGAAAAGGGATTTAGCTCTAACGAAGAAATTATTGATCAAACCTTTTTTATAGACTTCGAAAAATCCTATTTTTTGGAAGGGATACAAAAATTTAAGAAACTTTGGACTAACAAGGGAAGTATCTCAACCCTTATGAACCGATTTGCATGAATCGTAAAATATATATAAAAGAGCCGATTCTAAGGTTGGGGTGTCTCGGCTTATCGGCCATATCGGGGATTTAGGGGTTCAAATCATGGGTCAAAAAATGCCGAAAAAATAGTTTTTTGGACTTTTCAGCCATTTTTTCTAAGAAACTATATGATGTTTACATATGAGAAGAAAGTTTTTTTAATGCCCATCCAACGGTGGCATAACCTTGTAAAAGTTTGGCTTCGCTAAATACTTTTTTCATAAAAATATGTAAATTTTGGGGGGTATTGATATGAAGACATAGACCTACGGTGTCGATATGAATACGAAATATTCTTTATTAAATTTAAGCCGACACGTATTTTTGCTCTAGACGATATTACGGTTAGTTCGGGAGTTATCGAAATTTTCCCGGAGGTCCAAATTGTTTCATAAGGGGACAACGAAATTTTGAAAGACTGATATGGCCGATAAGCCGAGACACCCCAACCTTAAAATCGTCTCTTTTATATATATTTTAAGTTTCAGGCAAATCGGTTCATAAGGGTTGAGATACTTCCCTTGTAAGTGTATTGAGCTAAAAGGAGATTATGTTGAAAACTAATTTTTTTTTGCAAAAAAAATTGTGTTTTATTCGAAAAGTCAAGGAATTATTGATCTAGTAGTTCTGAAGTTATCGGAATTTTTCTGAAGGCCCACATTGTTTTATAAGGGGAAACCGGAATATTTTAACACTGATTTGGCCGATAAGCTGAGACACCCCAATCTTAAACCAATCAATGTAAAACAAACTTTATAAATAGTTTCTTGAAAGTTGTTACTTTGCCAATATCATCGTAATACTAAATTACTTTGTAAAGAAACGTGGCCTCGAGCTGAACTAATCTTTCTCAATATTTTTTAAACTTTAAAATTTTTTTAAAACATACATAAGTTTTAAATCTCTATAGTTTTATAAAAAATATTTTTTTCGTAAAACTTACGGTTTTAAAGTAAACAAAATATAAAAAAACTGGTTAAAAGTCAATATTGCCAAAAAAGGAACACTTTATAAACGCCGATATCTTCCAAAGTATTTATCAAAATAAAAGTATCATTTATTATTTATCCAGCTCTGTCAAATAACTAAAAATTATAACAAAATTTGTGATCTACTTACAAGGGAAGTCTCCCTAGTGTCACCCGCGGATCTTTATGGAATTGGTTTTATTTTGTAGATCAGAAAAAATAAAGGGACATGTATTTTTTAGCGGCCCAAATTCATTTTTTGGGGGTAACAAAGAAACCTAGTCATGTTACATACCAAATGAAAGACCTATCCACGTGTGCTAAGAACGTGCCCAAACATGCACAACTTTTCGTCATATTGAGTAAAATACCAAAATTTTAGGACATTTTTGTTAATAAGTCGAAAAATATTATATTCTTTGGCCTGTTGTTAGCAACACGAAATAGGTATTTTTAATACCTTTAATCTGATACCACACATGCTTATATTAATTTTGTTCAAATAGGCGTAAATCGTAAAAAACTGAAAAAGGTAAATTTCCCCCCATACAAATCGACCCCCCCTAAAAATGAGTTCAGGCCGCTAAAAAAAATACGTGTCGAATTAATTTTCGTTCTTAACAACATATCCAAATTTCATGAAGATCGGAGGGTAACACTAGGTAGACTTTCCTAGTTAGTTAGATTTACCAGTGGAGTACCATATCGATTCAATTAGCCCAGGGGCGTATCCAGGATTTTATTTCGGTGGGGGCCCAACATTTTTTTAAATTTTTTTTTGTACAAAAAATTTACATAACAGCACATGTTTTGAATTTTTCTTGATCTTTTCCTTAAACTGAATGTAACACAATCAGATTCTTTATTTTTGTGTAAGTTTAAAACTGTTGGGGGAAAAAAATTAAATTTTTTTTATATTTTAAAATTTTTTGAGAGACAAGCCTTTCTTTATATTGTGAATTTTATCAGATGCAGAAACATTTTTACAACGAAGATTATCAGAATCTGAATTTGTTTTCAAAGAAAAGTCTAAGATTCTATGACAATTTCCGGTTAAGACAGTTTTTATTATAGAAAAAGTCAAAGACTCTAAATCATATTTCCAAAGGAAAACGTTTCTCGGGAAAAAGTCACTTTAGAAAATAATTCTATAAACATATTCATAAAATACTTTTCCAAAAGAAAAGACTCCGATTGTAAGACATTTTCCCAGAATCTGAGATTCTGAAACATATCAGAAAAATAATTCACATTCTGAGACCTTTTTAAAAAGAAAACAGTATAAAAAAGTCATAGATTCTAAAATCTTTTTCCTAAAGAAAAACTCTCGGATTCTGAGAAAATTTTCCTATAGAAAAAGTCTAAGATTTTTAGACATTTTTCCTATAGAAAAATTTTCTAATTCTGAGACATTTTTCCTATAGAAAGTCTCAGATTCTTATAGAAAACGTCTCAGATTCTTCGACATTTTTCCTATAGAAAAAGTCTCATATTCTTTGACATTTTTCCTATAGAAAATGTCTCAGATTCTCAGACATTTTTTCTACAGAAAATTTCTTAGATTCTGAGACATTTTTCCTATCGAAAAAGTCTCAAATGGTTAAACACTTTTCCTATAGAAAAAGTCTTAAATTCTTAGACATTTTCCTATAGAACAAGTCTCAGATTCTGAGACATTTTGCCTGTAGGAAATTGGTAGATTCTGAAACATTATTCATAAAGAAAAAGCCTAAGATCCTGAGACATTTTTCTAAAGAAAAAGATTCGGAGACATTATTCTTATAGAAAAAGATATTTTTAAAATAGAAAAAGTCTTAGATTTGGAGCAGTTTTCTATAAAAAAAGTCTCAGCTTGTGTCTCTGAGACATTTTTCCTATACACAAAATCTTAGATTTTGACATAATTTTCCTTAAGAAAAATTCGTTGATTCTGAGACATTTTTCGTAAAAAAAGTGTAAGATTCTGAGAAATTTTTTCTAGATTGTAAGAAAAATTCTCAGATTAAGAGACATTATTCCTATAGAAAATTCTCAGATTCTAAAACATTTTTCATATAGAAAAGCCAAGAATTTTTTTTATAGAAAAATCTCTGATTTTGTGACATTTTTTAGATTCAGAGACATTATTCCTATGGAAAGTTCTCATATTCTGAAACATTTTTTTATATAGAAAAGAATTTTTTATAGAAAGTCTCAGATTCTGAGACAATTTTCCTAGAGAAAAAGTCTTAGATTCCGAGAAAAGGCTAATATCTAATATCATTATTCTTATAGAAAAAGTCTTAGATTCTCAGACATTTTTCTTATAGAAAGTTTTAGATTGTGAGATATTTTTTTATGAAATAGGCTCGTTCTGACACATTTTTCTAAAAGACAAAGACGCATTTTAATATTTGACTACAATTTACTTACAATTAGGTCCATTTTTTGTGTACATAAAGCTTTAGGTTCTATGATATTTTTTCATTAGAATCTTAAGTTGAAAAGTTTCAAATTCTAAGAAAAAATTTTCAGACTTGGAGATTATTTTAACAGAAAAATTTTTAATTTCAAAACATTTTTCTTCCAAAAATTTTGGATTCTTGTTTTTCGAATTTTCTTAAGAAGTTTTTTAATATTGTGCTTGTTATTTGATACCAAATCATGAAATTTGTGAAATCATTTCGGGGGCCCGGGCCCCCCCCCTGTATACGCCACTGAATTAGCCTAATCTAATATATCAGCCCTGTTTTTGATACTTTGCCCGCTGAAAATTGGAATTGTTGTTTTACCTTACCGTTTGATAATCTTAATTCTACAACCGCTAACAATAAGTTACAATATTTTTAATAGCCAAAATGCACGGATAATTGAAACCCCACAGAAATGTTGTTTTCTCTTTATCTTATTATCTTGCTTTTAAATAACAGAATACTAGATGATTAATTTCATTATGACTTTTTATTCTTGTATATCATTTTCTATGCATTTAACCCAGTTTCATTTGTCATTTGATCTCATTGTACTGTTCCCAAAAAACAAAAATTCAATGTTTTTAAATTAACATCAGCAACAATAGCATGAACAAACATATTGTTCTAATGGACTGTTTAATGAGTTGATAAAACCTTGAAGATAAACTTTAGGGGTATAAACCACAAAAAAAAAAAAACGTGATTGACTATGATGCAATTTATTTAACTGCAGCCTCCACAAAATTTCCGTTCTCGACGTTAAAAAATTTAAGTTTTGCGATCGAAATTCAAAACTGTATTTTTTTGGTTCCTTTATAAAATTGTCAAAATGTACTTCATTAACCACAAATATACATAAAATTTCATAACTATGCGATCAAAAATTATGGATTTATGAACGAAATTCAAAAAAAGTTCAACAACGTTTTCTTAAAAAAAATCCATGTACATGCATCCATGTTGGAAAGCTCATTTTGAAAATCTGATATCAGATTCCTATTTAGTGAAACAAAAACTTTAAATGCGATAACTTAAAAAATCAGCCGCTATATTGAATCCGCCATTTTTATGAAAAATTAAAATTGCGTAACAATTAACTCCAAGATAACACATTTAAAGACAATTGTAAAAAAACGTCATGTTTGTTGCGCCATTTTGAATTTTGGAAATCTTATTTTTATATGTATGATTTAGATTAAGTGACCCATTAAAACCCCGGAAAGAGACATTGGCAAACGGTTACAGATATTCACAAAAAAATGTCTCAGAAGTATCCAGTGTATATGGTGAACAAATTGAAATTTTAGCGAAATAAAGCGACGAAAGTTGCAGTGGATTGGCCATATACTTTCACGGTTTAGAGAAAATATAGCTTGATGAGCACTAACTTAAAACCCTCAAGGAGTCGACGCCCTGGTACGCCATCAAACAGCTTTAGAAAAACTATTGAAAAAGAGTTGGGAACTGCAATGTTTGTAATAGGTCCATGGATGTGTATTCCCCTTTCTGCAAAGCCTAGGGACAAAAAAAAAACAACCTTGGGGGTCAAATGAGTTGAAGACAAGCCGAGATTCCTGCAGAAAGCCTTTTAACAATGCTATATATTTAAGAGCTGACGCGGACTGGTCTGCATATAGGCTGCAACTTAGGAGTTATAAGGAGTGATCAGAATTTGCAAATGTGATTCTTGGAAAAACTTCTGTGGACATAGAAGACGTTTCTGAGGCGTCCAGGTTGCGCAAAGTTCTGGCTTCTTCTTCCTGCACCCCATTATGATCTTTCAGGGATCCTTCAGGGATAATGGGGTCGATAGAGCACCCGTATGTGCTTAATTTTTTTTTTATTGCTCCCCATTTTCGGTTGAGTTGGGAGTAAAAATTAATTTATGTCCAGAAATTGGACTTCTAGGATGCAAACAGGCCAAGCGGTTTGAACTTTTGACCAATTAACTTTTATAACAATTTTATTGTAGAATCAAAATGCAAAGACTTTTCTCTCATACTGTTTGGACCTAAATATGTCCGATCGTGGTGTTTTGAGCGATTAAAGTCGAAATTTGGGTGAGAACTTTTTTTGAAAAATTTTCGTAAATTTTTTAATCGGGGAAAACTTGAGCTCTTTGTATAATTTAATAGGTCATTGAATGTAGTTTTCCAAAAAAAAAAAAAAATTTGCAAAAATATATCGACCCTTCCATGAAAACTTGCCAAAATCCTACTCTGAACCACAATTTTTTAACCTCATAACAATTTTTTATCTTGGAGTATTTCTAGATAGAAAGTTAATTTTCAGGCGTAATATTAAGGAACGGGTAAGAAAAGCAACGATTGCTTTATATTAGCCCTAAAGTCGTTCATTGGATGTATACAGTAGTGGAACGTCCAACTTGCATGTATGGAATAATTTATTGGTGTCCTATTTCAGAGACAAAATGGAAATGTGCCTTTATCGCGATGGAACAGGGAATGGCATTAGAAATTATTCTTCACCTGATACCATTGGATAAGCAGTATGACGATACGTCGGCAATTCGACTGAATAGCACACTGCAATGGAGGAGGATCGAGGCTACACGAACAAGTGGGCTTTTGAGTCTATTCGAAGGAGCTTGTGTTGAGCCTTACTCGAAGATTGCCAGAACATTGCAGAGTTTACCAGGCAGAGATGCTGACAATAAAGAAAGTGGGTGACTGGTTGAGTTGCAATGTATTGTCGACAACAGCAGTCAACATATATTCTGACAGTCAAGCCGAGGTCAAGTCCCTGGAGTCAATGTTTCTGAAAATAATATCTGCCCTTAACTGCCGCACATCATTAAATGAGATGACCAAGCAGTTTGACATACGACTCCTATGGGTGCCAGGGCACAGAAACATTCCAGGGAATTCCAAAGCCGATGAGCTTGTAAGACTGGGAACAACCTTACAGGTTCCAACAGAATTTGAGTATATTGGTATGCCTCTAGAAACTTGCAAGCAAAATCTACGGCTTTGTTTCGCGACGAACACTAATCAGAGATGGGCAAATGGTTGGACAAGTGAGACAATACGACATATTTGGCCTATTCCTAATCCTAAGCGCACAAGTGAGCTGATATCGCTTCCAATAGGAGAGATTTTGATGGTGGTTGCTATAACTACCGAACACTATCTTATAGGGATGCACGCAGAGCTGTTTAATGTGCCGTCAAATGACTTTTGCCTGACGTTCATGGATGAAGAGGAGTTGGAAACTATTGAACACTTTATCTGCCATTGCCTGGCACTTTCTAATCAGAGACTTTCTTCACTGGGATCTAGGGAGCTGCACGATCTTACTGAATTGTCGGATGTCAAAATGCATTATCTTAAGAGCTTCATTAGAAGCTCCAATTTGATTAACGCCAGGGACTAGTGGGGGGACATATTACAGTCACGTGGTATCACAATGAACCTCAATTTGCTATAAAGATATTTGATGTCGAGCAATCTTTGGCATTCATATCACCCAATATTAGCTTAATATCTCTTCGGTTCGAGTCGTTTAGTGTTCTAACGAGTTGTTTGGTAAAAATTATCCTTTTCTGATGATGCGGTAGGTTCTTTAAGTGTTTAGCACGGAATCAACGTATTATTTCTACTCTTTGATTTGGATAAATGGTTATATCCCTAATATATTATCTATCGTTCTCTTACTCTCATTCTCATGTCTGTATTTTTTGGTTAAGACACATGCCTTTAATATACTTGAAAATTTAGTGAAACTTGTGGCATTTTGACTTTGAATTAGCAGAATATCAAAATTCCAACGAAATTTTCATGTTTACTATGTACAACTATTTCATACAAATAGAAAATGAACAAAAATGTATTAAAAAAAATCTATACATACACATATAACCGTACATACATTTACAATATAGATACATACACATATATAAATACATATATTTGTTTGTATTGTATACTTATTTTTAGTTAGTATATTGTGAAAATGCATTTGTATAAGAAAATGCTAGAGAAGTTTATGCTTCATTTAATATCACGTACATATGCACTATATACATATAAATATGTAGTTTTTTTGTTTTAGTATACATACAAATGGTTTGGATTGGTATATGGATGTGTGTGTGTGTGCATTTATATATTGTGCAAGTACGATATGAACACAAGGATATGCAACAATTATAATGAAAAATAATAATAATAATAATAAAAACAATGTTCGGTTCAATTAAATTTCGCTTTTTCATAATGTGGAAACAATTTCGAAAATTCTCATTAAGAATTTTATGCAGAAATAATAAACATTCTCGTTTCTACCCCACTATCTCTCCACAATTTGTACAACAACAAATGCAACAAATATACTATTACATACATACACATACTAGCACACAATACGAAATATAAAACAATGTTACAAAACTATTATCCAAATACATACATACATACATACATACATACATACATACATACATACATACATACATACATACATACATACATACATACATACATACATACATACATACATACATACATACATACATACATACATACATACATACATACATACATACATACATACATACATACATACATACATACATACATACATACATACATACATACATACATACATACATACATACATACATACATACATACATACATACATACATACATACATACATACATACATACATACATACATACATACATACATACATACGATATATTAACATACACATTTACACACAAGGCACACACATGTAACTAAGAATTAAAAGAATAATATTGTATAATAAAACGGAAGTTGTAATTGTACATTGTATTAAATATAATATTCATACAAAAATATATGTCTGTGTGTGTGTAGAATATTTAAAACAGAATTTAAAACTTAATAACTGAATTTTACCCATTTATGATGGTTGAATTAATAATGGTTGCTTTAGCTTCCAAAGACTCTGAACTCCGTTTTGATATCACGGGACTAATGGCAATCGTATTACACACAGAGAAAAAACATGTTTGGAACATGATTGCAGCACACCAAATCACCCAGAATGGAGGGGCAACATAGTATGGTTGATCCATTTGAGCATATATATGATTGTGACAATCATACTATGATCATTAACATTTAAAAAAATACAACTTTTTATCATACTATGATCAGCGTAGATCATAATATGGTCGCTACAAACATGTTATGATAATTTTATCAATCATACTATGTTGCCCCTCCATTATGGTTGTCGCAATCATAATCCTTCTCTGCGTGTAGTCTTAACTGAAGAACAAATCGAAGCTTTACAAAAACTTTTTATGAAACTACTAGCTCAAGTAGAAATTGAGTCTACATAATTTCTAAACAATTCAATTAATAATAGGTATATGCCGGACCTTAATATTACTAATTTAAAAGAGAAATTCACTCGCTCTTCTTCGTTTAACCCCTCTCTTAAATTCCCTTTGGTAAGTCAGCTATCGAATAGGACGTTTGATCAAACCCAAACAAAAATTCCTTTAATTCGATTGAAAAAATAACAAGTAGAAAAGTTAAATTCGACTTGGCCGAATCCATGAATACCCTCCACTTTGCCATTTTTAGGTGATAACCAAGCAGAGTCCTTTTATTCAAATGCATGTTTTTTCCCTTTGGTCATAGAACATCATAAACAAGATATCTTTGAAAATCAAAGAATTTGCTTTAAAATGTCATCGATTCGTTAGTGCATATTTTTGCATATTTTGCTTAAAATGCATATTTTTGCATATTTTGCTATTATTTCGCTATAAATGCATATTTTTAGGTCATATTTTGTATAAATTTTATTTTTTTTAGCTATTTTTCAGTATTTTCAGCTAATTTTAAGATTTTTTATGATATTTTTTTTTTGCATTAAAGCAATTACTAATTTTTTTTAGATAATTTTTTTTTAATAACATTTTATACAAACTGTATATGAGCAATTGTCATTAACTTTTAATATTTAAGAAAAAAAAAATTGCGATTTTTTTTCGTGGCACATTGATAAGACTTTGTAGGTAAATAACATTATAAATAAGTAATATAAATCCGTCCGCGTGCATTAATTTGAGCGATCGCACCCAAAACTATGGCGGTTTAAAGTTAAAATTTTTAAAAAAATTGTCAAAATTACATTTTTTATCCGAAGTTAACCAAACGTACCATTTTGTATTATGCTTACCCAGAGCTAAAATACATATTCAAACATGCATAAAATCTTTGCTAAATATCGAGATATTTGCATTTAACCAATTTTTTTTCGGCACATTTTCCAATATTTTGGAATTAAAAATGTTTCCAGCGGTTTTGTTTTTTTTAGAAAAATATTACCAAATGCATTAACAAAATCTCAACAAATTCTTAGTTAACACCATTGTTCTATCTCTAATAGGTAAGAAATAGCAGTGGTTTTAAGGGAACATTTTTGAAAAAAAAATTTAATAATTTTGAATTTATTTTTTTTTTTTGAATTAAATGTCTGATTTTACAGTGTTGTCCTTCACTGAATATTGAAACTATTCAAAGTATGATTAATAATGCTAATATTAAGGTTATTACGAAATATTTTAACGTTATTACTAATTTTATCAAGGTTATAAAAAATTTTAGCGATTTTTCGCGATTTTCGCGACTGCAAAAATCAATGAACTAATTTTGAAATATTATTTGAATAAGACATGTCAAAATCTATCAAAATACATTTCTTTTCTACTTTATTTAAGTAATGTAAGATTTTATATAACCATTAAATTTAAAGGTATCAAAAATTTAAAACCAACGAAAAACCGCTTAAACGTTAAATTTTTTCGGGTGCGAATTAATTGAAGATAGAGAATTAAAAAGACTACCAAACGCGCCCTTCACCGACCAATTTCTATAAGCGGCCTGGATGTGCCTTACAAAAAAGTGAAAACTGAAAAACACCGCGGAATTCGCCAATATTAACTTTTGATCAATGTTGCTTTCCATGATTTATTATATTTGCACATACCATTGTTTCTACATGTTCAACTTTCAGCCATGCACATTTGGCTGTCAAATAATGCAAAACTAAAATATCGAAATTTTGCAAAAAATTTAAAAAGTTCATAAAATTTTTGCAATTGAATATTTTTTGGGTGCGTTTGTAAATCAAGTGGGAAATGGTAAATTATAAAGTTCACAAAGCATTCGGAACCATTCGGAATAAAACTGGGAGTGTGCCTCGCAAAAAACAGACTTTTTAAAAAATTCACGTTTTTTCTTCCCATCTTTGGAGAGCTGCAGCTTCGTAACCATTGCGAGCACATCACTCGAATCAGTCTCAGATTGTGCATATTTACAAGGGCTTTTACCATGTGTATTTGAATTTTAAAATTACAGTTTGCACCAAAAGCTACAACCAAAAAACCTCGAAAAATTGAAAATTGAAAAAAATTGGTATCAAAGATTTAGGTCCATGTAACTTTTTTCTTATTGATGGCACATCCACTGAACCTACACCAAATAATTGCCCAAGTCTACTGATTAAACGGTATGAAATTTGGAGCAATAGCTTTAACGCACCCAACAATATGGAACTTTGAACGAAAAATTTCATGAGAGTATCAAGCGATTTTTTTACATTTTTCAACTTTGCACGTTCCTTACCATGAGATAATGAGACTATTTGCGCTGTGCCTTTGCAGAATTACTCATAATGGTTCCCTTAACATATCTACATTCACAGGTACCACCTAGTTCACAAATAAAAATGTTATTGCGAAATTAGTAAAATATCACAAGCGTTAAAAGTTAATGACAAAAGTCCATATATGTATATCTAAGCTTAAAATGTCATTTACTGAATTCAAATTTTATGTTTTTTTTTTTTAATAAAAGTAAAAAAAACATATTTTAAGATTTTTAGTGCATATTTCAAGAATTTTTAGTGCATATTTTAGGCGCCTAAAACATAGTTTTTAAGTGCATGACCGTCCCTGGTGATAACAAATTTCTTAACGCGAAAAAAATTAACAAATTTGAAATATCTTATTTTGAGTAAAAAACTTTATTTTAGCAATTTTTGTAAAAAATTGACTAAATTTTTTTTAGTGTATTTTTTATAGTGATATAGCCAGGGCACTTCCGGGCAAAAATTGAGAAATGCAAGTTGATATTGAGAAAACACAAATTGATATTGAGAAATGAGAATTGATATTGAGAATACACAAATTGATATTAAGAAATGAAAATTGATATTGAGAAACACAAATTGATATTGAGAAATTTCAAATTGATATTGAGAAAGGAAAATTTATATTGAGAAAATACAAATTGATATTGTGAAATAATAAATTGATATTGAGAAAACAAAATTGATATTGGGAAAAGACAAATTGATATTGAGAAATTGAAATTAAGAAAATACACATTGATATTGAGAAAAGAAAAAATTATATGGAGAAAATACAAATTGATATTGAGAAATTAAAAAATAATATTGAGAAAATACAGGTTGATATTGAGAAAATATAAATTAATATTGAGTAAAGGCAAATCCACTTTGTAAGTAAAAAATTTAAAATTTACCATGATCAAAACGGCACTGAATATTTTATTAAACGTGAAAATATTTTTTTTTTATAAAAATTACTCGAAAACACCATTGAGTTTATGAACAATTGCTGCGTTTGTCAGCTAACCATGAATATGTAGTCTTTCTCAATATCAATCTTCTTTTTTTTTAATATTAATTAATTTTTCTTGTCTTAATATTGCATAGTTTCTTCTTCTCAATATCAATTTGTATTTTCTCAATATTATTTTTTATTTACTCAATATCAATTTGTATTTTCTCAATATGAATTTTTCTTTTCTCAATATCAATTTGTATTTTCTTAATTTAAATTTTTTATTTCTCAATATCAATTTGTCTTTTCCCAATATCAATTTTGTTTTCTCAATATCAATTTGTCTTTTCCCAATATCAATTTGTATTTTCTCAATATGAAATTTCATTTCTCAATATCAATTTGTATTTTCTCAATATCAATTTGTGTATTCTCAATATCAATTTTCAATTCTCAATATCAATTTATTTTTTCTCAATATCAACTTGCATTTCTCAATATCAATTTGCTTTTTCTCAATATCAATTTTCAATTCTCAATATCAATTTGTATTTTCTCAATATCAACTTAAAATGGTGTGGTATAACTCACAATAGCGTTTTGCACAGGGTTGGCAACCGAAACGAATAACGCTATTGGTAACGGTATTGGTATTACATATTTTTTATATCGGTAACGGTATTTTCGATTATTTAGGTAACGGCTAACCCTTACCGAAACGACGATACCGGTACAGTCACAAATTTGTTAAAAACACGTAAAAAATCTAAAATTTATTTAATAAAATTAAAAAAACTGATAAATTTAGTGCATTTTCAACATATAATTATGTTGAAGTACATATTTAATACCGTTAATAAATTAAGAATTTAATTAAAATATTTACGCAATGATGCAATTCAACAAATAAAGATTTATTACGTATTTTTAAGATGTCTCTGTCTAATTAGCAGACATATCTGCATTTTGAGCCATTTAAGAAATCAGACGATTTTAGCTGACGCGGTTTGCTAATTTTTTGTCTAGATAAACCATGTAGAGCAGTGGTTCCCAACCTTTGATTCTTGCCCTACTGGGGGGCAATTTGAAGGTTCCAGGGGGGCAACGAGCAAATTTTTAAGATTTTTTTTAGTCAAATTAACTACAAAAACTTTTTTTGCAAAATTAAATCTTGTTAATTTCTTAACATTTTTACTAAAAACTTAATTTAAATGTTTATTTTACAAAAACTTTGCTAAACAAGTAGTAATTTTTCACTAGAAACAAAAATTAGGAAAACTAACAAATTTTTCCTTAATGTAGGGGGGACAAGACAATTTTTTTTTACTTAAAAGTGGGGCGTGGCGTACAAAAGGCTGGGAACCATTGATGTAGAGTCTGCAGAAAAACCGCACCTAAATCTGCTGATTTAAATTGAAAAACCTTCTGATTTCAAATAAACAGCCTGAACATCGAAATTGTATTTTATTTAAGTAAAAAATATTTTTTTTTGTTAAAAACTGTTATAAAAGAAGCGAAGTTTTTCTATAAACTTTTTAATAAATTTTTTTAATAAAATTTTTAATTTTTTTCAAGAACATTTTCTTACAAAGAGTACAATTTCTATATAATTATTAAAATAGTCAGATGATTTTTTAACATTTGAATGTGGGTGTGGAACAAGGTGCTATAATCCAAAAACAAAATTGTTCAGGAGAAGCAAAAAACTAAATAAGTCGCGAAAAAAAATATTTTTTTTAAATTTCTTTTTGCAGTTTGACCAAGATAGACCATATGCATCTATGTACAAAATTTCATTAAAAAAAAATGAACGGAAGTAGCAAAAAAATGCATGTTAAATTTTGTACTAGTGGAATAAGGTGCTATGTTACAATTTCTACTAGGAATTTCAATACATTTGCGAAGTAGTTTTAAGTTTTTTGTGTTATTTTTTAAAAATTTAAATTTAGCGTGATGAATTCTTCAAAATAGACGGGGTCGAGCAGTAATAATTTCTCTATAAAAATAATAAAAAGCTGTTAATTTAACAAAAAAAAATAACTGTTATACGGTTTATTTTAAACAACTTTTCCCATAATGGGTTAAAAAATTTGCACAATTTGTGATAAAAGTTACTAATCATTAAATTTTAAAGTTTGAACTCATAAATTTGATAGATTATCAAAATCAACCCTTAGTATTACAAAAAACAATATTATGTTTTTATATGGATAAAGCACCTTTTTCCAGTTTACACTTTAACTATCGACAGATTAGATAATAAAGCGTTTTTTGCCAAACCAATGGGCACATGTTAAAGCCTAGGATGTATTCTACACTAGGGGTGGGATAGTGCACGAGTTTTCGATTTCGACACGCTAGAACCGCTTATTTTGTGAGGTTCGTAAAAAAAATGCATGAGCCAAAAAAAGGGGCAGGTCGGATAGGATCTAGGGGTCGCTCATCGGGGTCAAAGTTGGGCATAGAGGGGAAAAAATCCACAAAAAGCCCTACACCTCTCCTGGGTTTGCCCCAAGAGGGGTCAAATGTTAGACCGACCCCCATTATTTTTTCCCCCCAAACACTTTTCCCAAACATACCTAAGCCCTATCTCCAGTCCCTAAGGGGGCTCCCATACAAAGGTTCAATTTTTAAAAATATTTGTTCCTACCT
This sequence comes from Pegoplata infirma, assembly GCA_963921195.1. Lineage (NCBI taxonomy): Eukaryota > Metazoa > Arthropoda > Insecta > Diptera > Anthomyiidae > Pegoplata > Pegoplata infirma. Next base: position 155,159,593 of record OY992537.1, on the reverse strand, counting down.
CTTTAGCTGTCTCAGAAGTGACCCTAGAGGAATCAAATTTATGACCGACCCCCAATATTTTTTAAACCCCAATATTTTCTTAGAACATACCTACCCTCTATCTTTAGCCCTTAGGGTAGTCCCCATACATTTTTTTATTTTTTCTTAATTTGTTTTATTACATGAGCTCCTACCGGTCCAATGGTGCCTCCTAGAGGGGTCATTATCAAGACCGACCCCCATTTATTTTTCGCCCCCAATATTTCTTCTAAATATACCACTCCCCTATCTCTAATTCCTAAGGGGTCTCCCACACAAAATGACATTTTTGTAAAATTTGCTCCTACCGCTATAACTACCTACCCTCTATTTTTAAGCCTTAAGGGGGTCCCCACACATTTTTTTATTTTTTTTATAAAATCAGATCTTATCTCTCCCATGGTGCCTCTTAGGGATAGGTAATGCAGACTTACCGCCATTAGTTTTTGCCCCCCACATTTTTTCCGATCATACCTAAGGCGTATTTCCACTTTGTAAGCGTGCTCCCCTTAGGAAACCCAAATTCGTAATGGTACTGGAACTCAACGTTGGAGTATTTAGAATTTACAAAAGTACAATAATTAGCAACACTTTTATTTATAAAAGTTTCCCGTCCCATAGTGCCTCTTAGGGACGGGAAATGACTGACCCACTATATCTGCCATGCAAACATCATATTAATGAACTTCAATTAAAAGAAGTGTTTGAAACCAAATTCGGCAAAACGTCTGGACCAGGAGTGCCAATGTTTGAGCGTTTTAGAGAGTAATGGGAAAATATAAAAGACAAACCATACAGTCCTGGCATAGAAGATTAGAATGTGGCAGGCAACATACCAGCTCAAGTCCAAACTGCATCAAGTTGTTTTGTTGGGCTCAAATAAAGGAAAAGCAACCCAGAGACTACTTCAAGGAGTTTCTTTAAATTGTTTTATTATACCTTGGTGAAAATATTCCTAATAACCATTTTAGCAAACCAGGACCCATCAGTCATGCTCCAAATAATGATTTGAATTTTTTGAAAGCGATCGCTAATTATGCTTCAATAAATAAGATGTCTCAATGATTAGAGTCGAGATTCTGTGACATCTTTGGTATCTCAGTGGTGAAGTAGTTGCACTATTTGATTCGAATATCTCTTGTGAAATAAAGGTTAGGTTAGGTTGTAAGTGGCTGCTGACGTTTTACGTCAACACACGTAGACTCTGAGGTCTATTGTGATACCACGGGACCGTAATAGGTTTCCCTACTAGTCCCTGTCGTTAAACCAGTTTGAGCTTCTTATGAAACTCCTTAGATGTTGAATTTTGACATCCGACAAATCAGAAAGATCGTACAGCTCCCTAGATCCCAGTGAAGCAAGTCTCTGACTAGAAAGTGCCGGGCAATGGCAAATAAAGTGTTCGATAGTTTCCAACTCCTCTTCATCCATGCAACTTCGGCAAAAGTCATTCGACGGCACATTTAACCGCTCTGCGTGCTTCCCTATAAGACAGTGTCCGGTAATTTAGAAACCACCGTCGAAATCTCTCCTCTTGGAAGCGATATCAGCTCACTTGTGAAATAAAACGAAAAATGACAAATGCAAGGAGGAAGAGTTATCTTTGTAGTAAAATTACCATGAAATGGTAAATGATTTGGACAAAAAATGATTTGGACAAAAAAACAGTTAATTTACAGAGTTTCTAGTAAATTATTGGTTAAATAAAGAACAATTTAACAAAGAAAACACTGTAAATTTACATATACAGTTGCGAAAAAAAAAATAGCACCAAAGGGAATTTTCTAAATCGTATGCCATTCGAGTTTTATCCGATAACATTTACAGAAGTGTCTAACGGTCATTTCAAAAAAAAGAATATGTTTAAAAATAACACAGAATTAAAATACCAGTTTGCTTTTCTATGCAGTATTCTGTTTATAGTGGGCGTGGATTTAAAGCCAAAATCAGCCTTATCCATCACCTCTGAAACAACATAGCATATCTGCAAAGTTGCTGAAAGCTTGTAAAAATGGCTTCTATTCTCAGTACACAGTGGTCTTAATAGGTCACTGAATTTACAATGACATAGTTTGGAACAAAATTTTAAATCACACAATTTTTAAAAAAAATTAAATTTTGTTAATAACTTCGATGTTTCACAAGGGAAGGCATAGCAGTAAATTGTCATTTATATTCATCCCCAATACAGCTTTAATTTAAAATATTTTATGAACCCTTTTATAACTTAGACTCTGAGAAATAATCCAAAATTTAACGATATCAAAAATTTCGAAAATTTTTTGTATTTGATGCTCTCACTGATAATCTGGTGAGCATTTAAATGGGCTATGAATGTTTTTTATAACAAATTTTAATAAGCTTTCCAATTTTGTGAATTTCATGCCGATCTGGTGAGTAGTTTTTGAGATATCATATGAATTTCCTGAGATGATAAATTTACCCAATTCAAGCTAAAAACCACGCCCAGGGCGTCATACCAAAAAGCAAAACGGTATTTTCTTGGCATAGTTTTCTAAACATTTTTTGTTTTTGTGGTAACCGTTGAACTGTTTTTTTGGATGTTTAAAACATTACAACCCCAATCATAAAACTGAAGAAAATGCCACTGGTGCTATTTTTTCTTTCGCAGCTGTATTTGTAAAATGCATTTGATGCAACCAAAATTGTAGAGAAAAAAACTCTGTAATTTTACAGAGTTTAGTGAAATGCATGTTATTTTGCGAAATTTTTATAAGATTTCTGAAAAAAAAAAAAAAAATGTTTATAAAATTTTTTGGAACTTTTTAATTTTTTCTCAAAAAAAAAAAAAACAAGTAAGAAAGTTATAGTCGGTCAAGCCCGACCATATGATACTCTACACCAGTGTTTTCCTGAAAATGGGTCCCAAGTCCAAACATGGACCCATTGGATCTGTCTTTTGTTAGATCTTTATTTAGTGCAGAAAACACACACAGATCAAATTTTAGAGGAATTGGTTTATTTTTATGTCTATATACCGATTTAACTGAATATCCGTCGAAATTTTTATGAGGGGGACTTAGTCCAAAAATGGTCCAATAATATTCCGATTTGATTAGGTAACTAAAGTACACGCTTAAGACCTAAAAATATTTATGAATTTTGAGGGAATTATGTGAATATCGGGAGGGTGGCTTGTATGGGGACTACCAGAAGGACTGATCCGATTCCTTTGAAATTTGGAAAGCGATATCTATTATAATACGGTCATTAGAGTCATTAAGCCGAATCCAAAAGGGGCGTTTGTATGGGGGCTAGGTCTTAACATGGACCGATGTTCTCCAATTTCAATAGGCTTCGTCCTTGGACCAAAATATGCTTAAGTTTTAAATTTCAAGTCAATTGATTGAAAATTGCGACCAGTATCGTGCTTAAACCGATAGATGGACAGACGGACGGACGGACATCGCTAAATCGACTCAAAAAGTAATTCTGACTCGATCGGTATACTTGAAGGTATGTCTAGGACCAATATTTCGGGTAGTTACAAACATCAACACAAACTCAATATACCTTGTACCACATAGTGGTGTTGGGCAATGGTTACCAACCTTTTTGGCTCGCGTACCCTAATTTTAAATTTTGTCAGCCGCGTACCCCTTGCGAAATAATGTAAGAGACAAAAAAGTTGAAAGAAAGTATGAAGTTAGGTTGAGATTGCTAGAAATAGAATTGTAGTGTTGGAAACTGTCAAAATTTATTCTGTAGAAACTATAAATATTCACATATATAAAAAACAGTTTTCATTAACAAGACTAACTGAGATTTAAAATCCTAGTGATGATAACACTAACTGGGGTGTTTGAAACCGGTATGGGAAATACCAGAAATGTCTATAATTTTTAGAAATTCAATTTTTCTTCAGCATTTTTGCAACTTGAACCCTTACTGCTCATATAAATATTAGAGTTAATTTTGAAATATTTTATCTGCGGGTATTATCATTTTTTGAAGGATTTAGGGGAGATCAAAACAATGGTGGTATTTTTTTGGAAAAATTTTCGCCACCTTGGGGTGGTTCAATGCATCTGAAAACGCGGATTTTGAGATCATTTTTCTGCAAAGCAAAAACAGCTGAAAATATTCAAATCTGATTTCAACAGCCGATTCTGCCCCAAAAATTTAAAAACGGGCTTTTTTTGAACTCTTAAAAAAAGTTCCATAAACACATCACAGAGGGTGGAAATATAATGTTTTTTAATTTTTTTTAAATGTTTTTTTTTAATACAAGGGCAGATCGAATGAAACACCCTCGTATATACAATGAAAGGACATTTTGAGGTTAACAAAATGGTACCAAAATTTCCACTCTATCACAACCCGTCTCAAAAATGCCCAAAAACACGTTTTTTGAGAACTTTGATATACATTTCTCAAAAACCTGACATCATAGTAAAATTTGGGAACCATATTCGGATTTAGCATCGAAACGTTAATCGAAAACAAGTAGTTAGATCTCAAAATATCGCAAAAAAATGCTCTCTAAATTGCACAAAAATACGTTTTTTATGAACTTTGACCTCAACTTTCTTAAAAACCTGACGTTATGGAAAACTTTGGAAGCCAGGTGCGGAACCAGCATTGAAAGGTTAATCTAAAACAAATGACCAAATTACTAAAATTTTGCGTACCCCCGCGGACAGTTTCGCGTACCCTCTAGTGGTACGCGTACCATAGGTTGGTAACCGCTGGTGTAGGGTATAAAAATACAGAAAAAATGTTGGTGTTTGGTAACAAAAAAAAACTTACTCTAAATAGTATTTTTACAGAAAAATTAGTTTTTAACAATAAAATTAAGATAACATAATTATAAGCAAAAATACAGATAAAATTTAGTTTTTAGTTACAAAATATACAAAGTATTTTCCTTCAATCTGTATTTTTGCAGAAAACTCTGTTAATTTTCTGTAAAATAAAGATTGCAAAGTTAAAAGTAAATAACAGATAAAACTTTGTTTTTTTTTGTCACGACAAAATACTAAGTATTTTCTTAAAATCTGTATTTTAAGAAATAAATCTGTCAAATGTCTGTAGCATTGAGATTACAGTAATTTTACAGAGAATTTTACAGAGTTATTATTTTGAGTGTATCTTAAGAACATTTTGCAAAAAATTTAGATCGATTGCTCCACAAGATGAATTTTTAAAAAATTTTCAAAAATGTCCTTTACAAAAAAAAATAAATTAATAAAAGTCTGAAAAACTCAAGAGTTGAAGGTGTGACATAACGGAAACTGATTTCTATTCTCCAGAGTGTCTAAATTAAATTTGCACCTAAAAAAATTAATCGAATATTTTTTTTCTGACCCAAATGTGCACAAATATCACACTGTGATGTTTTGAGAGTATAAAAAAATCATTCATATAAAAACCACACTAATATTCACATAAAACTGTGTATGTATAAAGTACTTAAATAACTATTCATACATGCACATAAGGGTTTCCAATATCGAATTCGATATTTAATCAATATTTCACAAACTTTTTTATAGAAACTTAATATTATATAATTTCTTTCTGAAAGAATTTTTCGCTAAATAATTATTGTGTTTGCAATTTTAAATAATAAAACTTTGTAAGCAGATCTGTAAAACGATTGTGAAAATTAGTTGTAAGCAGATCTGTAAAACGATTGTGAAAATTAGTTATCAGCCAAAGGGTGCACCCACTGCTTGCCTCTATAACTTATCGACGAAATTTTGGAAATAAGATCAACAATAGTTAAGTTTTTATCAAACTTGAGAGTTTTCAATAAAAGTTATTCATGATCGAAGTTTGAACTGTTAATTTTTTTCATAAATATATTTCTTACATCAGGGGTTTTCACGGTATTTGGATTTTTATGTGGTAGTTGGCAAAATTATAATTTTACAAAACTTCAAATATTTGCCACCATTTGAAATGCTCAATTTATATTAATATTTTTTCCACCAAACTATTCTGCCACAAAAAAAGCATTTGTCCATTTTTTAATTTTTTTTTATTAAAAAAAAATTCAAATTCTGATTAATTGTTATTAAACAATAAAAATTGTTTTATTCGACCTTTAAAATATTATATTTTGATTATGTTTATTCTGGCTCGAGGTCATTATTTTCTTTACTAATTAAAACCATAATATTCTCATAGAATAATTTTCAAGAAAATTATTTTTTTGTTTTAAATTTATTTATGTTGGTCATTTTTGCAAGACTTAATCGACACGTGTTTCGGAAGTTGTCAGATTCCATTGTCAAGATTATTTATCAAATATAGAAACGATTTACTATAAAGTAGCAAACGAGTCTAATGACAAATCGTTTGTACTCAAACTGAAATATTAATACATATTCGCCTCTATCCACAATGGGAATTAGAAAGACGAAGAAATTGTACTTTACTAGTAAGGCAACGATTGTCAATAACCAACAAAAATATTTAAAACAATAAATAACGAGCCAGAATAAACATCCTCAAAAAAAAAAATATTATTTCTTTTTAATTGGCAAGCGTTTTTACATGAGTTACTTCAAAAATTTAAAAAAGTACCAACTTAAAAAAGAAAATCGCTAATAATTATCATAGTTAATGTGATTAAGTTGGCACTACTGTACGTTTATTACACCATTGTGAATGAAAAATAAAAATTTGTTGTGTAAATGCGGTAACCCAAAAGTGTAAGAGAAAGGGAGAATGAGAAAATCCGGAGAACAAATAAAATAAGGTTAAGTTTTTGCCGTACCGGTCACGGTTTATAACTGTCAAATCGTATGGAAAAAGTAGTGCTGGGCTTGGTCTATTCCCACACTTACTTATACCGTTCCTGTATCGGAAACCCTAATACAAGCTCATATTCAATGTTAATAATGTCATTGTACCGTGTAAATTCACAACATTCTTAGCATTGATAATGTTTTTTATTTTTTATTTTTATGAAGTCAGATAATGAATATAAAATTTTACCTTTATGATGTGGTTAATGTGAAATCGTGATCTAAATATACATGTTTTAGAAATGTGTAACCAATATGAAAATAATGATAATAATAAAATTTTAGTTTTTTTATGAAGTATAATGGAGCTATTTATATTTTGTGACAATAGAAAATTTAAAGTTTTTAAGTTTAGAGTCAGTTTTTCAAAGGTCAAAATGATGTGGTAAAATTTTGCAATTTAGAAATACCGAAGCTTCGCATTTCTAATTTGTGTATTGTTTATAATTTGTGTATTGTTAGGAGTCTCTATGGCGAAAAAGAAAAGGATGTAATGTTTTTTTTTTTTTCTTTCTTGATTTTTGCCCTATATCACACTCTGACGTGTAGAACAGTAGCAATGTTTCAAAAACGTATGGTAAAACAAACACTTAAACAATGTTTTAATTAAAAACCGGTTAATAAAATAAGCCCTTTTATAAAAAAAAATATATTTTAATTGCCTCAAACGAATATGAAACATTTGCAAAAAAAAAAATAAATTTAGGTACAGTACAAGTCATAAAAAATAATACTTTTGCATACTGTTTTAGGTGTCGTGCATAAAACAGTACTTTAAAAAAAAAAACAGTACATATACTGTTAAAAACAGTACGAATGGCAACCCTAACCGCAATGTGGGAGAATAAGGAATTTTTTGATTTTCACGAAAATTTTATGGAGTCATTTTGAAACCCCATAGACACTTTTTGGACCCGTTTCAGTTTAAACAAAAAATAAAAGTAAAAATGGATACGGCCAAATGTTTACCTGACAAATTTTAAAAGTATAGCTATTATAAAATGGTTATAAGGAGCATTTAATTAAAATTTGGAGGAAATGTTTGTGTGGGGGCTTGGTCTAAATATTGACCGATTTTTCCATTTTCAGTAGGCTTCGTCCTAGAGTCAATAGAAGCTAAAGTTTCAATTTTAAGATATCGATTAAGAATTGATTAAGAAATGCGACCTGCATCGTGCGCACAATGTTTACACGAAAAGGCTGACATCGCTTAATCGACCCAAGAAGTGATTCTGAGTCGATCGGTGTACTACACCATTTTCAATTGTATTTCAGAAATTATCGAAATATATAAACACAATTAATACACAACTCATAAGGTACATTGCAATTTAGTAATATTTCTAAGAATTAGAAATATGAAACAAAAATTCAAACCTAACGGACATTTTTTAAGACTTGAAAAGTCCTACTAAGGGTTAACAATGGGAAAAATACAACTCTGTTAAAAAGTTACGACGGATTAAGTTTCTGCCAAATGAATACAAGACGAATTAATGGTGAATACGGGTTACTCAACACAAAGAGGAGTAATTCCAATTCTTTATTTCTTCAAAAGTTTCATTTAAAATGGCTAATTTTAATCTGACACACATTAAGTGTGTGGCAATCGAAGGAGTGCTGATGATGGAAGGGTGGCATCTTCCGAAATCTGTCGACATCTCCACTTAGCCTGTGTTGTCACTTGCTTTTTTTCAGATTTTCTCATTGTACAACAATTATTATTTCTCAGAAATAATTAATATGGACTCAAACCGAACTAAATAAAAATTCAGTTATAAAATATACAGTCCAACAATATATAAACACAATTAATACACAACTCATAAGGTACATTGCAATTTAGTAATATTTCTAAGAATTAGAAATATGAAACAAAAATTCAAACCTAACGGACATTTTTCAAGACTTGAAAAGTCCTACTAAGGGTTAACAATGGGAAAAATACAATTGATAGTTTCTGAAATACAATTGATAATTTCTGAAATACAATTGATTATTTCTGAAATACAATTGATAACTACTGGAATACAATTGATATTTCCTACAATACAAATTTAAAGTTTCTGAAATACAATTGATATTTTCAGAAACACAATTGATAAATTCTGAAAGACAATTGATAATTTCTGAAATACAATTGATAATATCTGAAATACAATTGCTAAATTCTGAAATACAATGGATAATTTTTAAAATACAATTGATAAATTGATAATATCTGAAATACAATTGATAAGTTCTGAAATACAATTGATAATTTCTGAAACGCAATTGATAATTTATGAAATGCAATTAATAAATTCTGAAATACAATTGATAAATTCTTAAATACAATTGATAATATCTAAAATACAATTGATAATTTCTGAAATACAATTGATCATTTCTGAAATTCAATTGGAAATGGTGTAGCATAATTTTAGGCATTTGGTAAATATTAAATTGTTATTAAAAAATCGAATAAAACTCTGTGTTTTGTTAAATTAAAAAAAAAATATATTTTTAATCAATTTATTTAAACTTAACCCATTTCGATCCTATGTTCGATTTTTCGAACAGTATAGAACACATTTTTCAAAAAATTATTTATGTACGAAAAAGGTGAAATTTCGGGTAAATATGATTACGAATGTTAAGTCGCATCTTTCTGCAATAAAAAAAAAATATCGCTACTTGACCACCGAAATTTATATGTCAATGAAATGCAATTAAAATCAGCACTGAAATTGTTTCAAGCCAAAACGAAAATTTAAAATTTTTTGATTTTCGGCTTTTAATTTTTTTGATTAATTTTAAAATTTTTTAGATTTAATTTATTATTAAATTCCACTAATCTGAATTATTTTGAAACTATTTATTTTGAAAATAGTGAAATAAATTAATAAAATAGCAAATAAATCCAAATATTTAAATTGAATAAAAACTTAAAATGCAGACTTTTCAGGGATAACGGCACATTGAAAATTTTTTTGATAAGATTTTTGAGATCAGCGGTTGCTAATTACCCTGAAAAAGTACCTTTTCCAAAAAGAAAGATAAAATTGAATCTTGGTCCAAAATAGGTTAAGTTGCTTAAAAAAATCAAAAATGTCATTGTTTTGGTCACTTTCCATCACAATCAGTGGGATGATGTCAACACACCTTAATCAATATGCTGATACCCATCATCATGCATCATTTGAGTTTTTGTAACATTAAAATGTGTTCCGAACGGGACCCGCTAATATACGTTCTATAAAGTATGTACACAGAAAAAAATATGGAGGAAACAAATTTGAGTAATCACTTGTTTAATTTTTTAAAAAAAATTTGAGTAATTTTTTAATTGACGCAATTAAAAATTTACTCAAAAATTGAAAATAAAATTTGAGTAAATAATTTAATACAAATTTAATATTTTTTTTTATTTATTTTTTTTTCTCTTGGTGTTTTGAATTCTCATTTAGTTTATTGTTTTTTGTATATGTATATGAAAGTTTGAAATCATCTTTATAAAATTTTACTTTGTCTTGAAGACATAAGTATATTTGGTAAAGTTTGTAAAAGCAATTTTTTTGGAAAAAAATTAGAAACTTTTTAAACTTTTTAAAAAAATAATTTGATACATTTTGAGTAAATTTTTACTTGACACAATTAAAAAGTTACTTAAAAATATTAAAAAATTGTAAGTAAAGATTTAATTGTGTGAATTAATAATTTACTCAAATTTTTTATTAAGCATTAAATAATTTTTTATTAAAAGTTTACTCAATACTATTAAATCGTTTACTGGTGGAAAATTGAGTAATTTTTTACTCAATAGTATTAAAAATTTACTCAAAATTTTTTTTTATTTTTTTCTGTGTACTTACGAAAAGTTGCACAAAAGATTATTGTTGTATGCATAAATACCATCTTATAATGTTAGAAGAAATAATGAAACAAAAGCCTCAGAATCTGTTTAAAGTACACTTTTAAAATGCACAATTACCAACAACAATACCAATGTGCATACATTTATACAAACATACATACATAGATAGATAGGTAGGTACGAGAACATAGAAAGAAAGTATGAACAAAATCTTATAAAATATTTTATGTTCTTTTAATGTTGTATGTTTTACCAGCATTCTAAAAATACTTGTATAAAAAAAAATAAACAAACAAGAAAAAAGATGAGCTACTAGAAGAAAACTTAACAAAAGAATTTATAAATTTTATTTTTTGTTGTTAAAAGTAGTTATTGTTCTGAACGTACATATGTACGTGCGTACCTTTAAACGGAGTCTATTGCAAATTAAAATGCTTGTTAATGTTGTAATCATTATCATTACTACATACACTGAAAAAAAAAAAGTATACTAAATTCAAAGTAAGTAAAGGAAATTCGAGCTTGCGAGGGATACAAAGAAACTATTCCCTCTTTCCACCTTCCCATACCCTATTTCCCTGATCAACACAATGCATTGGATGAGGAGGGGCATCCCCTGAGTATTGTTTAAATTATAAAATCAAAAAAAAAATATATATTAAAAGGAAGTAAAATTCTATTTAATATAATTTAAATTGTTTTTATGCAGAGGCAAAATATTTTTTGAAATATTTTAAATATAGGTATTCTGGCTCGAGGCCGTTTTTCTTTACTAGTAACACCATGATATTTTTATAGAATATTTTTCACGAAAATTATTTTTCTGTTTCAAATTTATTTATGTTGTTAATTTTTTCCAAGACTTAACCGACTCGTGTTTGATCTCGCCAAGATCTTGTCAAGACTATTTAGCAAAATATAAACAAATCGTGTCACTTGATAATCGTGTCGAAAAACAATATAATATTACCAAGGGTAATCATATGTTAGTCTGTTTTTATACCCTCCACTTAGTGATAGAGGGTATATATAAGATTGTCATTCCGTTTGTAACTAATTGAAATATCGGTCTGGGAACCCATAAAATATATATATATTCATGATATAAGGCATATATATTCATGATATAAGACATTTTAAGACATTCTAGCGATGTCCGTCTGTCTGTGGAAATGGTGATCACGGCCAAAATATTACACGGAGATTACTGAAACTTAACATATATATTTGAAGTTTTCCTGAGAAATTTGATTGCATTTGAGCGATATCGGTTCAGCGGTTCAAAAGTTATGAACGAAAATGTAAGGACACCTCAAAAATTTTAGTACATTCAACATAACCTAAAAATACAAAATGCTTTACTTCGACTTCTGGTTGACATAATTGAACACCAAATGGTATTTAAACACCAAATGGTATTTTTTTTCGCGGAAATTTTTTTCGCGGATATTTTTTTTTTAATTTTTTTTTTCAAAAGTAATTTCCTTTCCTTTTATCCAATACAAAGTCACTCCATGGCTCTGTGTTATTTATTATCTGCCTGTGGGAAGCATGGCTGAGTGCTATCGGACGCGTCGCAGGTTGCGGATAGCGATACGTCCCGTAGATATACGGGGCAGCTGTTTCAATACAGTCGCGGACAGTCAGCGGTTACAAGGGGAGAGTCTCGGGGGTCTTTCGAGTTCCCACTAAATACCGAGTTGCCAAAGATCCTTGAAATGTCGTGGCGAGTTATTGGCGCCACTAAAATAACCAATTTACACAGCTTTCTGCTGTGGCCACAAAGCAAGTCTGGATGCTTCAATCGGCAATCCCGATACCAGACTCGGATGCTAACGGTTAATCACCGGTACATCTTAAATCCAAATGATTGAGAAAAGTTCACAAAATAAACATACGGATCGAATTACAGGCGCCGAATCAAGCATACGAAAAAGGAATAATGATTTTAAAATACACGTTTGGAAATTTGGAACATAAGAACGATGCTACAGGCTGGGAAAATGCAAGAGGTAGCAAATGAAATGTCCAGATTTAATCTCCACGTCCTAGCACTGCAAGAAGTCAGATGGAAATCAGCGGGTAAAATAGATAAACCAAACTTTACATTATTCTATAGTGGTAAAGCCGATAAAAGCGGGCAAGCTGGAACAGGATTCATGGTCTCGAAAGACACTCGTAAATGTATACTTGGATTCACACCAGTCGACGAAAGACTATGCTCTCTGCGGCTAAAAGGGAAATTCAACAATGTTACCATTATATGTGCTTATGCTCCAACTGAAACCGCTGATGAAGACGATAAGGAACAATTTTACTTGCTCCTTGAATCCCTAATTGACAAAATCCCCAAATATGACACAGTCTTAGCCCTAGGAGATTTTAATGCCAGAATTGGTAGGGAACAGTTCACTAAAGACGTAGCCGGTTTACACTCACTGCACAATACTACATCGGAGAATGGATTAAAACTTTGTCAATTGGCAGCTAACTATTCCATGTATATAGCTAGCACTCGTTTCCCACATAAACTTATACACAAGGGAACATGGAAACACCCAGGAACTGGTACTGTTAACCAAATTGATCACGTCTTAGTTAACAGGCGAAGATTATCATCTATTATTGATGTGCGCACGTGTAGGGGTGCTGATTGTGATAGCGACCATTATATGGTAAAGGTTGTTTTTCGCCACAGGCTTTCAAACGTGATGAAGGAAAGAGGACAAAGAAAGCGAAAATGGGATGTGGAAAAGCTAAAGAACCCACAAACTAAACTAGCTTTTGAGGAAATGATTACCAACAAATTAAGGGAAACACTAACCGATGACAACCTAGAATCAAACGAAATATGGACTCGATTAAACAAAACGATTAACGATACAGCAGAAAAAACTATCGGCTATGTGAAAAGAAAAAGAAATGATGAATGGTACGATGAGGAATGCGAATTAGCAGTAAAGAATAAAATGGAAGCTAGAAGCAAGTTTTTGGTACAAAATACCCGCCAATCTTCAGCAGATTATAAGAGGCTTAGTTAGGTCTGATGCTAAAAAACTAATAAAACGTAAAAAAAAAGACGCCCAAAAAAGAAAAATAGAGAAAATTTGTGACGACTTCGACTCTGGTAACTCGAAAGCTTTCTATCAAGGTATTAAAAACATGAAAAACGGTTTCCAGCCAAGGCTAAACAACTGTCTAGATAAAGACGGTAACGTTCTCAGTGAAGACTGTGCAATACTGATGAGATGGCAAGAACACTTCAATGAACTGCTTAACGTACCTGTGCAACACAACTAAATGAAAATAGTATTCCAGTTGAATCGTCTTCAACATATGACAACCTACCTACAATACAAGAGGTTGATAAAGCGATAGGGCAAATTAAGAACAACAAGGCGCCAGGTGACGATGGCTTAGTCATAGAGCTTTTCAAGAATGCAGGCAACAAACTACGGGTTCAGATGCATAGATTGATCTGCACAATATGGGACACAGAAACGATACCTAACGATTGGCAACTTGGTATTATAATACCAATACACAAAAAAGGAAACAAAATGAGCTGTGAGAACTATAGAGGAATCACATTACTAAACACACCGTACAAAATACTGTCAAATGTCATTAACAACAGACTTAAAGAAGTTGCGGAAGCTATCATTGGAGAATACCAGTGCGGTTTCAGGCCTAACCGATCCACTGTTGATCAAATATTCCTATTAAGGCAAACAATGGAGAAAGGCTTTGAGTACAAAAAAGATTTACACATGCTCATGGTTGACTTTAAGCAAGCCTTCGACTCTATAAATAGAAACATTTTGGAACCAATTTTCATTAACATGGGGATACCAAACAAATTAACAAGAATGGTGATACTCACACTTAAAAAAACAACTTGTAAGGTTGCTGTACAGAACAATCTTAGTGCAGAATTTAATATTACATCAGGTGTAAGACAAGGTGATGCCCTATCAACAACAATTTTTAATCTTACACTTAACCATGCAATATCATCGCTTGATAGAGGAGGACACATTTTCGCGCGGTCAACAATAATGTGTGCATATGCAGACGATATAGCGCTCATATCACACAGTGTGCGCGACTTAGAACAAAATTTTGCAATCTTGGAAAATGAAACGAAAAAGCTTGGTTTGTTAATAAATGAGAATAAGACCAAGTACATTCAAATGTCGCGAACTCAACCCATAAACGCACAGCAATCTATAACGCTTCTCAACTACACATTCGAAAAAGTCACGAGCTTCAAATACCTAGGTGCATTAATCAACAGCTCTAACGATATGCATCTATCGATAAACGATCGAATTCAAGCTGCCCAAAAAGCATTTTATGCGCAACTCAAACTTTTTAAGTCCCGACTAATAGCTCGCTCACTTAAGGTACGGCTGTATAAAACTGTAGTGCTGCCGGTACTAACATACGGTTGTGAAACTTGGGCCTTGACACTCTCAGATGAAGAAAAGCTCCGGGTTTTTGAAAGAAAAATAATAAGAAAAATATATGGCCCAAAAATAAATGACGACGGTAGTTACCAAAGACGAAATAACCTTGAGATCGATAATATAATCGAAGGTAAAGATATTGTAAAATTTATAAAAGCGCAAAGACTGAGCTGGGCAGGACATGTAGCAAGAATGCCTCCGAATAGAGCTCAACAAAGAATAATGAATGCCATGCCCTACAACACAAGAGCGAGAGGAAAGCCGAGATCAAGATGGCTAGATGGAGTTGAAGAAGATTGTAGAAAAGTTAGCATTAACAACTGGAAACACTCTGCGCAAGATAGATCCGAATGGAAGAAGAAAGTGCACAAGGTTAAGGCCCACCCCGAGCTGTAACACCAAAAGATGATGATGATGAATTTCCTTTTAAACGAATTTTTTTGCAATAATCTTTTAGGAACTGTGGAGGGTATCATTACATTCGGAAAGGCCGAATTTAACTTTTTTACTTGTTAAAATTTGTTTGTTGGTTATTTGATGATCGTGATCTTACTACGATGCATGGACGTATTCAGGGGACCCGGCCCCCCCCCGCCCCCCTTTTGGATTGAAAATTTTTAAAAAATTAATTCACACCAACACATAATACAAGTACATATCAAACATAAGTTTTTCAGTGTTGCAAATATTTTGGTTTTTGAAGAAAAAATTCTAATATTTTTTAAAAAAACTCTTGATTTTGATAAATTTCGTTTATAAAAAGTCATTTATATCGAAATATCTGTAACATATGTATAGAAAACACATTACATTGGGTTTATTTAATGAAAATTATGCATCAGGACAATGAAAACAGTTTTCTATAATAAAATTTCAAACTCTGAGGATCTAAGAGACTTTTTCTATTTTAAAAATATAAGGTTCTGAAATATTATTGTCATAAAAATTCTCAGGTTTTAAAAATTTTTTTTCTAAAGAAAAATTTTCATATTTAATTTTTATTCTCTCACTTTTTAAAAAAATCGGGTTTGAATTAAAAAACGTGTGTTTTAAATATTGAAAATGGACTTAGGACAATATTTAAACTGGCAAAAAAAAAACGATTTTTTTATTTATATGAAAATAAATAAGTTTTTTTCTTAGAAAATTATATTATTTGGTTCTGATTACAAAAGTTTTTGAGTTGGGCCCCCCCCTTTTCAAATTCCTGGATACGTCGCTGCTACGATGGCACAATTTTATCTTTTAATTCCTAATGGGAGTAGACTCGAATATGTATTAATATTTTAGTTTCATAACACCGCTCAACAAATCGAAGGTTTTTGACTCCGGTTTGAAGTTTGATACAAAATTTTTAAAGATTTTGACTCGTTGATTCCAAATCTGTGCTCCAAATTTTTCCATCACGTCTAAAATTTTAATTATTCGCGGTTGAAAATGCGAAAAAACGCGATTTTTACATTTTTTGAAAGCCTGCACAGCAGCCACTGGGTGGAATAAAAATCTGGTATAAAGCGTTAGAGTAGAATTGAACTATGATCTCAAATATATGATCAAAAAAATTTGAAGTTGTTGCACTATTATTGGCCAAACATGAATTTAAAAAAAACACTGTGAAAAAAATTAGAAAAAGCACCATTTTTAAAAGGCTCTAAAACAAAAACCTGATGATCAATCTTTACTGTGTTGAGCTCAAAATTTAGGCAAAAGTTCATTCTTTCTTATAAACTTTTAAACCCATTAAAGATATCTTCCGGTTTGTACGAAAAATAACACAGAAAACTTGTAAATTTGTAAAATATTTATTTTTTTAGTTTTTCTTTGAAAAATATCAAAAAAAAAAACAAAAAAATTATAATTTTAACAGAACATTTTAAAACGCAATTGTAACCCAACCAAACGCAATAATTAGAAAAAAATTGTTTTCTATGTTTGAGACCAAAGACAAATTATACTCTTGCGCTTTATACCAGATTTCTATTCCACTGAATGGGAATACAAAGAAATTTTTACATATAACGATATGTAAAAATTTCTTTTTTTTTTTTAATTAAATGAGCGTGTTTCGAATTATTATTATGAAAATTTAGATAGAACTCGAAAATACATTTCTTTTGGTACCAAACATGTCTAAACTTACTTCTCAGTACTGTGCACAAACAGTGATTAAAGAAAAAAAGTGCAAAGAGTAAGACATTTTTTTCCAGAAAAGAAAACGAGATTAAATTCAATTATTTTGTATTTTAAGTGTTTTTATCGGCGCATACCATTTCATTTATCGGCGCATGCCATTATTATTATTTTGTCATAAAAAACATAAAGAAAACTCATGAGCTTTTTAAGTATTTGCAAGTGCTTTCTTTAAGTTTATTTTCTTTGTTTTATATAAATTTTCCCTATATTAAATAAATGTTCCTAATATTGAGTAAAATTTAAATAAATTCAGAAAATGTATGGACTTGAATTAACTACAGCGTGAACTTAATTTCAGCTTTTTTTTTAGTGTAGTTATGTATTTACATAAATACAACAAGTACGAAATTTATTTATACATATATACTTATGTCTGTAAGTAATTCCTACCCACTTGATACCGCTACACTCAAAAAAATACGTTAGTAGATTTACTAATTTTTTTTTTTTGCTAATGCTAGTTAGCTAACTTTTAGCAAATTTTTAGTTGAGATTAGCATGTTAGCAAAAAATTCTTGTAAACTTCATTTAGCACATTAGCAATTTTAAACAATCTTTGAACTAATTTCTTTTGCTAAGATTTGAAATTGAGTTGACAACATTTTTACAAGATTTTTTGCTAATATTAGCAAAAATAAATGGTAAATTTTTTTAATTTTCAAAAATCTAAAAATGGCTCTATCTCGGAAACTAAGCCAGATAGAGCAAAATGGAGCCCATTTTTGGTTCTCCAACCGGCATAGTATCGCCGGTCCTCTTTACATGTGTGGACCCTAATAGGTCCGAACTTTGGATCCAAAAAAGTTAGCATTCCCGAAAATATTAAAATGCTCATATCTCGGTAAATATTGCCGACACAACAAAAAGTCCAAAAGCATTTTTGTAGCTTTCAACACGTAGAACAAGACCGCAAAAGCTCTCCGAGTTATAGTTTTGAAGTTATCGAGTTTTGTAATTCTCAAAACCCCGGTGGTCCCCTAAAATCACGTATCTCAAAAACTATGCAAGGTAGAGCGAAACGGACACAAATTTTGGATCAAAAACAATGACGATTTTTAAGGAACCTAACTAGGTCTGGACCTATCGGGTCCGAACTCAATGGGGTCCTCAAATGTGTCTGAAGTAAGTTGAAAAAAAAAAAAAAATTCAGTTAACTAATTTTTGGCAAAACATTTTTGCTAACTTTACCAAAAAAATTGTGGGTTCAAAATCAGCAAATTTTCTTGTAGGTTTACAAGCTTTTTTTGTTAACATTACAGTTTTTTTTTTGAGTGTAGAAACAAAAAAACACGACTTTGAAAATATCCTTAACCATTTTGTTGCTATATTTTTTTTTTTGGCTGGAACTTTAAGTTTGTTCCACAACTTTTTGGGTAAAGTTTGGTAAAATTTGATCATTGCAAAAATGCCCAAACGTACAGGAACACAAAAAAATCACATTTCAAGCCCAAAAAAACTTAAAAAAAAGTAAACAAAGTGAAATCGGGAATCGATAGGAATGGTATACAATCCTTTTCTCGAATCAGTCAGCTAATCTGGGTCCCTGTTCATAGTGGGGTCGCTGGAAACGAATTGGCTGATGAATGTGTGAGAAATGGCTCGGAATCGGTGGGGGAACGTGTAGAACCTGACATCTCGAATGGAAATTGATAGGATATCTGATAGAGTATCCAAAACCGAAACCGAAAACCGGTGGACCGGTTTTTTAATATTCAAAAACCCGGCCGGTTTCGGTTTTTATTCAAATTCGGTTATTCGAAAAACCGGTGTTTTTAGGTCGGTTTAACCGGTTTATTTTTTTTTTAAATAACCATAATATTGGTGTCACTTTATAATTCTGTGGCAAAAAGGAAAAACTGCATAAGTGTTTTTTAATAATTTTTTTCGAGAGCACTTTTAGGATAAATATTTTTATACAAAATCACTGTTAATTGAAATTTCTAATAAAAAATATACATTAGATTATTTCTACAATCATGATAGGGGTTAACATGTAAAGAGTAATCAAATAAAAGCAAGTATTTTTTTTCCCAAGTCCAAACATGGACCGATTGTACATATCGTTTGTTAGATCTTTATTTAGTGGAGAAAACTCACACAGATCAAATTTTAGTGGAATTGGCTTATTTTGTTTGCCAATAGACCGATTTAACTGACGGACGGAAAGACAGACGGACGGACGGACATAGCTAAATCGACTCAAAAAGTAATTCTGAGTCGATCAATAAACTTGAAGGTAGGTCTAGGACCAATATTTCGAGTAGTTACAAACATCAGCACAAACTCATTATACCCTGTACCACATAGTGGTGTAGGGTATAATAACTAAACAAGATTAACATCACTCGACTTATGCATTTCTTCCTTTTTGCCACAGAATTTATAGAAAAAAATTGCAGCGATTTTGGTCCAACATTTTTAGCGATATTTTGTAAAACAAAAATCGAACGTGAAATTTCAACAAAAATCAAATTTTATTGAAAATAATCGAAACCTCTAACACACGATGAGCCTCAGCGATGTTTAGGTTGAACTTTAGTGTCGACGAAAAGTTTAAGCGCAGTTCGATTTCTACAAGATTAAATGTCACAAAACTGTTAACAGCGAAATCGTAGCTGCTCGCATTCGCGAGATAACGCGAAATTAGTGTTTTTGTATTTTTAAAATTTTGATATTGAATTTTTAAAATATTTTCAAAAGCTGAGTATACAGTTTTAATTGTACTTATTTAAAGTTCACAAAACAGTAAACATCAAAATCCTATCTTCTTTAGCGAGAAATCGCGAAATAAATTTTTTGCTGTTTTTGTTTTTATCTTTAGATAGGTTACTTTAAAATTTCGTAAAAACATGGTATGCAGTTTTACTTGTGCTTGATCAAAGGTCACACAGCTGTTGACATCGAAATTGTAGGTGTTAAATTTCGCGAGATATCGCATTATTATATAATTTTTTTTATTATTTATTTAATTTTAAAACCGGTTCTTTAAAAATAATAAAAAAAGTGGTATGCAGTTTGATTTGAGCATGTTGGAAGAAATTAAAACTGCCCACAAAAAAGTTATAGCTGCTCACTTTTGCGTGAAATAGCGAAAAACAGCTTTTTGGGGGGATTTTTTGTTTTGATTAATAAAAGAGGTTTCTTTAACATTGTTGAAAAACACGAAATGCAGTTTGATTTGCTATTGATTAAAGGTCATAAGGCTGTTAACATTTGAATTCTAGCTGCACAATTCTTCCAGATATCGCTAAAAAACTCGCTAAACTACACTCAAAATAATACATTAGTAGATTTACTAATTTTTTTTTGCTAATGCTGGTTAGCTAACTTTTAGCAAATTTTTAGTTGAGATTAGCATGTTAGCAAAAATATCTTGTAAACTTCATTTAGCGCTTTAGCAATTTTAAACAAAATTTGAACTAATATTTTTTGCTAGATTTAAAATTGAGTTGACCAAATTTTTACAAGCTTTTTGGCTAATATTAGCAAAATAAATGGTAAATTTTTTTTTATTTCCAGAAAACTTAAAATGGCGTTATCTCGGAAACTAAGCCAGATAGAGCAAAATGGAGGCCATTTTTGGTTCTTAGAATCTCCATAGTATCGCCGGCCGTCTTCACATGTGTGGACCCTTATGGGCCCTAACTTTGGATCCAAAAAAGTTAGCATTTCCGAAAATTTTAAAATGCTCATATCTCGGTAAATATTGCCGACACAACAAAAAGTCAAAAGCTCTCCGAGTAATATTTTTGAAGTTATCAATTTTTTTAATTCTCAAGACCCCAGTGGTCCCCTATAATCACGTATCTCAAAAACTAAGCAAGGTAGAGCGAAACGGACACAAATTTTGGATCAAAAACTATGAGGATTTTTAAGGAACCCAACTAGGTCTACCCCATCGGGGTCTGGGTCCGAACCCAATGGGGTCCTCAGATGTGTATGAACTAAGTTCAAAAAAAAAAAAAAATTAGTTAACTAATTATTGGCAAAACATTTTTGCTAACTTTAGCAAAAAAATTGTGGGTTTAAAATCAGCAAATTTTCTTGTAGGTTTACAAGCTTTTTTTTGCTAACATTACAGTTTTTTTTTTTGAGTGTACTATTTATTCATTACTTTGTGTTATTTTTGGTCTGTAAAAACATGTACTTCAATTAACGACAAAAATGTGGTATGCAGTTTGAATTCGAGGTTATTTAAGTTGACAAAACTGCAAGCAAAAAAATTATAGATGATCAATTTCCTGATAAATTGCAAAATTACTGTTCAAGCTTTTATATTAATTAATTTATTTTTCTTTAGTGTCTAAGACAAAGGAAAAAAATCTAGAAACGACAAATATATTGTATGCAGTTTAAATTTTATTTGGTTAAAGGTGGTAAAACTGCTTAAATCAATATGTTGACTGCTAATTTACGCGAAAAATAAAATTTTAAAAAATTTTTTTTTTTTAATTTTAATTTTGCGATTTCTAGTGAAATTGAAAAGATATGATTTCGATGTTAACTGTTTTGTGACCTGTAAATAAATACAATTAAAACTGCATACTCGGTTTTTGAAGATATTTAAAAAAATTCATTGTCAACATTTTAGAAAATACAAAAACACTAATCTCGCGATATTTCGCGAATGCGAGCAGCTACGATTTCACTGTTAACAGTTTAGTGACATTTAATCAAGTAAAAATCGAACTACGTTTACACTTTTCGTCAGCACTAAAGTTGAACCTAAACATCGCTGAGGCTCACCGTGAACACAGCTACAACTAAAAAATTGCTTTTTATTTCTAAAACATTATTTTAGATTATAAAACCAAAAGTTTATTTATATTTTAAGTTAAGTGAAATTAATAAAATAATTTTGTATCTTATTTTCTTCTATTTAATTAACAAATTTTGTTTTTTTAAATATAAATCTAAAATTATCAAAAAACCGGGAAAAACCGGTTGACCGGTCTTTTATATAAAAACCGAAACCGAAACCGGTTTTTTAAATTTAGAATTTTTCGAATAAACCGAAAACCGGTTTTTGAAAATCGCCGGTTTTTTGGATACTCTAATAACTGAGAATAGAATTAAGGATAGGTGGATATTACTGACTATGTGCAAGATGTCGCTTACTTTTGGCAAACGGACGGTTGGTGGGAGTACTTACAGGACACAGTATAATTGGCCAAATGTCGGTAATAGAGAGTTAGCTTGGTCCAGAAAACATTTCAAAATTCAATTTGCCGAGTGATAATTGTAGTTCCTGAAAACAGACAAATACTTTTTTGTTTTTATTTTATGGTGTTTTGCATATAATCATTTTGTTGCATTCAATTTATGTATTCTTTGTTATTTTTGTTGCTTTTGGAAACGAAATTAGCTCAAACTCCAGTTTTTTATAAAAAAAAACAAAGTCGTTTTTAAAAACCAAAATATTTTGAAACTTGTATATTTTTCTTAATTAATACATTGTTGTGTATAAAATTTTAAAAATTTTAAAATCAAAAAAGGGTGGCACCTGTGCCAACCCCCCTGTATACGTCCATGTGACTCCCTATATTAGATGAACTCGCCACCACCTCGACAGCTTTATATAAAAGTCGAAGGAAAAGCTAAAACAATGATATTCATAATGAACAGGAAACCAAAAATATGCACTATCATGTTTTTCCTGCGCATTGTATTGATAAATCGGTATTTATCCGTTCCAGAAAATTTTAAGAAATCTGGCATCGATTTGTTAGAGCATATTTTTACATATTTTAGCCTTAAGAGCATATTTTTGCATATTTTAGAATAAGAGCATATTTTTAGAACATTTTTTTTAATTTTTAGAGCATTTTTTCACATTTTTTTTAATTTTAAGATCATTTTTTTCAGTTTTTAGAGCATTTTTTTCATAATTTTTTTTATAACATCACATATTTTTAAAATTTTTTCATTTTTGTGCGATGTTTTTGTTTAATTTTTGTATGTATATTGAAATGTTTGTTTTGGTTTTGTTTTCTTGTCAGTTTTAAATGCCTGGTAATTCAGCTAAAAGAAAGAAAAAAATGCATTAAACAACAATTTCAAACCTTTTTCCAAAATTACGGGGTTCTTAAGATTAATTCCCTTTTGGCCTGTTCTTGCTTTAAATTGTTATATGAAACTATGGTTTCTTTAGATCTGAGTGTAGGGTATATTCACACAGAAAAAAAAATAAAGAAAACATTTAATTAAACAATTCGTAGATTTAATACCAACATTAATTAAATCCGGACCAATCACTAAAATGTGCATATAAATTAAAAATATTTGTATGTCGTTAATTAAAAATAAATGGATATTAGGTTAATTAAAAACTTAATACTATAAATTAAAAAAAAAATAATATCAAAAAAAAATAATTAAAATTTTAATTAAAAAAATTTGGAAACAAATTAAAATTTTAATTGTATACATTAAAAAATTAAAATAATTCATTTTTTAAAAAATAAATAATTTAAAAAAACATTTTTTTTAATAAAAAGGTTTAAAACTATTTTTTTTTTTACCTTTACTAAATATATTTATGCCGTAAAGACATAGTCAGTGAGACAATTTTATAATGTTGGGTATAAACCTTTTATATACATACACATAAAACTTTAAACAAAATGAGAATTCAAAAATCTAAATGACAAATAAAAAACTTTCAACAAACTGTTTGTACTTCAGTATTTGTTGTTGTTAGTAAAACAATGCAAGAAAAAAACACATACTCGCACACACGGAAAACAAAGTAAAACAAAAAAAAAAATAGTAAGTAAAGCTAAAAATTTAATTAAGCAATTAATTATATTAATTAAATGTTTAATTAACATTAAATTAAAAAAAACAATTAAAATGTTAACTAAAACAGGTATAAATTTGATTAAACAATTAATTATACTAATTAAAAATTTAATTGATATTAAAATAAAAAACAATTAAAATTTTAATTAAAATAAAATATACGATATTATTTTCTGTGCAGCAACTTTGTAGAAAATATTAAGGTAAATAATTTTGTGATACATAGTAACCCTCTAACTCCTCCACATAACGGAATTTTTTGGTCTACCTCCATTAAATTGTAAAAAAACGCAAAAAAGTGAAAGGAATTTTTTAAGAGCATATTTTTATTGTTTTTAGAGCATATTTTCCGTTTTTAAGGGCATTTTTTAAGCGCATACAAGGTGTTTTTTAGAGCATATTTTTGGTTTCCCTGATAATAAATAACCCAATTGGTCAGTCGCATTAACCATTAAAGTGCCAATTGCCATTACAGATTTCTTATTCCCCAAAGTATATGCTTACGAATAAAAATCCACACAACGTTTTTTTGTTCAATATAAAAATTGTTTGATATTTTCCAATACTTACAGACGAAAAGAAATAATAATACGTTTATAGCAGGGTTGGCAACCGATACCCACCTAGAATAACGGTATTTGGCTATTGTACTGCAACCAATAAAGATATGGACATTTTCAAAAGCAATTATGAAAGCTGATGAAATTTCCAGTATTTTATATGTTTCACTTCGTGTTTTCACCGGTTCGTTTTAGTTATATAGGCCAATACCGTTATAATACCATTTCAAACGGTATTATAAAGGTATTGACCTATATTTCGAAAACGAACCGGTAGAAATACGAAGTTACACATTTAAAATACTAGAAATTTCATACTAGAAATTTCATACCGTTCAAATACCGTTATTCTAGGTGGGTATCGGTTGCCAACCCTGGTTTATAGTTAACAAATGCATATATTGTAGTGCAATGTACTAAAATTTTCAAATATTCAAATCATTTCAGGTCCTAGGACCTAAAATGTTAATTTACTCCTTGTGAAACACTCAATACCATTTCCAACACATTGGAACATAGGCCAACAAACCCCCTCCTAGGACATCGCCATGTAAACGTTACAGGTCCTGGGATCGGTTCGTAAAAGACTTTCTATGGGGTTCATACATATCTTAACATTCAAAATGAATTATACCTACATACCTTCAATGTTAAAACTTTAATACATGTTATATTATTATTTTTTTTTTGTTTTTTGTGCATATTGAAACAAAAAGTGGATTATTGTATGAACATTTATAAGACGAATCACATTTTATAATAAGAACATAAATGTTCAATTTAATGCATTTTAGACGTAAATATCAATATACGACTCTACATAATACTACGACGATGTTCATGTGACTGAGTTTATAATGTTGAACAAAAACTGACACTAAAGTTTTATATTTTTTTCTGTTTTTTTTTTTTTTTTGTTTTTTTCTGCTTCTTTCACTCTCATATGACACATTTTCTTACATAGTGGAAAATAACATTAAATCGAATCAGCAGCAATATAAAAACGTCCAAAAATAAAATGAAAAATATAGAGTATAGTACGACTTATATATATATAAACATATATATCAGGATCAATTCAAAAGAAATGAAAAAAAAAAATTACGAAGCGATTTTAAAAAGATTTAGTACTTCATTCACAAGTACCATTGAACAAGTTCATAACTAAAGAAACAAAAAAAAAACCCACTCCCGCCCACAACAAGCTAGTTACTTCATCTTAAACACACACTTACATATGCACGGGATTGTGTATGTTTACATGTGTGAGCACTTTACCGCGTACTTGATAAAACCTTGACTCGAGAGGAGAACTCCTTTGAACCATGTCTAGAATATGAAACGATTTTATGTTAAATTTTTTTATTGTTTTTATTTTTTTTTTTTTGCAAACACATTTTCACGCCGTAAACGATTTTAGTTTTGTGGCTTCCGCAAGTAGTTTTTTTTTTTTTGCGACAAATCAATTTATTGGCAACGTGCCAAAACCCTTTTGCAATAGTGTGAAGAATGGCCAACACGCATGAGCTGCATTCATTGCTAAAAACAACGTTTAACCATACGATTCATAAATATGCAGGAATAATAGGAAGAACCTACTACTGTAAGGCATCATACATAAAGTATTGTTCACTTAAAATTTGGCAACTAGATAAATATAGTAGGATAAATCGAATTTTAAACGAAAAAAAAATTGAAAAGAAAAAATTAAAAAGGAAGGGAAAAGAAAAGGATAAAACTGTATATGAGATCTATTTTTTTTTTTAGTTTTGTAGACCCTTCGCCGTTAAAAAAGTTCATATATCCGCAACTGTTTGAACTTCAAACTTCGATTTTATTACGACTTAACAAATTTTTTCCATTATGCTCACACAAACAAAGCATTTATTTAAATAGTGCATGAGGGCGTATGATTAATATTTAACTTATTCATTAATTAAATGATAATCATACGTAAAAATCTGAAGAAGCAACATTAAACCAAATATTAACGAAAAAATGGTTGATTACCATTATCCTTATAATAAAGTTACTGATTCTAAACCACTTCAATAGAATTTTTTTATTATATTCGACCAACACTCAGGGGATGTCTCCTACTGATGCAAAGCATTGTGTTAACGGAAAGAAGTTAGGTTTAGGAAAGGAGGAAAAAGGGAGTAGTGTATATAGACATTTGACTTAAACTTGTTTATGTTCAAAGTGACAATGAAAAATATCTGCTGGATGCTTATTCCACATACTTATAGATAGACTAAAGTCCGAATTTTCACTGTAATGCGTTGTGCGGTCTACTGGCAATCGAACACAAACGGATGTGCTCTACTAGATAATCAAATGTTACGAACGAAAACTCGATTTGCAGGAATGAGTTCGCTTATTTCATACGACACTTTCTATTATCATATTGATAAAACAAAGTCACACAACCCACATTCCGATGATGCTGCAATGAATCAATAGAATTGTAGTATACGAAAAATTTGTAACTTTTTTTTCTACTTCCTTTTTGACAAGAATTCCTTGGTATTTTACAAGCTTTTTACCAATAATTTTGTAATTTTACAAGCTTTTTATCAAAAAATTGTAAATATACAAATTTTTTGACGCGATAAAACTTACAAGGAGGTTTTGGATTTTACTAGATGCTTTTCTGCCTCCTATTTTACGAGAATTCCTAGCAAAAATTACGAACTTTTTGTAATTTTACAAGATTCTTCCAATAAAACAGTAAATTTACCACTTTTATGGCGAAATAAAACTTATATGAATAACTTGGTGAATAAAACCGTTTTTTACCAGCTGGTGAATAAAAAGTATCATAATTATTTTTCACCAAAAAATTTTTTTTTCATAAAACCTTTTTTTTTCATAAACATTTTTTTTTCATAATTTTTTTTTTCATCAATTTTTTTCCATCAATTTTTTTTTCCCCATCAATTTTTTTTTTCAGCATTTTTTTTTTTTCATCAAATTTTTTTTTTTTTCATCATTTTTTTTTTTCATTAATTTTTTTTCATTTATTTTCTTTTTCATTTATTTTCTTTTTCATCAATTTTTTTTTCATAAAAAATTTTGGGTTCATTAAATTTTTTTTAACATAATTTTGTTTTTCGTGAAAAAAATATTTTTTTTTTACAAAAACTACCTTTTCACCAAGTCTAAGCTTTTCGCATAAAAATTTTCCATTTGTTTATCAAATGTACATAAAACAAGTGAGAGTGGTATATTCTTTGGTGCCGAATCTTTTATACTCTCCAAAATGTACAAACACTTTTTTCTCAGGCATTTTTTTTTTAATATTTTTCAATAAAAAAAAAAAATTGTCCGGGACTTGGAAAATTTTTGTTAAATAATATAAATCCACGTATAACATAATTTTTGTAAAATAACAGTTTTTTGTAAATCAACTAGAATCCTCGTAATAAAAACTATGTTGTAAAATTACAGTTTTTTTTTGTAAAATAACCTTTTCAAATGGTAGAATACAATTACGAAAATAAATTTGTAAAATTACCAATAAAACTGTAGTTCTCGTTTGAGCAAAGTACAAGATTTTTTGTTAAAAAACAAGGAAAATTGTTAAATATTGGTAGAACGGGATTACAAGGCATTTTACATGGCGTTTTACTAGTTTTTTTTTTTAGTGTAGAAGTTCAAAAATCAATAATTTCAAAGATTTCCGGGATTTCGGCATCGAAAATTTACGGGAATTCCCGGGAAATTCCATCCCTTGAATTCCCGTGGAAAACTCTATTTAGACTCCAAATAATTTACAAGACGGTAATTAACCATGCTCTCCATCACCTCTGAAGCGCAGAGCCAATTGCAGTTGGGCGGTAAAGCTTTGAAGAAACCTGTTTCAGTACCTGTGATGGTATGCCATCCGACCCCGGATTTTTTGTAGTTTTACAAATTTCCAAGATAATTTTACAAAAAAAAATCTAGTAAATTCAGCAGAATTTCTTGGAATTTTTATTGCGCCAAAAAAACTGTAAATTTACAAGTTTATTGGTAAAAAGCCTGTAAAATTACAAAATTATTGGTAAAACGCTTGTAAAATTACTAGGATTTCTGGTAAAATAGGAGGTATCAAAAAATCTAGAAAAGTTACGAAACCTCCTTGTAAATTTTATCGTGTCAAAAAAATTGTAAATTTACAATATTATTGGTAAAAAGCTCGTAAAATTACTAGGATATTTTGTCAAATAGGAGGTAGCAAAAAAAAAAAGTTACAAGTTTTTCTTGTAAAATTACAAGAAAGAACTTTAGCACGGAGACGCTGATCGTGAAGAGTCCTTTCGCGTCTAAGTACTTTTGGCACATTCAGATCTCGCCTTCTTGCGTTGCAGATCAGTAACGGAGTTTTTGTTCAAATGCCAATTATTGAGCGCTCCTCTTTGGATTTGACTGCATTTTTGCACGTCACTTATTTCATGATTTAACCGGAATATTCTTCGATGGAATAAAAGATTTCATTCCAAGCATTATCACATTTTCAATAATTTTTGCAGCGGCATCGACATTATCGTCCAGGAAACACACAGCCTTACAACATAAAAATAAAATAAATTTAAAATCGGCTTTTAATTTTATTTCCATTCAATTTATTTCCAGACCAAATCTGACAGTTATATTTGTCTTTTTGTTTTAAAAAAATCATGAAACGAATGTCTAAACTTAGTATTTTATATATGAAAAGACTTCTAAAGATGTCCCGTGTTAAAATTTGCAACAACATTTATTTTTTGATTTTTTCAATAACAGTAAAAAATAACAGTTATTAAAAACTTTTTGTTCAAACAATCTAAAATAACTTTTGTTTTATATTTATTTGAGTAAATAACTGTTATAACAGTTATTTTTTAAAAATCAATCAAAGTTTATATTTTTAAATCAATGATTGAAGTAGTAGATATCAATAGGATTCTTCTGCATGTGTTTATTGTTGTTTTATTTTAATAACTCGAGTTTTTTAAGGCTCAAAGAGTTTTCAATAACAGTTATAAAAAATAAAAGTTTTTTATTTCTGTTATTTTGAACAGATATTTATATAAATAATTTCAAACTGTTATTTTTAATTTTAATTTGAAAAAATATTTTTGAACAGTTAAATTTGATTTTTTTTCGATAAATCTCATAACTGTTATCGTTTCTGTTTTCTTTGATACGGGACAAAGTTTCCATTTATATTGCCCATAAAACTCATTGCGATCACCACAACGAGCCTTTTCGTAAATAATTACTGAGCGCTTCGTTAAATTTTTACCACTTGGATGGGCCAGTTGTGCCTTTTCGTATCTTAAAAAATGAAATTCCAAATTTGGCAGCAATAGAATAAGAAAACCAGGTACCGAGAATGGGTTAAAAATTGGAAAAGGGGCTTAAAGGTAGGGTGACCATTTTTTTCTGAACTCAAATCAGTACGCCCAAGTTTTAAAGTTTTTTTTTTTAGAAATAACTCTCTGAAAACTCTTTTCTATCAAAAAACCCTCGTAATTCTTTCAAGATTTAAAAAATTTTGGTAAAACTAACAAACTTAGCGTCAATTAATATTTCAGTAAAAACAACTGCCATGAACTTTTGTCGTTATATTGCAGAAAATTTAGTTGACTTTATGTAACTTCATTTGATTGTTCTGATCGTTTCACTGCAGAAAATATAACAAAAACCCACAGGTTTTGAAGATAAGAATACTTTGAGGACTTTTTTGATTTAGACTGATGCAATTATATTATCGTTGTAATAAAAAAGAAAATCCTTTATCCCGTGAACTTTTCGTTATAGAAAACCTCAAATATTCTGTGCGCCTTTTTATAAAGTAAATTTATGAATTCGACTAGACTATTTTTTATGAAGATCAAAGTAACCTAACGACCAGATACATTTTTGCGTTAATAAATTCATTAGCAATTATCTCATTGTCAGACTTAAGTTATAAAAAACTACTATGACGACCTGTTTAATGGAAATTCAAGTTTTCGTATAGAATTTTCGAATAAAACTATTGATTCACGGTGCCCTGGATAGGATTTAAATAAAGTTTTGGTGTTACTCCGATTTTTAAGTGGATTATGTTTTTAGACGATAAAAGAAGAAAAATAAGCCAAAAAAGAAAAAAAAGTACTTGGCGCTTTTTTTTGGCGGGCAAAAAGAAGAATTTCTAAAAAACAAAAAATAATTTATTCTTTTAAATGCATTAAAATTTATTTATACAGTTGTAAATTCATCACATATTTACTTATCTTTAGTGATATTTAAATATATATGTAACATATTTTTCCAGATATGAGACTTAAAAGAATAATTTAACTATTAATTGAAACTAAATGAAATATGTCCTTGTAAATTATTTAAAAATGTAAATTCTTAAAAGTTTTCAGTGTACTACTCAGACGGACAGCAAAACTCAAAGTTTTCTCAATATAGACTTTTTTGTTAATTTTTTTTTTTTTCAAAACTAAAAAAAATCAGAAAACGATAGTAAAAACTAGTGCCCCCCATTTCCCGGTTCTCGGTATTCCCGGGAATACCGGTATTCCCGGTTCTAGATATATTCCCGGGAATACCGGTATTCCCGGTTCTGATCCTGGTACCGGTTCTCAAAAACCTGAAAAATACTATACCATAAAATATTTAAATTATACTATTTAATCAGTATTTCAGTAATATTTAGTTGTGTTTGTACATGATTTAAAAATTATGTAACTATTTTTTTCTTAAATTAAAAATATACAATGGAAATGGTATTTTTCACATGTTTTGTATTTTTTTTTTGGTAAAAGCAACGAAAAAACTTTAATTGTACTAAATTTTACAAAATATACATACCGGTAGTACCGGGAATACCGTCAGAACCGGAACCGGGAATACCGGTATTCCCGGGAATACCGGGAATGAATTAAGAACCGGGAAACCGGTACCATTTCCCGGTAATACCGAGAACCGGGAATACCGGTATTCCCGGTTCTACGGTACTGACCGTAGGCACTAGTAAAAACCATTGAAAAATGCGTTTGCAGTGCCTAAGGAAAAGTAAAACAATATGAATAGTTTGAAAAGAGATGAAGAAAGTGGTTGGGACTATTTGTTTATTGTCAATCTTATGAAGCCGCTAAATATCATTTTTTAATTTTTTTTTATTTCGCCAAAAATGCTTTGAAAATTTTGTTTGTATTGTTGGGGTAACTTCCCTCCTTCAAAATCTAGAAACATGATCAGTCTTAAATGTGAAATAAGAATAAGACTTAAAATTTTCATTAAATTGAAGAAGAAATTTCATTTAGTATCGGTTAGGTTAGGTTAGGGTGGCGGTGCCAGATGGGCACTCCGCATAGACCAATTGGTCCATAGCGATACCACAAAACTTTTTCCGCTTATCGATGTAAACTAAATACATTGACCTTCATTGCGAATTGTTTCAAGCTCTTCAGGTCTATCCTCGTAATTTCCTCCAAAGTCTCGAACTGTGAACTTCCTATAATTGATAGTCGAGTTCGTGCCAAAGCCGGGCAGTGACACAGGATGTGTTCAATGGTCTCTTCGACGTCTGGTGTCTCGCACCTTTTACAGTTTGTAATAAGATTCATGTTCTTGGCATGTTTTCTGACAAGACAGTGTCCCGTTATTAAACCTGTCAACATACGACATTCTATTCTCGTAAGTGTAAGTAAGAATTTAGTTCTTCCTAAATCATAGCGTGGCCATAAAATTCTGCTTATACGACTTGTCCCAAGTTCCTTCCATCTTCGATTTGCTTTGGCGACAGTAAGGGTATTTCGTTTTAGTTTGAAATGCTGGAGTGGCGGTGAAAGCATTATGGTGGTACCTATGCCATCTGCTCCAAGTTTCGCGAGTTTTCATTTAGTATCACTATATAGTGAAATTATTCTTATAGTGAAATTATTCTTTTAAGTCTCATATCTGGAAAAATATGTCACATGTATATTTAAATCTCACTGATAAGTGAATATGTGATGAATTTACATCTGTATAAAAAAATGTTAATGCATTTGAAAGAATAAATTCTTTTTTTCTTTTTGTAATTCTTTTTTTTGCCCGCCAAAAAAAAAAAGCGCCTAGTACTTTTTTTTCTTTTTTGGCTCATTTCCCTTCTTTTATAGTCTAAAAACATAATCCGCCTAAAAATTTTAATAACACCAAAATTTTATTTAAATCTTCTCCAGGGCACCGTGGATTATGTTTGAATGTTCAAAAATTAGTACAATCAGTACATATTTCAAAAAATCAGTACAAACGTTTTTTGATCAGTACACGTGATCAAAAATCAGTACATGTACTGATAGAGGAAAAAAAACATTTTTTTAAGATTTTACAAAAAACTTGTATATTAGGCATACTTTTCAAATGCTTGAAAGTGTAATACACTCATAATAATTACTCTTGTCATCATCATCATTCTTAGCACTACAGCACGGTGTGAGCCAAAGCTTCTTCTACGATTCTCCTCCAAGCAACACGATCTTTTGCAAATGTTTCATATTTTTTGATTCTTAAAACGATCAGTTCTTTCAGAACCCCTTCTTTCGTTCTTGCTTCTATTTAGGACATCGCACAGTGGGTTCGATGGTACCCAAAATGGCGATTAATTCAGATAAGCAGTAGTTTTAGAATATTATATTTTTTTATTGATTACCTAATATAAACACGTAAAAATACACATTTTGGAAAAAAAAAATTGAAAAAAAAATTTTTTTTTAACCTCTTAAGCTAAGTACTCTGTTCGGTTTCACGGGAAAAAATCTGTCAAACTCCATATAAAAAAAAAAAAATTGGCAACGCGAGGAATTAAGGGGAAATTGTTAAAAAAGTTTTCACTCATTTTTATTATACAAAACAATTTAAATTGCCGTGAAAAAGTGACATTTCAGTTTTGTTATGATCGTTTCTTTCTTATCATTGTCAAAAGTTCTTGATTTTTAAATGTTTTATTGCAATTTGAGGCGTTTAAAGTTTAAGTGAAATTTTCACCGTAAGAAACAGAGTACTTAGCTTTAGGCGTTATTTTGTTTTTCGGAAAAAAGGGTTATAATTCACAATTTTTGCTGTAACTTTGGAATGAAAAGCGATAAATTAATAAAAAAAAATGTAAATTAAAGTGTAAATAATGTGCTATCAAAGTAATTAAAGAAAGAACGCATAATATGTATTTAAATTATTATAATTTTTTTTTTAATTCCAATTTTTGTTTTTCGCAAAATCTCATAAATGTACAAATTTATCTGAAAAAAGTGATTTATGGGAATATTATAGTTTTTTATTAACGAATTATCATAAATACATAAAAACACAGCATTTTAGAAAAAAAAAATTAACAAAAAATTTTTTTTTTAATCTTTTAGTCGTTTTTTATGTTTTTGGAAAAAAACACGAAACCCTTGAACATGTTATAAAGCTACAAAAAACAACTGGAGGGGACGTTTTATTGGCTTAGGGGGGGGGGGGGGGGTTTACCGGGAGACTATAGGGGACACCTTCCCCTCGCGATAAACGTTGCCAAAAAAATAGATGTCAGTTTTTGCACCTAATTAATAAAAATTTATCATTATTTAAATTATTTTTTCTATACACGCCCCCAAAAAGGGGCGGACCGAAAAAATTGACATTCCTGATCCCCCTTGGTTCAAATTCAGGTCGATAAACTTTATATGGCATTAAAATGTTTCATTTATTGAACAAATATACAAATAAAACTTGTAAAAAAAATATTTTTCTGGGGTAGTATTAGTTCTTCAAGGGGGAACTTTTTCCCCCCTGGTCCGATTTTGCTCGTTCAAAAACTTAGCCAGCCTATGATCATTATACATATTTGTGACAAACTTCAGGATTCTAGCTCTTGTTTTTCGTACTTTATGGTGTGCTCAACAACAGACGGACAGACGGACACACGGTTAGTCACAGAATGTCTTAGAATCGATCAGTGATCAACAATATACACTTTAAGGGGTCCTAGACCCATATTTCGATGCGTTACATACGGAATGACAAAGTGAGTGTAAGCCCATACCGTAGTTGAAGGGTATAAACACACATATAATGGCCTTGTTTAATAAATGATACCCAGACTTTTTACACAAAAATGGGAATAAAAAAAAAGGGCCGGGCATTGTCTGTACTTTTTTTTCTTTTAAATAAAAGCTGATATCCTATACATTTTTAAAATCCACAAAACTAAATCCAACTATTACTAACTTAATATGTGTGGCCCATTAAATATGGAAAATATCCCAATTTCGGACCCTTTTTAAAAAAATTATTTAAAACGTTAAGACACTATTTTTACAAACAAAGAAAAATGTACAATAAAGTTTAATACCTGGTGTTTAAGGTTCCATTATAAAAGATTTTCTTTTAAAAGACTTAATACTACTAATAGTCGCTTGAATTGTAAATAACTTCAATTTTTTTACTTTTTTCAAAGACTGCAATAATTTGCTAACTTTGACAGCTCACCGAAAAAAAAGTAAACAACTTAGTTGATTGATTTTGATAACTAGTGTTGCAGAATCTTATCTACTTTTACCGCATACCAAATTTTATAACAAAAACTTCATTTATAAATTTCAATTAATCGCCACTTTGGTACCATTTGAACCCAATGTGCATCGTTTGGCATGCAGATAACATGTCCAAACCATCTCAAACGTTGAGCTTTTATGTATCTTACTATTTTTTTATGTCCAGCTAGATTTTCAATTTATCATTCAATCTTATTATATAAGTGCGTGCCATCATCATTATTTTCTGCAAAAAAATTTTCTACAAAAAATTTGTCGTTTATTTTGAGAATCCATACCTCAATTGTTCTTTATATGAGGCATTCCACACCAAATGTCCAGCAAAAAAAAACATGTGTACTGTAAACTTCTGAATAGGTTGTATGGATAGCCCTATATCGAACTTAGAAAATTGCGTTTTTGGTTTTTTAATTTTTCAAAAACTGGGCTTAGGAGGCTTGGTCAAATATTGGAAAAATGGTCAAATTTGTGGCGAGTTGCCTTGATTTAATATTTATCACATTAAAACGGAATGCACCAAAATCTCAAAAATTTTCATTCTTATATGGTTTTGACGGGCGTACCCCAATCCGCATGTGGGGAGGCTCCCGATAGAGGAAGTAGCCAAACCCCCACGGGGCACAGTGATTCGTTTCATTGGCAAAAATCAAAAAAAGAAGTATGTCTTCAATGTTGATGATTTTTTGTATTTTTATAGTTTAATAGTAAACTAAAAAAAATATGTGCTTTTCTGATTTTTAAGAAGTCATATGTTGCCACAAGAGGGCGCTAAAGTATGGAAATTTTACGATATTGTCTGTAAACAAAAAAATTGAATTTTATAGGTTTACTAAAATAATTATAAAAAATCGAATTTTAAAAAAATCAACGAACTTTTTTTTGCAAAAGTTACTTAAATATATTTTCTAACAGTTTTATTTTAAATTTTTTTGAATTAATCTTAAAATACATTTTTGTGTTACTCTGAAATCTGTATTTTTTCTACAGGATCCCTTAAAATTGACAAATTTTGATGGACTCCATAAAAAAAGTTCGTGAGTCAAAAAAATTTTTTTTTTCGCTTTTTTGATAGTTTGGACTATGGTTTATAAGGCAAAACAATAAAAATAACTAAGTTTTTGTCTGAAGTTGGAAAAAAGTAAGGTTTTGTATGTGTCTTTATTTTATTTTTTTTCAAAAGCTATATTATTAATGGAAAAAATATTAGAAAAAATCCAATATTAAGTATTTTTATACCCTCCAACTACAGTATGGGGGTATACTCACTTTGTCATTCCGTGTGTAACGCATCAAAATATCGGTCTAGGACCCCATAAAGTATATATATTTATGATCAGTGATCGATTCTAAGACATTCTAGCGATGTCCGTCCGTCCGTCTGTCCGTCCGTCCGTCCGTCCGTCTGTCCGTCTGTAGTTAACACGATGCAGTCCAAAATAAAAGAGCTAGACTCCCGACATTTGGCACGAATATGTCTTATGTTCGTAGGCAGGTTAAGTTAAATGAGCAAAATCGGACCAGGGGGAAAAAGTTCCCCCTTGAAGAACTAAACCAACCTCTGAAAAATACCATATTTTTACATGATTTTTTGTGTTTTTGTTTAACAAATGCAACATTTTCATGCCACAAAAAGTTCAAAGTCCTGCATTTGGTCCTAGAGAATTAGAAAATTACGTTTTTTCGGCCCGCCCCCCTTTTATGGGCGTGGAATAAAACATTTTTTTAAAATACTGATAATCTTGTATTTCTTTAGTGCAAAAAGCATAAGAATGAATTTTTAAACACAAATTCGAGGGAAAATTGGCCCCCCTCAATTACTACAAGCGACCCCTGACCCCCCCCCCCCCAAAAAAAAATAAAACGCCCCTGCATTTTTTTTTTTATATTTTTTTGCATGTTGGAGGGTATACAAGATTCGGCCCAGCCGAATTTAACACTCTTACTTGTTTCTTTGCATATTGATATATTGTATAGTATTCTGTAAAAATATAATAAAAAATCAAAAAAAAATTATGCAGTACGTGGGCCGTTTTGCTTTAAAAGTTATCTATGACTTTTACTAAAATCCCCAAAATCACCAAATTTTAATGGCATTCATAAAAAAAGTTCGTGAATAAATTTTTTTTGTTTTTTATTTTTTTTGTAGCTTTAACTATGTTTTATAAGATCAAAAAAAAATAACTAAGTTTTTTTTTTAATTGAAAAAAAAAAATTTTTAAAAAATCTAAAATTGGATTATTTTTTTTTTATTTATTTTATTTACTGTAAATAAATTTATAAATACATCAACATTTTAGTGTTTTTTTTATATAAAGGAATTTATTGTATTGTATACCATAAATTTATAGTAAATAATTCGATAAAATAAGTATACAGTGGGCCGTTTTGCTTTAAAGCCAGTATTTGATTTTCGTTGATATCCCAAATGAAAACCAAAATTTTTTTTGAGATACATAAAAAAAGTTCGTAGTTAAAAATTATTTTTTATTGATTTTTTTAACATCCTGGACTGTTTTCTATACGACCAAATAATAAAAATAACTAAGTTTTTGAAAAAAACGAACAAAAAAAAATTTGAAGTACCCAAAAATTTTTTTTTTTTAAAGTTTTTTGTTATTAACGGGTTATGTACTTAGAAATAATGCAAGTATTAAACGATTTTACTTAAAACTTATTTTGAATAAGTTTATTTTCGCAATGCAATAGGAAATAAGTGTTGCGAATGTTTTGTTTTTGCAGTTATTATGTATTTTTATATTTTTGACTATGTTTAAAAAAAAGGATATATGAACAGCTTTTTTGTTACCGCAAGCAACTCAACGAAATTTGGCACACTTTTTAACGCCATTTGATCTAATCTATATTAAAAATTTGATAGCAATTGAAAGATTTTTAAAATAGTTACAGCGATTTCAAGAAAAAGGATCCTTGCTCAGATTAAAATACAAATGTTGTACGTTGATAGTTATCTAAATTTCTAAGACAATAACTAAGTAAAGTAATTTTATATCAAGTTCTGTGGCTAAAACTCCACTTTTAAATTTCAGGATACACGACAGGTACAAATGTCCTTCGACCGATTTGCTCAAAATTTTTATTTTTTTTCTATTAATTAATTTTGTGCTTGCATACCAAATTTGGAAAATCGTTGACAACTCTTTCTATTTTATTTTTGTGATTAAACTACACCATTTACAGATGTAATTCGTAAAAGATCAATTGTAATTCGAAGATTCTATTTGTAATTCGAAGATTCCATTTGTAATTCGAAGGTTCCATTTGTAATTCGAAGATTCCATTTGTAATTCGAATACTCCAATTGTAATTCGAAGATTCCATTTGTAATTCGAAGATTCCAATTGTAATTCGAAGATTCCAATTGTAATTCGAAAAAGATCAATTGTAATTCGAAAAAGATCAATTGTAATTCGTAAAAGATCAATTGTAATTCGTAAAAGATCAATTGTAATTCGATGATTCCAATTGATCTTTTACGAATTACAATTGATTTTTACGAATTACAATTGATCTTTTTCGAATTACAATTGATCTTTTTCGAATTACAATTGATCTTTTTCGAATTACAATTGGAATCTTCGAATTACAAATGGAATCTTCGAATTACAATTGGAGTATTCGAATTACAAATGGAATCTTCGAATTACAAATGGAATCTTCGAATTACAAATAGAATCTTCGAATTACAATTGATCTTTTTCGAATTACATCTGTAAATGGTGTATATTAACACTTTATTGCATTTTTTAAAAAGGATATATAAATAACTTTTGTTTTACAGAACCGATTTCAGCGACATTTGGCACACACATTGTCATCACTTATTCAAATTTTTACAAAAAAATTTCAAGGGTATCAAGTAATTTTTGAGCGATTTACAATATTTTTTAAGAAAAAGGATATATGGAAGCCACAAGAGTCCTTGCTTCAATCTAGAAAAAAATTTACACATAAAATACTATATCAAAATTGGTAACATTGACAAAGTTTGGGAATTTTGTGACGATTTTTGTAGTTTTAATCAAATATTTAAATTTCAGGATATATGGGGGGTGGACGTGTCCTTGCTCCGATTTTTCCAAAAACTCGTTTTTTTCTTGATAAGATAATTTAATGCTTGTGTGCCAAATTTCAGAAATCTGCGACCAATATTCTATTTTTGCCCACTCGATATATGGGAACGAATCACTGTGCGGGGGTTTTGTATGGGCTATCGATTAAATTTTTTTTTTTTTTGAAAATTTTCAGAACCCGCACGCAGAAAAAAAACATGGTTGCGGTGATCATGATTTAAGAGCGTCATATTATGATTGGGAATATGATTGTAACAATAATGTTAATATGATTGAAGGCAACAAGGAATGTTAATCATTATATGATAGCGGCAATAATGGCCTAAACGTTATATAATTATCATAATATGATTCCAGTTTATTTTTTTTTTTAAAATTGGGAAAATTAAGTATGCTTTAATACCACACGTTTATAGAAATTCTTCTTTACTTTTTTTTTTGATAAAGTACACATTAACAATTTATTTTTTGTTTTTGAATGTTGTTTTTATAAATATGAAATCATTTTTATTAATTTTGGTTCAATTTAGTGGCAACCTGCGTTTTACATTAATGATGTCCAATAAACTTATGGCATTTTTCTAAAAAAAATCATCAACGATAACATTTTTGTCAGCTAACATTAAATGATTGAATAAACCATTAAGTTATTGACAAAATCGTAACATATTTGCTGCAATCTATATATATAATTTCCCTATTTGTGTGTTCCTCTTTTTTTGTCTATCCAGAGCTTTTTTAAGCCCTCTGATGAGCTACAAAGCTGAAAATTGGCATGCATATAGTAAAATACCTGGGGCAGATCCTAACGTAGCTGGATTTTCGGTTTTTTGCCTGTGGGCGGAGAAATAAGCGGAAAAGTGGGCGTGGCAAAATTAAATTTTTTGACATTTTTGGTTAATTTAAAGCACCCTAATGACTTAGGAAGCTGAAAATTTCCTAGAATATAGTCCTAACGATGGCGCATATCTCCAAGTAGTCGGATTTAAAATTTTCGCAATGTGGGCGGAGAATTGAGGGGAAAAATGTCGTGGCAAAATTGGGATTTTTTAAAATTTTTTACTTCTTTTGAAGCCCCCAAATGGCGGAAAATTGCATATCATTTAGTTCTAAGAATGAAGCATATCCTGAAGTAATCGGATTTAAATTTTTTAGACTGTGGAAGGAGAATTAAGAGAAAAATGGGGCGTGGAAAAATTGTGTTTTTTAATATTTAATTAATTTGAATGACCTATGAATATGAAAATTGAAATTTTTACTTATTTTAAAGTCCTCTAATGACTTAGGAACCTGACAATTTCCTAGCATATAGTCCTATCGATTAAGAATATCCTGAAGTAGTCGAATTTTAAATTTTTGGACTGTGGGCGGAGAATTGAAAGAAAATGGGGAGTGACAAAATTGGGATTTTTGACATTTTAACTTCTTTTGAAGCCCCCAAAGGGAGCGGAAAATGCATAGCGTATAGTCCTAACGATGTAGTATACCCTGAAGTAATCGGATTTAAGATTTCTCGACTGTGGGCGGAGAATTAAAAGATAAAAGAGCGTGGAAAAATTGGGGTTTTTAATATTTTAACTAATTTAAAGACCCCAATGACTTAGGAAGATGAAAATTGGCATGTATATCGTAGATTTCATGGGGAAGATCAACACGAACCTGGATTTTTGATATCCAGTGTATGGGTGATGAATAAGTAACTTTATTTTCATCTATTTTCTGTATATACAATTTTTTATTTTTTTTGTTTCTCTTATTTTTTGTGTATCCAGCGTCTTTTGGATCTCATTGATAAACTTCAAAGCTGAAAATTGGCATGTATATAGTAGAACACCAGGGACAGATTCTAACGAAGCCGGATTTTTTGACTGTGGGCGGCGAATTACGAGAAAAAGGTGACTTGGAAAAATTAGTTTTTTTAAACATTTTAGAGTATTTTTAAGCTCCGCCCCCAATGAATTAGGAAGCTGAAAATCCATAACAGTTCTAACTATGAAGCATATTCTAAAGTAGTCCGATTTAACATATTTGAAATGTAGACGGAGAGTTGAGAGGAAAAAGGGGCAAGGCTATATTGTGTTTTATTTTTTTTTAATTTAACTAACTTTAAAGCCCTAATGACCTACGCAGCCGAAAATTGACAACATATTGTCCTGACAATGGAGCAAATTCTAAAGTAGTCAGGACTGTCGACGGAGAATTAAGAGGAAAAAAGGGCGTGGATACGAGTATATTACTAACGATGGAGCTTATCCTAAAGTAGCCAGATTTAAAAATTTGGAATATGAACGGAGAATTAAGAGAAGAAATGGGCATGGAAAAATTATGTTTTTACATCTTACCTAATTTTGAAGACACCTTATGAACTTGAAAGATGAAAGTTGGGATGCATATGGTACGGACTATGGCAAATATAACTCTGACTTGGATATCCAGTGAATGGCGGAGATACAAAAAATCCGTTGTGAATTTTGTTCAGTTTATATATATAATCTGTAAGGTAGCCGAATTTTCGGCCTTTAAGACAGGGGAGTGGTGGAAGACGGCGAAATTTAGTTTTTAAACATTTAAACTATTTCTAAAATCCCTATTGACTAAGGAAGCTGAAAATTGTAAAGCATAAAGTATTGACAATGGATCATATCCTTATGAAGTCAACTGTGTACGGAGAATTATATGGAAACATTTAAGTGAAAAAATTGTGTTTTTTTAACATTTTATCTAATTTTAAAACCCTTCATGACTAACGGCGGATTACTCAATGAAAAGATAGCTGCTAACTGGCAATATGTCAAAATTTGTATGAAAAAGTTAAATTTAACGGAGAGATATTTTATAACGGAGCATTGAGTAATCCAGCCTAAGAAAGATAAAAATTACCATGGGACAGATCCATACGATTGATTTTTGATATCCGATTTAAGGACAGAAACGAAATGGGCGTGCTAAATTTAGTTCTAAAATTTTATCAATAAAACCTTTTATAGTGATAATTTTTTTTCCAGTTTGGGAAATATATTGATATAAATCAATCTAGCAATATTAAATTTGTTTATAAAGTTTGGTAAAAAATTAGAATTATTGAGAAAGTGATTTGGTGTTCCGCCTGGCAGGGACAGGCTATTCGACTAGTCATAACATATTTGTTACAAAATTAAAATTATTGTCAGCAATTATAACACATTTAGTAAGAAAAAAATGCACAAAAACACTTTAATATTTTCGATATGAAGTTTTTATTTAAAATGGAAAATTATTTTTGAACCGCACAATAAATAAATTATAAAAAGTATATTTTTGTATTTCATTTCCTTCTGCGTTGATACAATTTTTTTACTCAAATTGCCTTACATTTTTTAAAGAACTAATTGTAAGTGGCGTCTTTGCGACTAACTGCTTGCTGGCAAAACACTAAACTGATGAATAAACCTGACAATGTTTGCAAAATCAATTTTCATTAAGTTGTGATTATCTAATGATTGTTATAATCATATTATGTTCAAATTTTTGGTGTGTCGAGAATATAATTAACTATAACATTGTTACAACAACCATATTGTACTTTTGGATATAGCAATTATTTTATCATGATTGAAGCGACTATTAAATGTCTAAAACAACCATATAAATGTTTAAATACAATTTTAAAAACAATAACTTGATTGCTGCAATCATAGC
Source organism: Pegoplata infirma (assembly GCA_963921195.1). Taxonomy (NCBI): domain Eukaryota; kingdom Metazoa; phylum Arthropoda; class Insecta; order Diptera; family Anthomyiidae; genus Pegoplata; species Pegoplata infirma. The sequence continues at coordinate 155,116,613 of OY992537.1, read as the reverse complement.
TGGGCTTAGAGATCATAGTATAGTTGCCGTGATCATGTCGCAACCATAATTTTTTTTCTGCGTGCGTTCTAAGATTTTCCATTTTTTAAAAAAAGTCAATTTATCAAAAATCCGGCCACTTTTTTTTTTTTTTTTTTTTTTATTTTTTTTTTTTTAAGTTTAGATGTTTGTCCATCCACACAAAGAAATTCAGAAACACGTTCTTCGTGCTTGTACCCAGCAAAAATTGGCATTACTCTAGGGCAAGCACTTTCATGAAAATTCATGACATAATATAATATGAATATTTATCCTTATAAACGAATTTGCAATAAAATAGAATCGATTTGTAGTTGCATATTTTGGTATAAATGCATATTTTCATATAATTTGCACTTTTTTTATACCCTCCACTCTAGTGATAGAGGGTATATATAAGTTTGTCATTCCGTTTGTAACACCTCGAAATATTGGTCTAAGACCCCATAAAGTATATATATTTATGATCCTCGATCGATTTTAAGTCGATCTAGCGATGTCCGTCCGTCCGTCCGTCTGTCTGTCCGTAGAAAACACGCTAACTTTTGAAAGACTTTACAGAGGCTACTGAAGTTTGGCATATATGTTTGTCATTTACCTGGTCAGGTTGGTATTGCAATCCAGCCAAAAGAGTAAATTTCGGCAAGGGTGTTTCGCGAATTTACGAGATAAAAAACACGATAACTTTCGAAAGACAATAATGAGACTACTGAAGCTTGCCATGTATCTTTGCCGTTCCCCGTGTCTATTTTGTTTTAAATTTCAGCTCAATCGGTCCAGGGGTTCAAAAGTTATAAGCAAAACCCTGAATTTCAAATTAGTTTCATCTAAAATGCCACGTGTTTTAACAAGTTTTAAAAGCATTGGTGGTAAATAAACAATGCTTTTCAAACTTGTTTAAATTTTAAGCAATGCTTTTTAAACTTGTTTAGTTTTAAAAGCATTGGTAACTTAAAAACCACACTCGAAAAAAATTTTACACTCGTAAAAAATTTACACAAAAAAAATTTAGTTTTTTTTTTTACAAAAATTACAATATTTTGTGTACATACGTACGTGCATTCACTCAGAAATATTTTTACAGTAAAAAAACATGTAGGGTATCAACTAGCGACGGACAGACAGAAACAGACAAGACAGACGACGACGTTATAAACTAGCGACAGACAGAAACGGACAAGACGGACGACGACAGCGAGAGAGAGTTCAGTTGACAAAAGAATTTTCTAGAGTAAAGACGCGTGCGCGCATAAACAACTAAAATAAGTTTGGTGTATTTCTTAAGTTATTTTTAAAAACCAATGAATTCAATAAACTTTTATATTAATTAAAAATAACAGTGAGTGATTTTTATTTCGGAAAGAAGGAGTTAAATTCCTACATGGGAGCTCAACCGAAATAGACATTTAAATTGAGCCTACAAACAAACAGAAAAATGTGTAAATTTCGTTAAAAATTATAAACATTTAATATGTGAAGTCGTATTATATAAACGCAAAAAAGTGTAAAGTCGAAAGAAAGAAAAAAAAAGTTTGCAAAGTAAATAAAGAGCGTAAAAGAAGATCTGCAAATCGTTGAGGTTGTTGCTGTGTGATATTGAAGTTAAAATTTTGCTTTTTTGCTTAGTGAGGAGAACGAGCGGTATACAAAATTTTAAGAAGAAAAGAATCAGTTGCTGGGTGCTATTGTTGTGAAGACAAAATCAAAAGAAGTAAATAGAATATATTTATGGGAGGAGAAGGAGTTGCTGTGTGCTATTGTTGTGAAGGAAGAATCTAGAAAAGTAAATAGAAGACAAGAAGTTTTGTTGATGCAGAGGCGGTAAATAGTGGTTTCTTATATTTTATTTTTTTATTAAATATAATATTTTTTTTTGAATTGATTGTCTGGATATTTAAATTCATTAAAATTAAATTGAAAGTTATGTTGTAAAAGTAAAGTAAAGCGAAGTGATTTCTGTAGAATTTTTTGGAAAATTGAGGATAAAATTAAATTAAATAATTTTGCAAATTGAAATAATTTTACATTTTTAATTCTTTGGAATAATTTTGATTTTGAAATTTGTGGTGTATAACACCTGTAGAGTAACGTACATACACGATAATTTTTTATATTGTAAATTAAGAATAATTTAAAAGTTTAAATTCGTTAAAATTAAATTGGAAAATTATTTGTTAACCGTAGGGTGAAATACTTGGAGGATAATTTTTACTTGGTATATTGGATAAATTCTTGAGGTGAATCTTATTAATAGTATTGATTGATAACTTTAATTTTTAAACATTATATTTCTTTAATTACATATTATATTTCTTATATTATTACATATATTTTTAATAATTATTTTTAAAATGGACAGAGCGACAATTTTAGGTTTGACTGTGGATCAATTAAAGACAAAGTTGAGGGAACTGAATTTAAGTGCTCAGGGACTTAAGCCCGTTTTACGAAATAGGCTTCTAGAATTTTACGAGTTAGATTTTGCGGACGCTAATGACAATTTGGACAATGATAACTCATCAATCGGTGATTCGGAGATCGGCGAGGGTGCGGTTGGCCATGACTCTGATGATATGGATTTCCCCGTTAGGAAGAGTATGTACACGCTTAAGGACGTTGAGGATAGCTTGTCCAAATTTTCAGGTACTTCTTCACCTGGCATTAGCCAGTGGTTGGAAGACTTTGATGAGATGGCTAGGATTGTAAAGTGGACTCCATTGCAAAAGCTGGTTTATGGTAAGCAGCTATTGGTAGGGGCCGCAAAGCTTTTTATTAAGAGCAAGAAGGGTGTTGAAAGTTGGGTAATGCTGAAGGGATTACTTAAAAGTGAATTCGGAGCAGGCGTTCCAGCAGCGGATGTAATTCGCGAGTTACGAAATAGGCGTTTAAATCGGAACGAATCTTTGATGGAATATCTCTACTGTATTGTTGAAATAGCCAGTCGTATCAATTTGGATGAACCAAGTATCGTGGAGTATTTTATCGAGGGGATCTCCGACTCTAAAATTAATAAAGCTCCGTTATACCAGGCTGACGATGTGGCGAGCCTGAAGAAACAGATTAAGGTATATGAAAAAGTTCGTTTCAACCCCCGTTCACCATATAAGGGGAAGGAGTCGATCGTTATGGAGAAGAAAAGTGACACACCCAAGGATGAAAAGGATTTCAAGGATCGCAAGTGTTATAAATGTGGTGCTAAAAATCATTTAGCACGGGAGTGTCCCGAAAAGCAGGTTAGGTGCTTTAAATGTCAGCGATTTGGTCATCGGTCGTTTGAGTGCAAGGCTAGGGGCTCTGAGGATAAGGTAGTTAAGTCGGAAAGGGATCAGGCCAACATGGTCCGAAAGGGTCCAGGGTTGATTTTTAAAGATGTCTCAATTAGGGGTAAGAATTTCTCGGCACTTGTGGATCCCGGTTGCGACATCTGCTTAATGCGGTTTGACACTTTGTTTGTTTTGGGGGAAGTTAATTTGGTTCCTGAGAAGGTGAAGTTGTTCGGTATCGGCGAAAGTGAAATAGTCACTATGGGACGTTTCGACACAACGGTTTTGATTGATGATCTGCCATTTGGGGTGACGTTTTATGTGGTCGGCGAAAGGGACATCAATCATTCCATCATGATAGGTAACAGTTTGTTGAGAAGGGCGGAGGTCGTCATTAAGGATGGGGAAGCATTTTTTAGGGAACCGACGGTGAGGAATATTTTATTGGAAGAATTTGGTAGTATGTGCTTGAATGTTGAGGAGTGTAAACCGGACATACAGATTGATTTGAATCATTTGGATGGATCTACTGGTAAGAAAGTGGACAAGATGATATCGGAATATCGACCAGAGAAAAATATCGAAAGCCCTGTTCAGATGAAAATTATTTTGAAGGATGACATACCTGTTTATCAGCGACCTAGACGTATGCCAATTCCTGATCAGGCCATCGTAGACAAACAGGTTTCAGAGTGGTTAAAGGAGAAGATAATCCAACCTAGTATTTCGGAGTATGCATCACCAGTGGTTTTAGCTGCAAAGAAAGACGGCACTAAACGTTTATGTTGCGATTATAGAAGATTAAACCAGAAGATTATTCGAGACCATTTCCCTATGCCTTTGATGGATGAGGTTCTGGATAAGTTGCAAAATGCCAGCGTTTATACAACATTGGATCTTATGAATGGATTTTTCCATGTTCCTTTGGAGGAGGCATCCAGGAAATATACAGCATTTGTGACGCATAACGGACAGTTCGAATTTTTGTTTGTACCTTTTGGGATAAGTAATTCGCCAGCTGTGTTTACGAGATTTATATCTGCCGTTTTTAGGGATCTTATACAGGATGGTACCATTATTGTGTATATGGACGACATCATAATTCCCTCTAAGGATGTGATGGAGGGCCTTGAGAAGTTTAAGATTGTTTTAGATAGGGCGGCTTCAGGTGGGTTGCGTATTAAATGGTCGAAGAGTCAGATTTTGCAGGAGGAGGTAGGTTTTCTTGGTTACGTGATTCGGAATGGTTCAATAGAACCATCTGAGGAGAAGATTAGGGCGGTAGGGGATTTTCCAATTCCCACCGACCGGAAGCAGGTTCAGCGTTTTTTAGGTTTAACCTCGTATTTTAGGAAGTTCGTTGAGGATTATGCTATTAGAGCTAAGCCGTTGTCTGATTTGCTTAGGAAGAACGTACCATTTAAGATCACCGATGAAGTTTTGATAGCTTGTCAACAGCTAAAGGAAGGTCTTACTAGTGCTCCAGTTTTGAAGTTGTACGATCCTGATGCCATTACTGAGGTACACGCGGATGCCTGTAAATACGGATATGGAGCAGTGCTTTTACAGAAAAGCCTAGACGACCAGCAGATGCATCCGGTTCAGTTCATGAGCAGAAGAACCAGACCATATGAGGAGAACTACCACTCTTATGAGCTGGAAGTTCTAGCCATCGTGGAAGCGTTGAAGAAATGGAGAGTCTACCTACTTGGTATACCATTTAAAATAGTAACCGACTGTAACGCGTTTAAGATGACGATGAACAAGGATGATGTTCCAGCGCGCGTATCGAGATGGGCAATGTTTTTGCAAGAGTTTTCGTACGAAATCGAGCATCGACCCGGTACCCGAATGAAACATGTGGACGCCCTCAGTAGAATGTCCTGTTTGATCGTTGAAGGTAGTCTCAGTCATCGGATGAAGGTGGCACAAGAAGATGATGAGCGCACAAAAGCCATCAAAGCGGTTTTGCAGCATGGCGATTATGAGGACTTTTATATCAAAAATGGGGTACTGTTAAAGGACCCAGTGAAGGATCTGATAGTAGTACCAAGCCAAATGGAGGAAGAGGTCATAAGGGTTGCTCATAAGCAAGGTCACTATAGTGTTGTGAAAACTCAGGAATTAGTTGAAAAGCAGTACTACATTCCAAAATTAGCCGAAAAGGTCCGCAGGATCGTGAAGAGTTGCATCGAGTGCATCATCACCGAAGCAAAAATGGGGAAAAAGGAAGGCTATCTTAATCCGATAGATAAGGACGACAGACCTTTAATGACCTATCACGTTGATCATGTTGGTCCGATGGAGATGACGAAGAAAGCATATAACCATATTTTTGTGGTGGTTGACGGATTTACGAAGTTTGTTTGGCTATATCCAACGAAGTCCACGGATGCCAAAGCTGTTATTGATAGTTTGGAGAAGCAGTCAGCAATATTCGGTAATCCTAGGAGAATCATTACTGATAGAGGCGCTGCGTTTACATCACTAGCTTTCGAGGACTATTGCAAAGAGGAGGGTATCCAACATTTACTGATAGCCACGGGTGTTCCACGCGGAAATGGTCAGGTGGAGCGCATGCATAAGATAATTGTGCCGATGTTGTCTAAGTTGTGTAACGAAAATCCAGTTAATTGGTATAAGCACGTGCGGCGCGTTCAAATGCTGGTTAATTCCACAGTTTCGAGGAGTACGCAGTTTTCACCCTTTAAGTTGTTAACTGGCGTGGATATGAGGTTACCTGATTACCCGGATCTTCGGGAAATACTGAACAACGACGCAATCCAAGAACTCGAAGATGAAAGAAATGACCTGAGAAGCGAGGCTAAGGAAAATTTATCGAAGATTCAAAAGGAAAATTGTAAAACTTTCAATAGTAAGCGTAAACCGGAGGAAGAATATGAAGTCAATGAGTTAGTCGCCATTAAACGGACTCAGTATGGCACAGGCCTTAAGTTGAGAGGAAAATTCCTTGGCCCATACAGGATCATGACCAAGTTGCCTCATGGAAGGTACGAGGTTGAGAGGATTGGGGATCATGAGGGCCCAAATAAAACTACAACGGTGGCTGAGTTCATGAAGAGGTGGCAATCCGAGCCGTATTGCCCTCAGGAGGGCCGATTGTAGGGTATCAACTAGCGACGGACAGACAGAAACAGACAAGACAGACGACGACGTTATAAACTAGCGACAGACAGAAACGGACAAGACGGACGACGACAGCGAGAGAGAGTTCAGTTGACAAAAGAATTTTCTAGAGTAAAGACGCGTGCGCGCATAAACAACTAAAATAAGTTTGGTGTATTTCTTAAGTTATTTTTAAAAACCAATGAATTCAATAAACTTTTATATTAATTAAAAATAACAGTGAGTGATTTTTATTTCGGAAAGAAGGAGTTAAATTCCTACAAACATTACACTCGAAAAAAATTTTACACTCAAAAAAAATAGTAATTTAAAAAAAAAAAAAAAAATGACATAAAAAGAGTTTTTTACTCAAAATAAAATATTTCTAATCAAAATTGTTAATTTTTCACGTTAAAAAATGTACTACCCTTTAAAAAAAAATGCATTGTGGAGGGTATTCATAGATTCTGCAAAGTCGAATTTAACTTTTCTACTTGTTTTAATTTTCACCCACATTTTTTCAAAACTCATTGTTGAACTTTCTCATAACCTTAAAACCGATTCACTATTTCTTGTAGAAAAATATTTTTTCAAATTAAAATGGTAATCTGGCGTATTTTTTACTGAAATTCGTTTCTGAAAGCAACATTTTTAGATTTTAAGAAATGTTTAAAATTTATATATTCTGAAACATTTTACTAATCTAAAATAAAACTGTCTTCGAATTTAAAAACTTCTTACTGGAGAATGGTTACTCTAATTTTTGTAATTTCAGCAAAATAGGTCAAATAGTTAAGAAGTTATAAACTACCCCGTGAAATTTAGATGGATTTTATTCCGAATTCACTTATTGAAAAACGCTGAACTTGCTTTTAAAGACATTGGTAAGCCACAAAGATATTAAACAAAGTATTTTTGTAAATTAAGAAAAATCTTAACATTCGAAAAAAAATTATTTACCCTCAAAAAAATATTTTTTCAACAATTGAATAGTTCATGCGAATAAGGACGAATAGACCACTTTTTCGCAAACACGTTTTTTTGCATAAATGCATTTTATTAGCAGATCCCTACAATCCTATGCAGAAATTTTGGGGAAATTTTGACTTTTAAGGCTAAAAAAATGACTTTAAAAGTGCAATAATTGGTATATTTTTATATTTTTGTTTAAATTGGGAGTGAACTAACGCACAATTTTGATTAAATACAACACAAAAACATACAAAAATTTTACTTTCGGTAACAATGTGTTAAAAGAACATTACGAGGAACAAACCACACTTATTATATTGGCAAAAAATTTTACCGTTCTTAAGTTATAAGACTTTAAAGTGTGGAAAGCAAAAAGGGCGAATATCCATCAATAAAGTACAGCTTTTTTTAAATGTTATAATGCAAATAAGGGTTAATATTATAACTCGTAAAATTAATTTTGTGTCATTTAGTGTTAATAGTGCATCCAATGTCAGGAATAAAAAACAAAAATTTTTTCACGTCCTTTTATGTTACATCGTAATATGCAGTCAAGGGTTAATATTATAATTTCTAAAAATGTATTTAGTGTCATAAAGAATTACTACTGCATCAAAAGGCAGGAATATTAAAAAAAAAAATTTAAAATTTTTTTTTTTTTTGCATGTCCTTGCAATCCTTAAATAGTGTATCCTCGAAGTCCTTAAAGTGTTACAAACAAATACCAACCATAGTTCGTCAAGTTTTGCAAGTCTCGTGAAAATGTAGTCAAAATCTGCTGCAAAATAACACATTTTTATTCAAATTTCAATACATTTTTTTGGATATTCGCCCTTTTTCCATTTAAGCAAAAAATTTAAGTCCAATTTTTGGCAAGTTCTCTTTCGAATACCTTACTAAAATTTTGTATAGAGGTAGATGTGACTTAAACCTTTAAGCTAATACCAAAAAGTTGACAAAAATATTATTTTTTAACCGTTTCCTGCGTTTTTATTGTCCCCTGTAAAATTCTACAAATGGTCTATTCGTCTTTATTCGCATGAACTATTCAATTAGCAAATAATGTTTTTAAAAAAATCAGGGTAGTAGAAACCCAAATGGTCCATTCGAATGTTGCGTTTGTATCGTGTGTCCAGATTTCAAGTGGACTATATTTTAGTCACATAGAGCGTACGTCAACGAGATCTATTAAACAAAATTGCACACATTCAGCGGAAACAATAGCTAGACAAAAAATAAAAAAAATAGTGCATATGTGAGACTAGCCTTCTATTTCTTCACCTCCTATGTCTTCCGGTTGGGAAATCGCATTGTCAGCACTATCAAAAAATAAAAAATACAGCACAAAAAAAGTTGCAAACAGCACCAAACGTTCATAACTATAACTGAATTTTTATGAAATCAAGGTTGGGAACCATATTTTTTTAAATAAATTTGCCGTTTTACAATACTTTGAAATTGACATACGTTAAGGTTACTAATTAAAACCAAAAATCTGTTTTTTTATTCAAAAATACCTATTTTCAATGCCCATTTTCCTTGATGTCAGTACCCAATAATTGCATTACTTATTGTTAATCATAAGCAGGGACACTAAAAAAATGTAATTTCATGTTTTTTCCTACGCGTTTTATTGAGAAGTGAGTAATTTATAAATAATAGGGTGGAGCAAATATAGAGTTTTTTCGAATTTTGAAAACGTCGGGGTCGGGAAAGTTGCCTTTTGTGGTCGATATTAACCCACAAAAATATTGGACCTTTGGGCAATGGCTTTGGGTTCCTTTTTTGACTTGAAATTTAGAATGTCCCGAACAAAGTGAAAAAAAAAACAATTTTCGAACTTTTTATTTTTTTGCTTAAAATATTAGTTTATACTTGAACATTACTGAAAAGTGGTTTTATGGTAAACGTTTTTTTTTTTTTTGGTCTATAATTTTTTTTTTAAATTGTCTTTAAAAATAACTTAAATTTTTTTTATTAATTTCAAATTGCGGTAAAAAGGTCAACAACATAATACAATAATTAAAAATATACATCTTTTAAATACTGAGTTAATATTACGTTATATTTTCAGTTAAAAACTAATTAAAAATATTTTAACAAAAAAAAAAAAAAAAATTACAGACAAAAAAAAAATTTACCGTAAAAATACTTTTTTAGTAATGTCCAAATATAAACTAATATTTAAAACAAAAAAAAAGTTCGAAATTTTTTTAATTTAATATTTTTGTGGGTTAATTTGGAAAATTAAAAAAAAAATTAAGCAAGGAAAATCAAAATCTTCGATCGAGAACTTTTTGCAAAAACCGCGTTTGAATTGCAAAAAAATTACAATTTTCTCGAAACTATAAGAGATATAAAAAAAACATTATAACCAAAATATTCCTTTGAAAAAAATGCATTTATATAAGATATTTAAAAATTTACATTGCAGTATTTGAACGGTCTAAAAAATAAAAAAAAATATTTTTAATATATTTTGTGTGGTACGAAATTGCATAAATTTTTAAATAAGAATAACACAAAAACAAAAAAAAGTAGACAGTTTTGGATTCTACAGGTTCATTTCGTAATGCCCCACGTGTTTGGCATTAACGCAATAATGTGTAACAGTGGAAACACAAAAACTCTAATAAATTGCATTTTCTAAATTTTAAACGCGAATATCTCGAAAACGAAGCCCTCTAGAGAAATTTGAAGATCAGATTTAGATCACGAGGTCCATTTTATGTAAAATCATACCCAATGGAACATTCTTCAGGTGGTTCATTGGATTTAGGAGGTCCATTTACTATTAAGTTTGTTGATGCCAACCAGTGTTGCCAATTTAGCCATTTTCCGGCTCCTTTTGAACTCGTTTAGTTGGAGAAAAAGGCATTTAGCTCTTAGCCGTGTTTTTAGCCATTTTCGAAACTATTTTAGCAGTTTTTTAGCCGTTTTTGAGTTTTTGGTTAAAAAGTTATTTTTAGTGTGTTTTTATACTAAAATAGAGAATTTATTGGTTTTTAAGTTTGTACAGATCGATCACAGACTCTAATACTATTTGTTATAAAGGTTAAAGTTGAAAAATGTAGGAGAAAATTTAATTTCTAAAAATTATAGACATTTATGGTATTCCCATATCGGTTCAAACACTTCAGTTATGTGTTATCATCAGAAGGATTTTAAATGTTGGTTGGTTTTGTTATTAAGTAATTGTTTTTATACCCTCCACTTAGTGACAGAGGGTATATATAAGTTTGTCATTCTGTTTGTAACTCATCGAAATATCGATCTGGGACCCCATAAAGTATATATATTCATGATGCCTGATCGATTTTAAGACATTCTAGCGATGTCCGTCTGTCCGTCTGTCCGTCTGTCTGTCTGTCTGTCTGTCTGTCTGTCTGTGGAAAATGCTGTCGCGGACAAAATATTGCACAGAGATGACTGAAACTTAACATATTTATTGGAAGTTCTCCCGAGAAGTTTGGTATTGCATTTGAGCGATATCGGTTCAGCGGTTCAAAAGTTATGAACGAAAATGTAAGCACACCTCAAAAATTTCAGTACATTCAACATAACCTAAAAATATAAAATGCTTTAATTCGGCTTCTGGTTGGCATATGTGAACATAATTGAACACCAAATGGTATTTAAACAAGTACGAACATATTTTATGACAAAAAAAGAAAAAAATCGCGGATTTTTTTTAACAAAATTTTTTTTCGCGGAAATTTTTTTTTCAAAAAAAATTTTTTTTTTCAAAAGTAATTTCCTTTTAAATAAAGTTTTTTGAAATAATCTTTTTGAAATCGTGGAGGGTATCACTACATTCGGCAAGGCCGAATTTAACTTTTTTACTTGTTTTTTATATATTTGAATTTTTATTAACACTAGTCTGGAATAAAATCACGTATATTTTTGTCATATTCATACCATAAACACTAAACTAAATGCCTGTTTCTCTGTCTTTTAAAAATACGCTAACGTTCAAAACTCAACTTGAGGACTGATTGCTGAATCTTGGTATATATATATTTGGAATTCTTCTGGTCAGGTTTCAGTGAAAACGGTCCCAAGGGTAAAAAGTTTTACCTCGAATTCACGTGTTGAAAAAATATTTTTAAGCCAAAATAACTAAAAACGATTTTTTATATATGGGGGTTTTCGTGTCAACTGACACAACTTTTGAAACCGATGTCTTCCGATCGGGATGCCCCCTTAGGAAGTGGAAATAGGGGTAAGGTATGTTCAAGAAAAATGTTGGGGGCAGAAAATTATTGGAGGTTGGTCTCACATTGCACCCCTCCAGGGGCGTTTCTAGGGGAGTTTTGGGGCTTTTTGAGGATTTTTATCTCTTTACGCCCAACTTTGACCCCAATGAGCGGCCATATGGCCCCTCCCCACCGCCCCCATTTTTTGACTCGTGCTTTCTTTTTCGAACCTAAAAAAATTAGAGGGTATCGCGGATCGAAATCGAAAACTGGTTAGCTATCCCACGCCTAATAGTGCAAATTGAAGAACCGTTTTTTGTGTTCCAAAGTTAAAAAAAAAAAATTTTCATAGATATCCCACTCGCATCCCACTAAGCGACCCCACAGCTCTTAAAGGAAATCGTCTAAGCTTTCTTTTGAATCAAAAAAAAAAAAAAAAAAAAATGGGCCCAATTTGAGGAAAAAGTCAAAAAAGTTTTGGATTTTTAAGAAAAAAAATCAAAAAATTTTTTTTTATTTTTTTTATATTTTTTTTTTCGAAAGACTGAAGAAATAGCTATCTAAACTCTTTGGGACACATTTTGCTAAAAACAATAGGTAAGAAGTTACATGGATGAGAATCAAAACCTCTTTGGCCAAAATGTCAAATTTCGACCCCCTCTAACTCAGAGAGTTCTTAACCGATCTCGTTGAAAAATTGTGTCTGAACTACTATCCAATAGGACTAACCTTGGTGCAAATTTCATCCCGATCGGAAGATATCGATTTCACAAGTTGTGTCAGTTGACACGAAAACCCCCATATTCTTTTATAAAAAATTTTAATACAAAATATTTGAATCATTGAAATCTCTTCATTTGATCTAAAATATGTCAAAACAGTAACAAAAGATCTTCTTATTTTAATATATGTATCAAGAACGGCACAAAATATTAATTTACATTAGTTTTTCTTAAAAAGTAAAATATATATTTTAACCTTTTTTTTAGCCATTTTTTAGTCGTTTTTTCAAAAGGATTTAGCCGTTATTGATTACCAAGTTCTGGCAACACTGATGCCAACTTTAGAATTCGTTACACTTGAACAGCAGAAAGTACTAAATTAGCGGTTTTGGGAATCTTCAAACGCAAATATATTAAAAACAGTGTAAATTAGAACAATTTTGAAAGCAGTTTTTGAATCAGGAGGTTTGAATTTTTCAAAGCAAAGGTTTTTTTGGCAATTAAAATGTGATTTTTGCAAGAAGTGTTCGCTCGAAGATTTTAATTTTGTTGCTAAATTTTTCTTAGACATCCGAAAAACTTGTTCACAAAAAAAAAAATTGTGGTATTCGCACTTTTAGGTTACAGCTGGTTCAGACTAGCTAGGCTTCCAAGACATTATTAAAAGTCCCCTTTCTGAGTAATTTTTCATAGAAAAAGTCTCAGAATCTGAAACATTTTTCCAATAGAATAAGTTTCAGATTTAAAAAAAAATTTTATAAATAAAAAGTCTCAGATTCCGATAAATGTCTCAGGTTCTAAGACATTTTTTTAGATTTTTAGACACTTTCTCAGATTTTAAGAAATTTTTTCGTATAGCTGTAGTCTCGAGACTATGCGATTTTTTCCTATTGAAAACATTTTAAGATTGTCTGAAACAGATTTTGATTTTGAGAAATCCTATCGAAAACATTTTAAGATTCTTTGAAACAATTTTCCTCTATAAAAAGTTCAAGATTCTTAGACATTTTTGCAATTTAAAATGTCTCAGATACACAGAAACTCTTTCCTATAAAAAGAAAATTCTGCACAATAAAAGTCTCAGAATCTTAGTATTTTTGTATAGGAAAATACGTGAGATACTGAAACAGTTTTACTATAGAAAATGTCTCAGATTCTTAAAATTTTTTCCTACCGAAAAAATGTCAGATTCTAAGACATTTTTTCTACAGAAAAAGTCTTAGATTCTGATTCATTTTTCAGTGGCATTACATAATCCCCATTTCCGTTATGCGGATTATGACCGAAATGAATTCGGTGAAACCCCCAATAATTGTAGTGGGCACTATGCCCGAAAAAAATTTGGACATAATCACAATAAAAATGGTCATAATTCCCAGATTTATGGGGATTTCGACCACGCAACAAATGGCCATAATCTCCCTACAGGGATTGAGTCTGCTACACTAGTTGGCCGAATGACAAACTTATTTATACCCTCTACCACTAGTTGTAAGTGAAGGGTATAAAAAAACGTGTTCACATTTTGGAGTGTATTTAATACTCTCACTTTTTTTAAATTTTAAAGTACATCCGGTATTTAATCACTCTCAAATAACGTTAGCCATACCAAATTTAAAATAGCAAAATCACAATACCAGTAACAATTATAATAACACAATAATTCGCTTCGGTTGCCAACCTTGATAAAAATTGAGGCAATAATCACCACATGGGTTCCCATACATATGCTGTGTTTTTGAACATTTCATATCATCATCGACAATTTTGGCAAAAAAAAAAAATAATAATGCATTTGTTCACTTTCTATACCCTCTGTGGGTGTATATTAGGGTGACACTTAATAAATTTAGAAGTTTTATTGAAAAAATTCAATTTCCTTATTTAAATCATACGGTATAATACTTTGGCGCCAATTTTATTAAAGATATTTTATAAAGCATTGTAAATTTAAATCAAATAGAATATGAATATTTGATGTTTGGACACCAACAGTATACCTAATTTTCTTAAGAATTCTGATGATGTGGAAATTGGTAAATCCCTAAATCGGTTGTCATTTCATTCATGAATAGTACCAGCTTTTTTAAAGCAGAAACTCTATGAGTATGTGCTGGAAGAATATCCTACTAAAGAAAGCAGATTTAACATAATTAGCGTCAGCAACCGCTTTCCAATATGTTATTTCACTTGGGGGAATAATATGACCTCGAACTAGAATAAACTCTATTTTATTATGTTGTAATTATTCAAATAAATTTTGGAAGACTTTACATATAGAATATCTGAATCATGGACGTATACAGGGGGTGGGCACAGGGGGCACGTGCCCCCCCCCTTTTCGATTTGAAAATTTTGAAAATTTTATACACAAAAAAACATTATACAAAAAAAAGTTCACAAGTTTCTAAATATTTTGATTTTAAAAGAAGAGATTTTATAAATATAATTTTTAATTTTATTCGACCTTATAGAAGTGATTTTATTTTTTTTTATAAAAACTCTAGAATTTGAAATAATTTCGTTTCTAAAAAGTCATTTTTACCGCAAAATCAGTAAAATATGATAAAAAAAAACACATAATATTACTTTTATCTAATAAAAATTATGCATAAGGATCATAAAAATTAATTTCTACAAAACGATTTTTAAACAAGAGGATAAGGGAAGTTTCTCAACCCTTATGAACCGATTTCACTGAAACACATTTACACATTTTCATAAATAAAAATATTTAACGAAGCCAAATTTTTACTAGGTTGTGCCCCCGTTGGATAGGCATTAAAAACATGTATTCTCATATGGAAACATCATATAGTTTCTTAGAAAGAAATTGGCTGAAAAATCCAGAATTCGCCATTTTTTACCCATTTTTTTAACCCCAAAGTCCCCAATGTGACCAATGAGCTGAGACACCGCAACCTTAGAATTGTTTCTTTTAAATGAGGGTTTCTTCGTCAACTCTTTAAACACAGGTTTTTGTGGTGGGTTAAAAGAATCTGAAGTTGGAATTCTTAAATTCAAAATGGCGGATCCAACATGGAGACAAATATTTTTAAAAATAAACCGATTGCCTTGAAACGTTTTATGCCCGAGTTTTTGGGGTCGCTAAATAAGAATCTGAAGTTAGATTTTCGAATGGAAGATTCTAATTTAGCAAACCGGTGCGTAAAGAGTTTTGATTGAATCTGTTAAAAAAAAAAAAAATTATCACCATGTTGGATCCGACATTTTGAAATTTTCTTAAGCGACTCCAAGAACCCGTGTATGAAGAGTTTTAAGCAAATCTGTAATATTTTTAAAAAATTTAGCGCCATATTTTGAATGCCACTCGGCATTCAAAACCAAATATTTTTAATTTCAAGACTTGAAAAGTCTTACTAAGGTTTAACAATGGGAAAAATTCAACTCTGTTAAAAGTTAAGATGGATTAAGTTTCTGCCAAATACAACACGAATGATGGTGCATATGGGTTATTCAACACAAAGAGGAGTAATTCCAATTCTTAATTTGTTCAAGGGTTTCATTTAAATGGCTAATTTTTATCTGACACACATTATGTGTGTGGCAATCGAAGGAGTGCTGATGATGGAAGGGTGGCATCTTCCGAAAGCGGTCGACATCTCCACTTAGCCTGTGTTGTCACTTGATTTTTTTCAGATTTTCTCATTGTACAACAATTATTATTTCTCAGAAATAATTAATATGGACTCAAACCGAACTAAATAAAAATTCAGTTATAAAATATACAGTCCAATAATATATAAACACAATTACTATTTTTAAGTAATTTCCAAAAATTTTTAAACCCATACCAATTTTGGAAAGAAACCCTAGAAATTTTAAGTTTCCAAGACTAAAATCGTGTGGGGGTGGGGGTTGGTTATAGGTGTAGTTGAAAACAAATATTTATAGGCGATGACGGAAAAAAAGTTGGGAATTGTGCCCCCCCCGTTTTCAAATTCCTGGATACGTCGCTGATCTGAATACAGATTACGTTTCACTTTCTGTCAGCAAATATATTTTTTCTATATTTTTTTTAAATTTTAAAAGTAACAAAAGATTATTTAATTTTTTTATCACTGATCTAAGCACTCTAGGTTAAGTTTAAATTGGTTGCTGACGCTTTACGCCAGCACATATTGAATTTACGGGTGTCACAACGGACATCACAACGAAACAGTTGCAAAGTTCCCTAACTAATGAATAAGAAAGTCTTTTAAAGAAATATGTTGCACCTTATTTAATACACATACATAATATTGCAACCCTCTAGTAATTTTGATGTTTTATAATAGACTGACCCTTATATGTGGAAGTTGGAACTGCAAAAATATTTATATGCTAATTTTTGTACTATTAAATGTATGACTGTTTTGACTCCAATTATATTCCATGCAAAATTTTTAAAATTGCGTTATAAAATAAATAATTGTACGATTTGTAATTTCGAGTTCGAATTTTACAAAACTAATGCAGAGTCTATTGTATATAGTAAAAAGTCAATTGTTCTAAATCCCGAAATATTACAGACAGTTAAAATAAGAGACTGACAAAACTAAGGTTTCAAAAGATTTACGTTTTCATTTTGGGTAAATCCAATAATTATGAATTTTGTCATTGTATATATGATTGTCTATATTTTCATCACAGACTTAAGAAACTACTACTATTTCTACTGCTGCTACTACTACCAAATACTTTACTGAGCAAGATGGTATTCGAGTTATTGATTTATTCACAAATTGCTTTTGGAATTTTACTATTTCAGTATGGTCTCAAATTGACAAAGAGAACATACATATAATAAAATATGAACTTTCATTTATTCATATACATACATACTTGTCAATCACTGGCACTATCTTTATATTTGACACTACAATGTACAAGTGACCCTTGGTTGAAGCTATTTTTATTTAAGGCAATTTAAAAATTAAAAAGAAAAAAAAAACATTATTACTTACATATTAAAATGGGCCGTTCTTCCACTTTTTTTCTCTGACTGGAAGCGGATACCCTGGAGAAGTAGCCTACCCATACCAGAAACATAGCTGTAAAATCTTTTTCGAATAAGTCAATAAGTCGTTCTTTGAGGTTTAAGTCTGGCCTTTACTTATTTCTCACATAATGAAAAAAAAAAAAAAAGTTTTTTTTTATAATAGATTCTTATTTTTTGCTTATTTTGCTGACGTTTTTGCACTCATTTTAAAGCATGATCAAATACCACAAATTGACAAAACGAAATTTATGAACATGGATCATTAATAGCGATATTAAAGCTATTTCCAAAGCTTGTAAAAATTTGAATAACTTTTCTTTTAAAAAAACTTAGAGAAAGCCCCCAATAAGCATCAAAAAATATTTTTATACCCTCCAACTACAGTATGGGGGTATACTCACTTTGTCATTCCGTTTGTAACGCATCGAAATATCGGTCGGGGACCCCTTAAAGTATATATATTATTGATCTATGATTAACCTGACCAACTTTTTTTGGCTGAAAAGCGGGATGGAAAGGTTGAAAAAGCGGGATTTTGACCAAAAAAGCGGGACTTTTGTATACCCTTCAATTAGCGATAGGGAATACATATTGGTTTTTCATTCCGTTTGTAACTGATCAGAAATAGGTCCTAGGGTCCCATAAAGTGTATAAATTAATGATTTTCAATCGTATTTAAGTCGACATAGGGATGTCCGTCCGTCTTTTTGACTGTATATGAAAATATACGAAAGATAATTCTGAATCATATGAAGCTTTTTATTTCAAACGTACCACGAAAAAAAAAGTTGGTGGATAAAATTCATACCTACGGAGCTTGTTGCCCTATATGGAACTAAAAAATCGGTGAACAAAAGTTTAAGCTTTTCAGAAAAATGGGCGAGATGGGCGTTATCAAAAATTGTAAAATTAAGCAATTTGCTTTATATAATTTTTGTATACATTTTTTCAAAATACATTTATTTTATAGTTTTGTTTGGGCTAACGATTGGCATTATTTGTTTTTGGATAAAACTATATTTGAGTTTTCCAAATTTAACCAAAAAATCGATGTAGCTAAAAACATGCCATTATTACTTTTTTTAAAAATTAAATGAAAATTCATTAAATTCTCTAGAAAATGTATAATTTTTAGTGGGCAGTTATTTTTTGTTTTCGAGAAAAATGATTTTTAACTTCAAAGTTTCTTAAACTTTGGTAAAATTGTTTATGACATCGCTTTATTTTTTTTTTCTACTGTAACTCAACAATTCTGAAGTTTCCGAAACAAATCTATTTAATAGAGTTTTGTATAGGCTATCGATTGGCATTATTTGTTTTTGGAAAAAAATTCAGAACAGTCCGAATATTGGATAACGTTTTTTTTTTTTTGAAAACATGCCAATTTAGATATTTTTTTATTATTTTTAAGTTTATTATATTCTTTACAAAATGTCAAAATTTAAGAGTTACTTTCAGTTACTTTTTGTTTTTGAAAAAAATTACTTTGAAGATTAAACTCATTTTCTACGATACCTTGAAGTTCAAAGTCATTTTTCTTAAAATCAAAAATTGCTCTCTGAAAATTTTACATTTTCTAGAGAATTTAATGAACTTTGATTTAAAATTGAAAAAAATGGCGTAATTTTGCTACATCAATTTTAAGGTTAAATTTGGAAAATTTAGACATACATTTTTCCGAATTTTTTCCAGAAACAAATAATGCCAATCGATTGCCCATATAAAACTCTATAAATAAATGTGTTTTGAAACCTGCAGAATTGTTGAATTACCGTTGAAAAAATTAAATAAAATGCGATGTCATGCAAAAATTGGCCATTTTACCATAATTTACCACGTCTAAAAACCTAACGTTTTTTCTAAATTCAAATTTTTTTTTTTTTAATTTTCAAACAAACATTTAAAAAGTTTTTGGAAATTTTTCGAATTCCAACACAATTTTAGAAGTAATTTCCTTTACATTTTTTGGTAAAAAATTCTAAATGTTACCATATTTATGTGATCAAAAATAAATAAAAAAAATACAGAACAATCATACCCAAAATATTATTTAAAAAATTATAAATTGTACTTTATTACTTATTCTAAAAGTCAAAAAGCGGGATAAAGCGGGATGAAGCGGGACTTTTGCTTAAAAAGCGGGATGGAAAATCAAGGCGGGATGAGACATCAAAAAGCGGGATAATCCCGCTAAAAGCGGGATGGTTGGTCAGGTTATCTATGATCGATTCTAAGACTTTTCTAGAATGTCCGCATATCCTTCCGTCCGTCTGTCTGTATAAGACACGATGCAGTTCAAATTAAAAGAGATAGACTCTTTAAGTTTGGCAGGACTATGTCTTTTGGTCCTAGGCAGTTTAAGTTCGTAAATGGGCAAAATCGGACAAGGGGGAACAAATTTCCCCCTTGAAGAACTAAACTAACCTCTAAAAAACGCCATATTTTCACATGTTTTTTGTATTAATGTTAAGCAAATGAAGCAATTTGATGTCAGAAAAAGTTCAAGGTACTGCACTTGGACTAAGGAAATAAAAAAATTGTTTTTGTTTGCCGGCCCCCCTTTTGTGGGCGTGGATATTAAAAATGTTTTTAAATAATGATAAAATTGTACTACTTAAGCTCAAAAAGCTAAATAAATGAATTTTTAAACATTTACCGCATGGGTTTATGTGTCCCCCAATGACCCCCCCACCCAAAAAAAAACGCCCCTGCAACTTTTTTTATATGTTGGAGGGTATTATAGATTCGGCACAACCTAATTTAACACTCTCACTTGTTTTGATTTCACTTTTGAAGCAGAAAACTATTTCAGACTAAAATTATATTTTTTTTAAGTTAATCAAGCATAACAATGATAAAATATAAAAAAAATCTAAAAAATTTTGTTTTCATTGTGAGAAAAAAAAATTCAGGTCAGGCTTTAACCTTAAAAAATGAATAGAAGATATTAAAATTTAAACATCGTGAAAACATCCCTGGATGGGATTACAGGACTTTTTCTAGTAATTTGACAAGGTTATTTTATTTGTGTGCATTTTAATAATAAGTTTATGACCTTAGAACTAAAGTGTGCATAGTGATTAAAATCGTAATCGTGTCAATTATGCGTAACAGTAATCGATAAAAAAAATCATTCGATTACGATTAATCATTATCTATAAACAGCACTGTTTTTAAAACGAATTTAAAATATATATAAAATCTTGGTCCAAGATTTATTAACCTTGTTTGCAATTTTTCTAAATGGCACTCAAATGTAAATTCTGATCTTAGTAACCCCTCAATTTAGTTGTAAAAATATATTCAACGGGCTTTGACCAGATTTGTTCAATAAATTTAAACGTTGTGTGATTTTGTCGACATACGTAATTTTTCCAAAACTTGACGGCTGGTTGCTGATTGAAGATGCTGTTGTAAAATTGGTTAGGTACTGTTGTTATTGTAAAATATAGAGATGGGCACATGAGCAGATTAGAGCGTGATTCACGTGATTCACGCGTGATCACGCGTGAGTGTGACTGAATTCAATTTTACTCACGTGATTGTGAGTGAGTATGAGTGGAGAAAAAAATTGCGTGAGTGAGTGTGCGTGAGTAAGAGTTTTGCGTGAGTGAGTGTGCGTGAGTCGATTTTTTGCGTGAGTTTGCGTGATTTATTTTCTTTTCATATTTCCTTTCGTACTAAAAAAAGCAACAAAAAAATTGTAAAATTTAACTAAACTTAAGATTTCGTCTCGAAAAAAACAAAAAAAAAATGTAAAATTTCTCGGAACTTTAAATTTTGCTGAAAATTTTGAAAGATTTTTGAAATTTTAGTTCTTCAATTTTTTTTTTGTATAAATAAGAGTTTCGTGAGTGTGAGTCAACGTGAGTGTGAGTGAAGTTTGCGTGAGTACACGTGAGTGTGAGTTGTATTAAATTTACTCACGTGATTGTGAGTGAGTGTGAGTAGAAAAAATATGCTCGTGAGTGAGTGTGCCTGATTCAAAAATTCCTGTCGTGAGCGTGAGTGAGTGTGAGTCAAAAATCACTCACGCGCCCATCTCTAGCAAAATAACAGCAACAAAAATATTATGATTCGCCGGTGGTGGATTAGTACAGTCAAACCCGGTTATAACGAACTCCGAGGGACCAGTAAAAATAGTTCGTTATAAGCGAAGTTCGATATAGGCGGGGTATATTTTTTATCAAACTAGTTTATTTCCAAACAAATAATTCCAATTGTGTTTTATTTGATGCTTTTTTTGTAAATAAACTTTTTATTGACACGAAAACATCAAAAATAAAAATAAATTTTATCGAAATTATATGTAACATAAACCAAAAATTTCCAACCTTTTGTGAGTTTGATAAACATGATTGCCACACATTAAAAATATTTATGGGAGTTCGTTATAAAAAGGTAAATACACATGAAATACTGTTTGTGGGACCATAATAAGCAGTTCGTTTTAACCGAGGATTCGTTATAACCGTGTTCGTTATAAAAGAAGTATTTTGTGTGAAAATTGATGCCAAAATGTCGGGACTTAAGAATTTGTTCGTTATAACCGAGAATTCGTTATAACCGAGTTCGTTATAACCGAGTTCGACTGTATATACAATTTTTGGTTTAAAACAGTTATTTTTGTTGGACAACAAATTTTGGACCTTCATAATAGTATTTCTCATTTAACTTGTGAAATATATAAAATATTATGTCTGGTTTGATGTTTGATTGACCAAAAATGATTCTCTCAAAAATCTGCAGAAGATTCCTTAGTGTGGAAGAAACTGATCAGTACAGATATACTATGAGATGAGTAACTTTTTTAAAGCAATAAATTAAAAATACTCTTTTATGACAATATCATAAATAGAAATATTTTTGGACCTCGAGCTAGAATAAACTCTTATCGATTATATATAAAAAAGGAAAATGTTAGATTTATAGAACCGAATTAACGGTAACGGTATTTTGATAATCGGAAATGTTGGTGAAGTATTTAATGCGATAACGCTAAAACACTTTCTGCTTCACATACCAAATACATGGTACCATCGAAACGCCAAAAGAATTCAATATTTTTAATGTTTCGTTTTCTATCAAAATTTAATATAAAAATTGTCAGAAACAAAAAAGTTACAGCTTTTTAAACAAAATCAAAATACAGCGACAACGGGTGGACCGATTTTGATTCTGTTGCTTTTTAAAAATAATGATTTTATATTTATATTTTTTTTACGCTTCTTTAGTTTATCCAAAATTTAAAAATCTAACTGCGTCAGGGACTAGATTTTTTGGTATTAATAGAATTAAAAATGTTTAAATTTTCGCATATATTTTTAATTTGAAATACTACAATAATGTTTCTTTCCAATACAAGAAAGACAATTTTAGTCACACTTATAAGTTGTACACAGAAAAAAATCATTCATGGATTCATTATTTTGTTTCATTTAACCAATGAATGAATTCATAAGCTTAATTAAATGTCATGCATATTGGTAACAAATTTCATAACATTTGATTCATTAGAATTCATAGTTTCATTAAAAAATGTCGTTAAATTTTGTTTATAAAACTTTTTGTTTTTGACGCCTGTCAAGTCGAGTCAGTTTGGTCTGTATTTGGTGCGCGAAATGAGACAAGTAACAAACAGCTGATCAGTGCAGCACGAATTAATTTTGTAATTTTTCCGAATTTTTTTACGAAACTTAAAATAAAATGTAGTTGATAAATTATATACTTACTAAAATTCGAGTTGTTTTAAAATTTTTCGTGGTTTCTCTGATGTATTCAAATTTAAGGATATAGTAAAATATTGTGTGAAAAAACAGAGTGAAATATAAATAATAAAAAACTGTGAAAGTGTGTTGTTTATTTTGTGGGTTTGGCTCAAGTTTCCACCCCCTCAAATCTGACGAAACTTTGTGCATCGACTTAGGACTTTTGTCGGGGGCAAACGCCCACAATGGATGGTATAGAATTTTTTAATTCGAATTTTTGTACATCCAATGTAAAACTGGTGTTGTATATTTAGTAGAGTCGTAATTTCTGCCTGGAATGTATTAAAATTGTGTTTTAATTAATTTTAAGATTTAAGGCTCTGAAACCTTTTTGGGTCTTTTGAGGCAAGATCTATAAAATAACATCCAACTCTATTCAATGCTCCCAATGAACATTAGAACAGAGGATGAAGATGCCAGCCATTAATACTCAGAATTAAGTGATTTCCCGTCCAAAAAATAATGCCGTTATTTTTTTTTAACATTTCGCTCCTTGAGGTGGTTCAACGCATCTGAAAATGCGGATTTTTAGCTGATTTTTCTGCACCAAAAATTAATACAATTGATATTTTTATAAGGGTTCAAGTTAAAAAAATGCAGAAGAGAAACTGAATTTCTAAAAATTATAGACATTTCTGATATTTCCCATACCGGTTTCAAACATCCAGTTAGTGTCATCATCAGTAGGATTTTAAATGTCGGTTTGTCTTGTCAATGAAAACTGTTTTTTATATATGTGAATATTTATAGTTTCTACAGAATAAATTTTGACAGTTTCCAACACTACAATTCTATTTATAGCAATCTCAACCTCACTTCGTAATTTCTTTTAACTTTTTTCTCTTTTACATTATTTCGCAAGGATTAAAATAAGTTCCAAAAACCCACCACAGTGGGCGACAATATAATGTTTTTATTTTTTTTAATATGCACGATGAAGGGACATTTTGAGCTTAACAAAATGGTACCAAAAATTTCGTTCTTTTACAACCCGTTAAAAAGTTACAACATCTCAAAAATGGCGAAAAGCACGTTTTTTTTTTAATTTTTGATAAATTTTCTCAAAAACATGACATGATAGAAAAATTTGGAAACCAGATTTGGAATCAGCATCGAAAGGTTAATCAAAAACTAGTGGTGACATCTTACAAAATTTTAAGAAAAATTTAAAGTTTGCATGGCATACAAGGTGGGAATTATGTAGTTATTTATTCACCCAAACAAGAATGTACATAGAAAAATGAAATCAAATTCGTTCAGTATTGCTATTATTTTGTTTGGTTCCGTTCGTTTTCTTCTTTTTTTTTTTTGTATCTAGTTTTTTGTGAGTGAATTTGATAAAAGTGTTGTTGTAGCAACTATGAAAGAGTTTTCTTTTTTTTTTTAAATGCGATTATTTGTCGCAAAGCATCTGCCATATCGTATCCGCAGCACTCGACAACTTGTATGTCAATCATATTATTCGTCCTTTGTATTACTTTTTATCTTATTCATTCATACAGTCAGTCACACAGTCATTCATTTAGTCATTCATCCATCCATTCAGTCATTTCATAGTTGCATTGAATTTACATACATACATTGTAAAGTCATGTGTACAAAAGATGAATTTTGGTACAATCAATTCAAAAAGTTATTCTTTATACCCAATAAACATTATTTTTTTTTTAAGTAAATAGTCTTCCTAAGTATAAAATGCCAAAGCAACACTCACGTAATTTTTCAGGAGAAGCGCAAAACGATGTATAACTAGAGATTTTGAGAAAACAGCTGCATATCTTCAGGATGTAGGTAACCAATTACTGCCTGCACATAGATCGGTTCGTACAATTTTGATGAAATTTTGATATGTGTACCTAGAAGACCACAGAAGTTGATAGAAAAAATAAAAAAAAAATACCTAAGCTCCGATCTTAGATATGACATGGGTATTAGGAGGTCTAATTTTTTACTTTAATTTTTTGTTTGAGCTGAAAGGGATCCAAAAAGTTTCTATTGGGTGTCAAAATAATTGAAATAAATTTTCGTGAAAACCAAAATTTTCCTTACCCCCCGCATCACGATTTGGGTGCACTTTTCGAGAGTATTTTCCATTAAGAAAAATCTTCGATTTTTGTCAGTGAAAAACAAAAGTTGAACAAAACAAAAAAAAATCTTGTTAAATGTTCACATTTAGCCCAATCTCTTTTTTTTTATTTGAAAAAAGGATTAGCCCGATAGCTTCCATCTGGCACGCGCACAATTTTTTGAAGTATCAACACTTTTTTGGGTATTTAAATACCCATTAGGCAGGAATGGGTTAAAGTGATGGTGAACAATTTTAATTTTTTTGGTACAATTTTACACTTAAAAATTAACATAATTCTAGGAAAATGGACAATAATTTAGCTTCATTGCACACCGGGTAATTTAAGCTACTTATTTGGCCAAAAATAATTACAACCACAGTTTTGGACCGATATGGCCAAAATTTTAAAATTAAGAGTTTTTCATGAACACACACATCTGGATTTTATGAATTATTTAATAGTGAAAATATTTAATTTTTCACCTATATAAAGTTTTTTTTATACCTTCCATTTAGTGATAGAGGGTATATATAAATTTGCCATTCCGTTTGTAACTCATCGAAATATCAGTCTAGGACCCCATAAAGTGTATATATAATTGATCAGTAATCGATTCTAAGACATTCTAGCGATGTCCGTCTGTCTGTCTGTGGAAGTGGTGATCACGGTCAAAATACTACACCGAGATGACTGAAATTTAACAAATTTATTGGAAGTTCTCCCGAGCAGTTTGGTATTGCATTTGAGCGATATCGGCTCAGCGGTTCAAAAGTTATGAACAAAAATGTAAGGACACCTCAAAAATTTTGTTGCATTCAACATAACCTAAAAAAATGCTTTTTTTTTGGCGGAAATTTTTTTTCATAATTTTTTTTTTTGTCAAAAGTAGTTTCCTTTTAAATAAAGTTTTTTAAAAAATCTTTTTGAAATTGTGGAGGGTATCAATATATTCGGCACGGCCGAATTTAACTTTATTACTTGTTTTTACTATTTTTAATATTTTTAAAAAAAAAAAGAGTTCCTTAACTTGTCCTTATAAAAAAAAATAATTTTTTTTAAATATACCAAAAACAAAATATAAAAAATAGCACCCATTCTCGGTCCATTATAATGAAAACGTTTTTTTTAGCAAAAATTCTAAATTTTCCAAATATGCTAATTAAAAAAAATTAAAAGGGGTAAAAGTTTCGAAAATTGCACTTCAAAATTGCATTTGCATATAACATGCACTTTAAACCCACTTTCAGTTTATTAGATATCAAAATAGACTTACATACCATTTGTATGCGCTATATATATTATTAACCCTTAATTTCATGGCGTTTACTATTTATAACAGCAAGTTTGGCAGTATGTAGCTCCAAAAGAAAAAATGTCTGTAAAATTCTCTGTAAAAAATATCAATTCAACATTTGACAGAGTTTTCTCTCATAATACAGATTTAAAGAAAATATTTTCTATTTTGTTGTGACAAAAAAAACAAAGTTTCATCTGTTATATTACTTTTAACTTTGTTATCTTTATTTTACTGATAATTAACAGAGTTTTTTGCTAAAATACAGATTTAAGAAAAATGATTTGCATTTTTTTGTAACCAAAAAGCAAAGTTTTATCTGTATTTTTACTTATTACCAGTAAAATTACCAGTAAATGTTGCTTTCTGGAAATGTATGGTCTACCCTGTGAAATTACCAGAGTAATTTAACAGAGTTATTATTCTGAGTGTAAGTTTTCAGAAGAAAAAAAAAATATTTCATATTTTGTAATGTAGAACTTAAAACATAAAACCTCTACGCAGAGAGAACAGTTTAGTTGTGCCAGCCGAATTTAAAGCCAACGCATAGTTTAATAACAACAACAAAAATTTGTTTTGAAAATTTAACTTCTTTTGGTTCAAATAAATTTCGGTAATCGCAACCGAAAATTTCGGTTGTTGTAATTAAACAATGCAGTTGGCTCTAAATTCGGCTGGCACAATTAAACAATCAAAATAATATATTAGTAGATTTACTATTTTTTTTTGCTAATGCTAGTAAGCTAATTTTTAATTTTAAGCAAATTTTTAGTCGAGATTAGCATGTTAGCAAAAATATCTTGTAAACTTCATTTAGCGCATTAGCAATTTTAAACCAAATTTAAACAAATTTTTTTTGCTAAACTAAAATTGCTAAATTAAAATTTTTAAGAAAACTTAAAATGACGCTATTTCGGAAACTAAGCCAGATAGAGCAAAATGGAGGCCATTTTTGGTTCTCGGGCACTCCATAGTATCGCCGGTCCTCTTCACATGTGTGGACCCTAATGGGTCCTAACTTTTGATCCAAAAAAGTTAGCATTCCCGAAATTTTTAAATTGCTTATATCTCGGTAAATATTGCTGACACAACAAAAAGCTCTCCAAAAGCTCTCCGAATAATATTTTTGAAGTTATCGAGATTTTTAATTCTCAAAACCCCAGTGGTCCCCTAAAATCACGTATCTCAAAAACTAAGCAAGGTAGAGCGAAACGGACACAAATTTTGAATCAAAACTATGACGATTTTTAAGGAACCCAACTAGGTCTAGGCCCATCGGGGTCTGGACCTATCGGGTCCGAACCCAATGGGGTCCTTAAATGTGTTTGAACTAACAAGGGAAGTCTCCCTACACTCAAAAAAATACGTTAGTAGATTTACTAATTTTTTTTTGCTAACGCTAGTTAGCTAACTTTTAGCAAATTTTTAGTTGTGATTAGCATGTTAGCAAAAAATTCTTGTAAACTTCATTTAGCACATTAGCAATTTTAAACAAACTTTGAACTAATTTCTTTTGCTAAATTTGAAATTGAGTTGACTACATTTTTACAAGATATTTTGCTAATATTAGCAAAATAAATGGTAAATTTATTTTTATTTTCGGAAAACTTAAAATGGCGCTATCTCGGAAACCAAGCCAGTTAGAGCAAAATGGAGGCCATTTTTGGTTCTTAGAATCTCCATAGTATCGCCGGTCCTCTTCACATGTGTGGACCCTAATGGGCCCTAACTTTGGATCCAAAAAAGTTAACATTCCCGAAAATTTTAAAATGCTCATATCTCGGTAAATATTGCCGACACAACAAAAAGTCCAAAAGCGTTTTTGTAGCTCTCAACACGTAGAACAAGACCGCAAAATAGTCAAAAGCTCTCCGAATAATATTTTTGAAGTTATCGAGATTTTTAATTCTCAAAACCCCAGTGGTCCCCTAAAATCACGTATCTCAAAAACTATGCAAGGTAGAGCGAAACGGACACAAATTTTGAATCAAAAACTATGACGATTTTTAAGGAACTCAACTAGGTCTAGGCCCATCGGGGTCTGGACCTATCGGGTCCGAACCCAATGGGGTCCTTAAATGTGTTTGAACTAAGTTGAAATAAAAAAAAAAAATTCAGTTAACTAATTTTTGACAAAACATTTTTGCTAACTTTACCAAAAAAGTTGTGGGTTCAAATCAGCAAATTTTCATGTAGGTTTACAAGCATTTTTTCCTAACATTACAGTTTTTTTTTTGAGTGAACTGTTTTATCTGTGTATGAGGCATTAGACTGGCATTTTTCTGTATGGCCAAAAAAATTTTTCTTCAATTTTCAAAGTCCGGGCATTTTTTTATTCTACTAGGACTGAAACGGATGTTGTACAAATTTGAGGTCAATCGGATTAAACTAACCCATGGCGTCCGGCGGTCAAAGTTTTGGATTTTTGAAAAATTAAAAAAAAAAATAAAAAATTTAAATTTTTTCGACGCATCATATTTGTTAATTTTGATGCGGTGAGCACGAATATCAAAAAAAAAATTAAAATCGTTCGAACGGTTTTCGAGATATCGCCATTGGAATTTTGCAAAAAATGGCGGTTTTTCCTACGTTCAAAAATTTTTTAAAAAACGTCACAATTTTTTTCCTCGGCCATTTCATAGAGCTTAAGACAATCTTTCACTTAAATCTAATTTGAGCCAAATCCGATTATTTTATCCTGTGGCGCCCATCGGTCAAAGTTTTGGATTTTTGAAAAATTTCCACCAAAAATCCAAAACTTTGACCGAATGGCGCCACGGGATAAAATGATCGGATTTGGCTCAAATTAGATTTAAATGAAAGATTGTCTTAAACTCTATGAAATGGCCGAGGAAAAAAAATTGTGATGTTTTTTAAAAAATTTCTTGA
The DNA here is from genome assembly GCA_963921195.1 of Pegoplata infirma. Lineage (NCBI taxonomy): Eukaryota > Metazoa > Arthropoda > Insecta > Diptera > Anthomyiidae > Pegoplata > Pegoplata infirma. Next base: position 155,087,294 of record OY992537.1, on the reverse strand, counting down.
ACGTAGGAAAAAACCACCATTTTGGGCATTTTTTGGAAAATTTCAAATGGGGATATCACGAAAACCGTTAGACCGATTCAAGAAATTTTATGACATTATTAAGAAAAAAATTCAAAAAAAAAAATTAACTGATCAAGTTTGGTCCATGGAAGCATTTCAAAAGCAAGAAAAGTAAGATCTTTTTATATCACGAATTCCACCAGGGATTTTATAAAATCTGACCGAGGGTCTTCAAATTTGTCATATTTTATGTACACATTTTCAGTTATTTAAATTTAAAAAAAATCGCGATTTTTTTGCGAATTTTATTTTCTTCAAAACATTAAAAAAGTATGATAATTTGAAGCGATGTATCTTCGGAAGTATTTATCTGAATTCTACAATTCAAAAAGCATTCGACTCTAACAAACGTTCTTTTTTTAAAATATTTTTTTAAAAAAGTACGTTATTGATGCAAATGCATTTTTTGATGCATTTTTCAAAACTTTATCCCCCTTCGATTTTTCTAAAACTTGCATAAATCGAAAGAATACAATTTTTTACATAAAACTACAAGCCTCTTTTTTTGGGCCTTCGTTTTTATACCCTCCAACCACAGTATGGGGGTATACTCACTTTGTCATTCCGTGTGTAACGCATCGAAATATCGGTATAGGACCCCACAAAGTATATATTGTATTGATCAGTGATCGATTCTAAGACATTCTAGCGATGTCCGTCCGTCCGTCTGTAGAGGACACGATACAGTCCAAAATAAAAGAGATAGACTTCTGAAGTTTCGCACGAATATGTCTTATATTCCTAGGCAGGCTAAGTTCGAAAATGGGCGAAATCGGACCAAGGGGAAAAAAGTTCCCCTTGGAGAACTAAACCAACCCAAGAAAAACCGCATTTTTTGCAGAGTTTTTTGTACTTTTGGTAAGCAAATGCAACATTCTTATCTCAGAAGAAGTTCAAAATCGCAAGGGTAAGGTGCCCCCTAACGTCTCCCACAACCCCCCCCCCCCCAAAAAAAAGACGCCCCTGGATTTTTTTTACATTTTGGAGGGTATAAAAGATTCGGCACAGCCGAATGTAACACTCTCACTTGTTTTTCATCTGTTTAGCCATTGCAGACTTATTGATTTAAAATTGAGTTGAGTTGAGTTGAGGGTGGGTTGTACAAGCCTAAAAATAAGTAAATTTTCTAGGCAAGTCCATGGCGCTCAGACTTAAAATAGTTCATTGTACCGTACCCTGAAAAGAAAGATTAAGTAAGGGTGATAAAAGGTTGAGAAGAAAAAGATTTAAAATTAATAAAATTTTAATCAAAATATTTAAACCACTTTCCCAACACTTGATGTTTTAAAATTTCATATTAATTTAAATTTAACGTTCTTTTTTAAATGAATTGTAAAAAATGTCTTTATTTTAAATGTCATTTCTAATTCTCTTTTCTTTGTTGTTAAATTCTCTGTGCTTGGGAAATTCATGTCAACCGCTAGTTTTAAGCTCTTTTAGTTTTAATAAAATTTACTCTTGTTTAATAACCTAGCAAAAACTTGCATTACCAAGTAATGAAATGTGTAATGGGAAATTCAAAAGTTATAACTACTTCTGATTCGAATTACCTTTCCCATTACATTTACAAGCAAATGTGCCAAATGTAATGATTATCAAACCAGTATTAATAACTAATTACATATATGTATACTTATAGGTAATGAAAAAATTATTTAAAAAAAAAAAATTTTAAAAATAAAAAAATATTTAATTTTATTTTATTTTTATTCAAAATAATGTACAGTGAGTCAAAAAGTGAAAATCTAGTTCTGAATTTTTTTATTTTATTATAATGACTTATGTAAGTCATTATTAATAAGTCCTTATTTTTCATTTCAAAATAATGCTAAAGGTAATTTTCTGTCATTACCAAGTAATTCGAATGGTAATGATGTGTCATTACCAAGTTTTTGCTGGGAACCCGAAAAACACACATAGTTTGATTTATAGTGCGAATAAAAAGTCCTGAAAAATAAATAAATAACTAAAAAATAATAAGTTTGCCAACCCAAAAATTTTATTCCGGCAAACGTTTCCGTAAAAAATCTTACGAAAATACATCTCCTTTCGTGATTTTTTTAAAAACTGCTTATGAGATTTTTCCATACAAAAAATGAAACTTTGAAATATTTGTCCAATAAAGTACGAACAATTTTCGAATTTTTGAGCCGGACCTTTAAAAAATGTTGTTTTAAATATGTTTATTCTAGCTAGAGGTTATATTTCCCTTACAAATTAAAACTATGATATTTTTATAGAATAATTTTCAAGAAAATTTTCGTATTCTAATTCTCAATGGGAGTAGATGCGAATATGTATTAATATTTCAGTTTGAACATTAGCAATTTGCTATTTAAATTCCCTTTGCCACTTGAAGTAAATCGGGTTTTTATATTTGCTAAATAATCTTGACAATGGAATCTGACAAATTATAGAACACGTGTCGATTAAGTCTTGAAAAAATTACCAACTTAAATAAATTTAAAACAGAAAAATAATGCTTAGTAATGGGATTCTACCCGGTAATTACCCGATGCATTGGTAACTTTTTTTAGAAACAAGTAATTTTTTTACCTTTTTTAGAAAAAAGTACTTTTTTTTAGAAAAAGATACTTTAAAAAAAAAAAAATACTTTTTTCTAAAAAGTTGTAAAACAATTTTTGGAAATATGGCAACAACAAACATTTGTGTCTAAAAATATATATCATGTCTGGCAATTTTGCAAAATAAGAAAAAATAAAACTACACAGAAACAAACGAATTGTTATATTGATCCTCAAATTTGTGAATACAATTAATTGTTTCACTGAAAGTGCTCCTGTACGGAAATTTGTAATATCCATAAACGTTTGTAAATTTTGATTGTTGAATTTTTTTTTTGTTTTCCCGTTTCCTGGGAAATTTAAAAGTTTGGGAATGTGAAATGAAAAAGTCCGGGAATATGGATATACAAAAAAAAAATTAAAATGTATGGTAAAATTATATTAATTAAGTGCAAAAACCTTATTTGTAAACATTTATCGTAAGGGGGAAGGTGTCACCCAACACCTACCGCTGAGCACCACCCCCCCCCCACAAAAAAAACACCACTGATTATTTTTTTGTCCAGTTTACATGTTGGAGGGTATAAAAAATTCGGCACAGCCGAATTATTACTCTTACTTGTTTATTTCTCTTATTTTGGTTTACTTTAAAATTTATAAAAAAAAATCGCTAAGAAAATGTTTTTAAGAAAAAATATTTCAATGGCCTTTAGTCACTTTGGCCTCGATATAAAGGAAAAGGCATTTGCCTGGCATTTGCCTGGCACTTCACGAAATTTTACAAAAGAAATTCTTCGTGTTACCCTAGTGTATATCTGTGGCAAAAACCCATAACAACATAAGTCGAGTTATGTCAAAAACGTGTTTTTGCATTGTCAGAATCTCCATATCCATTTTCGTATTGTATCAAATTTTTATGAAAATCGGACCATTGCCTTCTGAGATATTAATTTCAGAACTCCACAACTCATTTTTCTGAAGGAAAAATAAAAATCGTAACAGCATATCTGACTTAAGTTTTTATTCCTTATTTTAAAATCAGCAATCGTTGAAGACGCTAAAATGTATTTCACAGGGATACATAACGGCATATCTCAAAATATGCTTACATTAAAATGTAATTTTGCAAAACGCAATAACAAGATCAATGGTTTTCATCCAATATCTCCATTGTCTTTATATATATCAACCAGTGTTGGCTACCGTTACCCTTTCAATACCGTTTCTGATTAAAACCCCTTTAATATTGACTACCGATACCGTTACCAATACCGAAATAAAAAATGTTAAATACAGTTACGGATAAAAAACCATTACCTTTATTCGGATTTTTACCGGTATTATATCGGTTATGTTTCGGTTGTCTTTATATTACTTATTTTATTTTTTTTTTTGCAAATAAAAAAATAAGTCAAATATTTTTAATGTACGTAAAATAAAAAACAAAATGATCACATTTTACTAAATTATGTGGAAATCGGTTCAACCAATGTTCACATTCGCAATTTACCTAAAAATTTCTGAAGAGAAAAGTGAGTGCCACGTAATTTAAGCATTTTTCAGTGGGAATATAAAAGAAGAGACAAACCTGAATCGCTAAAGTGTAGCTGGCGTTGTCATCCACGCAGGTAAGCTTGGAGAGATATTTCTCTGGAGTAAAATACATAATGAGCCCAAGTCATACAGTCTGAAGAAAAACTTTATCGAAAAATGTGTAAGACAACTTTCAGTTTGAATAAGAAAACTTTTACCAGATTTTTCTTTTAAAATACTTACCTTAACTTAGTACTCTGTCATTAAGTTTTAAGAAATAGCAGATCTTTTTCTGTATTTTTACTGACTCTGTTTTCTGATTTAAAAAAAATCATTTTTGTTCAAATTTTAGCAGATTATTTTGTAATTTTACAAAAAAAAAAATGTTGACATTTTTTTTAATTTTTGTCTAATAAAATTTTTAGTTTTAATAGTTTAATTAAAACTAAAAATTTTTATAATGTGAAAAAATCAGCTGACAATTTTAATAATTTTAAAGAAATTGTCCAGTTTGTAAGAAAATTTTCTTGAACAAAAAATTACAAAAAAATTTATTTAACAAAAATTTTAAAAGTTTATTGAAAAACTTCTCTTCTTTTATAACAGTTTTTTTTTTTTGAAAAAAAAGTATTTTTTACTTAAATAAAATAAAATTTCGATGTTCAGGCTGTTTATCTAAAATCAGAAGATTTTTCAACTTAAATCAGCAGATTTATCTGCGGTCTCGACAGATTTTTCTGAAGACTCTACATGGTTTCTCCAGACAGAAATTTAGCAAACCGCGTCAGTTAAAATCAGAAGATTTCTTAAATGGCTCAAAATGCAGATATTTCTGCTGTTTGGACAGAGACATCTTATAAACACGTAAAAAACCCAATAATTTAATTGTTGAATTACAATATTGCGTGAATGTTTTAATTAAATTCTGAGTTAATTAATAGTATTAAATAATTCCTTTACCGTTACCGATAAAAAAATATGTAATACCAATACCGTTACCAATACCGTTATCCGTTTCGGTTGCCAACCCTGATATCAACTTTTAAAGTAGCGAAGGTTGTGTCGATAAAAATGATTGAGCTATTTATGTACATGCACAAAATGCTCAAATCTTAAAACCCATTTTTGGTATTTGAAATTAAAGCTTAAAAATGCTCTATTGAAAAGTAGTATTAAAACACTTATGCACTTATTCCTTTTTGCCACAGATATACTATTTTAGGCTTTACAAATGGCAATCTAATGATTTCTCTGCATTTCGAAGATTTTTGAGACCCAGTAAAATTTTTTTAATATATTCTTCTTCTTGAATATATTCTTCGGTAATCACAACAAAATTTTTTTGTGTAATATTATTTTTCAAAAAATTTACTTGCTCTGAAAAACGATTGCTTTCGGGACAATTTCAAACAAAAATCATTGATTCTGGAATGTTAAGTATAATCGGTTGCAGGGTAATATGATGCGTTCTGGAACCGATTATTTGGAACAGAGAATTTTGCTGGGGAGTGTTACATTCGGCTGTTCCACATTTTTTTTTTTTACCAAAATGAAAAAAAATTTCGGGGCGATTTTTGGCGGAGCACAGATTCTTATTCACAAAATCAGTCCATTTATCGCGAAAGGGAAGCTTTCCTCGCTTGAATGTCTTAGAATTTTATTTACTTATGTTGATGTTTTATGAAAATAGAGTGACTATTTGGCAATTTTTGGTAAATCGCAGACTATTGCCGATTTTGTACCCTACAATTCTGGCAACCTTGAATATATATTTTTCCAACACTTTTCACTCACTCATATTATTCTTTATGTGTGTGTAATACATACTGTGTATGTTCAAAATACACACATGTATAAACTAATACTACAGTCACTTCTGCCACTAGTTTAGTATTGAATTATTTATATGAGTCTGTGTGTGTATTTACAGGGCTTATATTATAAGCCTTTACAATTTTTGATTACCATTTGCTGAATGAAAGCCACATTCGTTTATTCACCAATATATAAAAACCGCATTTGTTTTGCACAGATAAAACTACAAAGCATGTAAAATAGATTTCTCATTTTCATTGGGTTTTTTACTAACAACTTACAAACGAATTCCATAATTATTAAATTATATATAAGCCGTCTGTAATAAAGTAGCAGTGTTATTTTCGACTTTGGAGTTGTGCTATTGTGAAGCAATCTTTTGTACTGTATAGAAAGAACTTATTTTACCCTCCACTTATTATTAATGGTAGAGGGTAGGTATATGTATATAAATTTGTCACTCCTTTTGTAAATCATCCAAATATCAGTCTGGTACCCCATAACAATGTATATCGTGAACCTATATTCAAAATATGCCAACTCAAATTTGACCGAAATGAGTTTCCGATGACAAGTAGCTCCCCTATACAATACCTCTCTGTGATAAAAATTTCAGAGCAAACAAATAATTTGTTGTCGTTTTACATCCATTTTTGTTTTTCTGCTATCTCAAAGTACATATTTGTTTTATTGAAAATAAATGCCAACTCCCATTGTAAATTTACAAAAATTTTAATAAAATTAGACCACATATCTTATTGCATTTGCCATGCTGAACACGAATCTTGTAAAGATTTTGATATCTAATGGCTAGTTTTCTAGATATTGCCATTTTGAAAATATCGGTAAATAGTGTTTGCAAAAAAAAATTGCTTATATTTCTGTAACTTTCAAACTATTAATCAGATCGACACATTATGAGTGGGGGCAAATAAAATCAATGATATAAGCTTTCAAAACAGTTAGTTTGGAGTGACCCTATTACAATACAGCGTGAGTTACAGACTGCCAAAGTTAAGCACCCTGAATTTAAAAGGCTTTCGGAGCTAGTAACTTTTAAAAATATGCAAAAATTTTTTATTGTTTTTCAGTTTTTGCAATTACCTTACTAAGGATAACAAAAACCCAAAAAAAACAAATAATGAAAATTTTTCCAAAAAAAAATGTATTTTTATTTTCCGACAAAATATGCCAACTCTAAAAAATATTTGTTTTTTGACATAGTAATAAATTCCATCTCTGAAAAATACGCAAACAAATACAAAATATACAATTTTTGACATAGGTAAAAATTATTTAGAATATTTAAACCATCCCAGGCAGAAACTGCCAACCGTTCCACAGAAAAAGTCCCGGCAAAGCACTTTATTTTTTATGTATAAGGTAGTATGAAAAAAAGTGCTTTGCAAGCGCTTTGTCAATGTTTTCTATTTAAATCCGTTCAAAGTATAATTTGTAATTAAAATATATTAATTTTCATAACAATTGGTATATTTTTCATTTGCCTGCAGGATAAGTTATTGTCTCCCTGGTGTCACCCTCCGATCTTCATGAAATTTGAATATGTTGTTAAGAACGAAAATTAATTCGACACGTATTTTTTTTTAGCGGCCCAAACTCATTTTTAGGTGGGGTCGATTTAAATGGGGGGAAATTGACCTTTTAAATTTTTTTATAATTTACGCCTATTTAAACAAAATTAATATAGGCATGTGTAGTATCAGAATAAAGGTATTAAAAATACCTATCTCGTGGTGCTAAGAACGGGCCAAAGAAGCTAATATTTTTCGACTTATTAACAAAAATGTCCTAAAATTTTGGTATTTTACTCAATATGACAAAAAGTTGTGCATGTTTGGTCACGTTCTTAGCACACGTAGATAGGTTTTCCAAACCCTTTCATTTGGTATGTAACATGACTAGGTTTCTTTGCATAATATAGAAACCTAGGAGATAAACGAAAAAAACTGAAAAATGGCCTTGTCTTCCCCCTCCTTTTTACCCCCTAAATATGAATTTGGGCCGCTAAAAAAAAAATACGTATCGCTTTATTTTTTCTGGTCTACAAAATAAAACAAATTCCATAAAGATCCGCGGGTGACACTAGGGAGACTTCCCTTGTCTTTTGTGAGGAAGTGTCTTAAACTCCGGATACATCACATGTGAAATGTCACTGGGTCTATCCCTTTGGAACACGACACGTTTCGATTCAATACATCACTTTTTTCGGGAATTTTGCTAAAAGGTTAATCTAGGACTATTATTTCGGCTAGTTTCAAACATAAGCATAAACTCAATATACACGGTACCACAGAGTAGTGTAGGGTATAAAAATAAAGCCAAAAAAACTTGTGTCTGGGACTCGAAAAACTTTTAAACATTTTTCCGGGACTTAGAAAATATTTCAAAGTGTGTCCAAAATTTTTTTATCCTAATAAATTAGTCAATCAATTTTTTATCCTAATTTAATAAATTTCTTTATTCAAATAAACACCAAAAACAGTTGTGTCTTCGGGACTTATACATCCCATTTTTATACCCTCCAACCACAGTATGGGGGTATACACACTTTGTCATTCCGTGTGTAACGCATCGAAATATCGGTCTAGGACCCCATAAATTATATATTTTATTGATCAGTGATCGATTCTAAGACATTCTAGCGATGTCCGTCCGTCCGTCCGTCCGTCTGTAGAGGACATGATACAGTCCAAAATAATAGAGCTAGACTTCCGAAGTTTGGCACGAATATGTCTCATATTCCTAGGCATGTTAAGTTCGGAAATGGGCAAAATCGGTCCAAGGGGAAACAAGTTCCCTCTTGGAGAACTAAACCAACCCAAGAAAAACCGCATTTTTTGCACAGTTTATTGTACTTTTGCTAAGCAAATGCAACTTTTTTATCTCAGAAGAAGTTCAAAATCGCAAGGAGAAGGTGCCCCCTAACGTTTTTTACTAGTTTCATATAATCCAGTTATTATGATCATCAGAAAAACTTTTAATGTCAAATTTATTCAGTTAATAGTCAATAGAACTCTATATGTGAAAATTATTAACAGATCGCAGCCGCCAAGGATTGAACCCATGATCTGTAATGTTTTTGCTATTAAATAAAAATAAATAAAAACAGCCGAGTGTATTGTTAATTTTACAGAAGTATTTAGTTATCCTGTTTTGTTTTCAAAATTTGAACTAAAAAAAAACTTGGAAATTTTATTCTTGGAAAACAGTATAACTTAAAAAAAAAAACTTAAAAAAATTTCTTAAGTTTTTTCATGCAGATTTTTCTGTTGTCTCGACAGATTTATTTACTGATTTCACCTAGATAATCAAGACAGATATTTATCAAGCTGAGTCTGCTAAAATTAAAAGATTTCTAATGTGACTCAAAATGGATGTATTTTAAGCAGATTTTTCTGCAAATTGGGAAGAGGATTTATTTTGGGTGTAGGTTAAACCTAGTGCCATCACAAATGGTTTCTAATATTTCTTATCATTTGAAATTCTATTCCTCTTGTTTCACGATTCATCCACTTACCATAGCACATTTTGTAAGTGGTCTTCAGGTATAGACAGGTTAGCCGTTCTTGTGCCGCCTTTGGGTTTTTACACACAGAAAAATAAATTTCCAATCGAATTTTTTAGTAGTATCAACTCATAATTCGGTTGTCGCTATCATTTTTTGGTGTGACAACCGAATTTTGTTGTTGTATCAAATAAATATCTGCTGTATCAACCTAATTTTAGTTGATACTTCCGATATTCAATTGAGACGACCTATATGTAAATGTCTCAACCGATGTTTAGTTGTATTAACTGAATTTCAGTTGGATATTTAAAAAATTGTTTTCTATGTGTAGTCGAAGGACTGTCAGGTGATTTCGTCTGCAGGTTTCCTCATCGTGCGAACCAAACATTTAAAATGTCGAGATCCTTTGGAGTTTAGAAGGTTCTATAGATTGATATTGGAGAATGAAAATTTAAATGAAGTTATGTTGGCTATGTTTTATTGTATAGAGAACAATGTTCACTTTAAAATGTTTAAATATTTTTTTAGTACTTATCCACAAATATGCAAGGCACATGCATATATGTATGTTTAATACATAAAATGCATCCAAAGGAATAAAACACACACATACACAGGAACTTTAATGTTTTAATTACTCAAAAAAAATATTTTTATACATTCACATGTTAATATCACATGCACTTAAAATACTCGCACCTAGATTTATATTAAAAGTTTTTAATAGGGTGTCCAAGATATTTTGTGATAAATCAAAGCCATCACAAAGTTTTTTTTTATTAACCCATTTTAGTTTGGGGTTTAAATAAAACTGTAATTTTTAAACATTTCATTTTTTTTTATACCTTCAACCATAGTATGGGGGTATAATTACTTTATAATTCCGTATGTAACGCATCGAAATATTGGTCGGGGAACCCATAAAGTGCTTTAAATTTAAAAGGGAGCTTTTTATTTCAAACGTACCACTAAAACAAAATGTTGTTGGATTAAAGTCTTACGAAGCTTATTGCCCTGTATGAAACTAAGTAATCGTGTAACAAAAGATTTAGTTTTTCGGAAAAATGGGCGAGGTGGGCGTGTTTAAACATTATAAAATTGATTAATTTTTGCATGACATCGCTATGACAGTTTAACCAATTGGCAAGATAAATACATTTGCACTTTATACTTTGGTCTACCCTAATGTGTTATATGGCTGCATACTTAGTTGTCGTACTAACTACATATTAAGATATAAAATAGAAATACTTACACATTGTTTATTTTTTTAATTCCTTTGCAGAGCTTACATTCTTATCCCGCTAGCTACAACTGATGTTATGCCGATGTTCTTATGTACATTAACTCGTATGTTTGTATAGTCGCTTTTTATTTTCTCTATGGATGAAGTTACGTTGGCAACATTAACATTAACCACACCACTGACACTACCGGAAGCCACATCTAGCATTAATTTCAATGTCTTGAAGTACTCACACTTACTCTATGTGTATATAGAACAACTAAAACTACTACTTCTTTTAAGCTGAAGCTGAAGTATTCATCCGGCGCCTAAGAACCAACTAATTTAACCGTAGTTCGCTCTAGTGGATTTTACTAACGTATACATTTCGTATAGACTGCAATGGAGCAACATAAATGCTGCGTAAGCGTGTTACTGGGCCTTATAATTCTACTAATGGGCTCGGGAGATGACAGTTGGGACAGAAGGAGAAGCAGTATGCAGGTGTTTGCACAAGGTATGAATGCATAAAAATTTCCCAGTGTTTGTATATATTATAATATATACCCTACACCACTTTGAGGGACAGGGTATATTGAGTTTGGGCTGATGTTTGTAATTAACCAAAATATTGGTTCTAGATTGATTCAGTATACCGATCGACTCAGAAATTCTTTTTGAGTCGATTTATTAAACGGTGTAAACTAGAGATGGACGCGTGAGTGATTTTTGACTCACACTCACTCACGCTCACGACAAGAATTTTTGAATCACAAACACTCACTCACAATCACTCACAATCTTGTGTGAGTGTACTCACGTTTACTCACACTCACGAAACTCTTATTTTTACAACAAAAAATTAAAAAACAAAAATTTCAAAAATCTTACAAAATTTTAAGCAAAATTTAAATTTAAGCCGAAATTTTACAATTTTTTTCTGCTTTTTTTGGACGAAATCTTAAGTTTAGCCAAATTTTTAAGTTTTTTTGTTGCTTTTTTTGGTAAGAAAGGAAATATAAAGAGAAAATAAATCACGCAAACTTACGCAAAAAAATCGACTCACGCAAAAATCCTACTCACGCACCCTCACTCACGCAATGCTTTTCCTAGTCATACTCACTTACTCACAATCATGTGAGTAAAATTGAATTCAGTCACACTTACGCGAGAATCACGTAAATCACGCTCTAATCTGCTCATGTGCCCATCTCTAGTGTAAACACCAAATATGAAGAAATTTTCAATAGATTGATATGAAATTTGAAACTTAAGGACGAATCATATTGAAAATGGAAATCATAGGTCTATGCTTCAATCTAACCCCCATACAAACTTCCTCTTGAAATTTGGCTCAAGATACTCAAACAACCGTAGACAGTCAATACTAAAAATAAACCGAATGATATACGTCTGAACGAAGAAGTCAAATGGACTACAAACAAGTGCACTTACAGTTTTTCAATTCGTGATCCTGTTTCCTTTAAAAAGGACTTCGAAGTTTTAAAGATTTACATTTTGTAAAATATTTTTAATATATTTTTATTTGTCTTATAATGTCATTGATGGAAAATGAAAGAGGAAATCTTCGCTAATTTTTCCATTTTTTATTTTTCCCTAGGACAAGTTCAAATATTTCAAATTAAAAAAATAAATAAATCCTCTAAAACTTAGAAGTTCATGATCAAGAAATGAAAACTGTAACTGCAGTCCAACGATAAGACTAGTTTCACTACATTTAGGCTCTGGTATCCAGTTCGTGTTCAATTACTCTTTTTTCTGTTTTACGGACGGTGTAATAGCAATCGGATCAGTTCTACTTGTAGTCCCCATGCAAACCAACCCCCAGCATACCTGAATTTTTGCCATAAATAGACAGCTTAACCTATATGTCAAAAAAGTATTACCTATGGGTGTTAAAGGAAAGCTGATCTCGATACTGCAAAAAATTCAATTTTAATTCAAAATGGCGGATCCAAAATGGCGAACATGATTTCGTAATTATTTTCTTATTGCATTTAATATAACCATTCTTGATGTATTTGGGATCGTTAATAACGAATATGGGTTAAGACTTTTTAAATTTAAAATGGCGGATCTAATTTAAATTTAAATTTAAAATTTTTTATATGTTGTCTGTTTTGGCCAAAAAAATCGATTTTGATGATTTTTCGGATGTAAAAACTGATTTTGGAATTAAAGATTTAAAATTCAATATGGCGGATATTCTTGTGAAATGCTTAGCGAATTGTACTTAAATTAATCATTATCAATGTATTTAGAGTCAATAATTACGAATATGAGCTCAGATATTTTAAATTCAAACTGCCCGAGTAAAAAAATTGATATGACACAATATATAATTTAATATGGGTTCGTGTCTATTTTGATATAATCTTATACGAAAAATGGTTTCATAAGATTTGATCGAATAATATCTAATAATATCAGTTTATATAACTTTATATCGACTTTGATACGAGTTTTGGTCTAATCCAATGATATAAAATTATATCCAATTATATTAAAATTTATACAATTTTATAAATCGGATGTTTTTTTAAGTTTTTAATAAAAAGTTGAAAAACTAAAATAATAAAAATAAGTTGTTCTTGAAAAAAACTTAGAAAAATTTCAAAAAATGAAGTCATGATAAATTTTATATAAAACACTTAGAAAATATTTTCAAAAAAAATTGTCCTTGGAAAAATTTAGAAAATTTTAAAAAAATGGAGTCATAAAATTTTATATAAAACACTTAGAAAATATTTGCGATAAAAAAAATGTTCCTTGAAAAAAACTTAGAAAAAATTTAAAAGATGGAGTCATATAAAATTTTATATAAAACACTTAGAAAATATTCGTGATAAAAAAGTGGTGCTATAAAACACTTAGAAAATATTCGTGATAAAAAGTGGTGCTTGGAGGAAAAATCTTAGAAAAATAAAAAAATATGAAGTCATATGAAATTTTATATAAAACACTTTGAAAATATTTGCGATAAAAATATATTCTTGGAAAAAACTTAAAAAAATTTAAAAATAATGGAGGCATATAAAATTTTATATAAAACACTTAGTTATTTAAAATGATGCATGGGGCCAGATGTTACAACATATAGTTATGTATGGCGATATCTTAAAAAAATCCCACATCAAAATTTATTATATAAACTTATCTTGCAATACATAGTGTCACACATGATCATATATGAAATAATATGACTATATAAAAGTATATAAGATCATATTAAATTATTTTTACTCGGGTGGCGGATCCAAAATGGCTACAAATAATATATTAAGTTTTTTCTATGTTGTCTGTTTTGGACAAAAACTTTGATTTTGATGGTTTTTCGGATGCCAAATCTGATTTTTCAAATATTCGAAATTCAAAATGGTGAATCCAATATGGCGGACAAGATATTTAAATTATTGATTACTGTTTCAAAATATCACTTGGAAATGATTGCGCAACGTTAATCACAAATACGAACTCAGATTTTTTAAAATCAAAATGGCGGATACAAAATAAAATAGTACACAGCTTTTTTAAAAAATGTAGTATGTTTACATTCCTAAGTTTTTATCAAGGTTGGCAATCGAAACGAATAACGGTATCGATATCGGTATTGGTATCGTTTTTTTATTTATTTCGGTATCGGTATCGTTTACGGTATTTGAGTTGAATCGGTTACGGTATTACCGATACCGAAACGTCAATACCGGTACGTACCGGTATTATCGAAAAAATGCTAAAAATATAAAAAAAAAACGTATAAAAACTTTAAAAAAATTTGTAAAAACAAGTAGAAAAGTTAAATTCGACTTGGACGAATCCAATACCCTCCACAATGCCCTTCTAAAGTGATAGTTAATTTTCTAACGTGAATCAAATTAACAATTTTGATTAGAAATATTTTATTTTGAGTAAAAAACTTTTTTTAGTCTTTTTTGAAAAAAAAAATAAATCGATTGTAAGTTTTTTTTTTGTTTTAGTATAAAAATTTTTTTGAGTGACAAGAATATTTTGTAAAATATTTTCGTGACTCATCAATTTTTTTAAAGCTGGTTTACCGGTTTTTTCAACAAGTGAATTTAAGGTGAAACCAATCTGAAATTCACGGTTTTCATAATAACTTTTGAACCACTAGACCGATTTGGCTGAAATTCAACACGAACCAGGCCAGGGGAACGGCAAATATATATGCCAAGCTTCAGCATCCTCAGGATTGAATTTCGAAAGTAAGCGTGTTTTTTTATCTAAAAAAATTCTCGAAAAACCGTTGCCGAAATTCAGTCTTTTGCTCATAAGTTTTGCTGGACATTTTCCAATGTTTTTAGTACATAAATATAAGGCCGTATCGGTTTTTACCTCCTTTTTTGTTCGATCTGAAAAGGGTCCAATAAGTTTCTATTGGGTGTCAAAATGACTCCGTAAAATATATTTCCCTCCCGCATCGCGGTTAAAGTAAAAACCCCAAAAAATTACATATTTCATCTTATTTCTAGGAAACCAGGTCTTTTTTTGTGTTATCTATTTGGAAAAATAGGTATTCCCTGTCTAGACAAGATCACATTCAAAAATATTGCAAACAATTTTTTTCGCGAATTATGGGACTTTTATGGACGATTTCTACGAGTTAAGCCACTTCAAAAAATTATACTATGTCGGAAAACCTCCTGCTAGTATTCCAAATGCCTTCCCCGAAGTCCTGTATATATCAAAAAAATCCTTGGACAACCACATCACGGATTAAATAAAAACCCCAAAAAAACTATACTATACAAAAGGGGTCCAGAATGTTTCTATTGGGAGTCAAAATGAATCCATAAAAATTTCGTGAAAATCAATAATTTTCTTTTGCTCTCGCATCGTGATTGAAGTGGCTTTTTTAATTTTTATTTAATTCACGATGTGGGTGCCAAATTTTTTTTTTGATTTTTATGAGACTTCGGTGAGGCATTTGGAGTACGATTTTTCATTTACAAAAACCAAAAAATTTACAAACTTTCTATTATTTTTTTTTTTGTAAAAAAATATGGTTTTTAAGAAAAACCGTTTCAATACCGGTACGTACCGATACCGAAGGAAAAGGTTTTTGGATACCGGTATCCGATACCAAAACTGAGTTTCGGTATTGGTATTGGTACCGGTATCCAATTTAAAGGGTTTTAAAACGGATAACGGTATTGAAAAGGTATCGATTGCCAACATTGGTTTTTATAAATCCCTCTTAATGTTTAGCACTAGAGATGGACGCTGGTCACTTGAATTACGTGTGATCGAAAGTGATAGTGATTCATATTTTTTGTTCGTGAGTGATAAGCAGGGGCAGGACCTTCACGCACTAAAAACTATGTTTTAGGCGCCTAAAATATGCACTAAAAATTTGGAAATATGCACTAAAAACTAAAAAAATATGCACTTAAAATTAAAAAAAAATTCACATTTTTGCAAAAAAAAATAAGTTAAAAAAATAAAATATTTTTGTAATTTGTACTTTTTTGGCTTTAATAATTAAAAAATAAGCAAAATAATTAAGAAAGTATTTGACCTCAAAAAAAATGTGAGACTTGCACAATCAAAAACAATGGACAAATAAGCTAAAGCTGAAGTTTTATCAGCTGAAAATAGCAAAATACTACCAAAATATGCATTATTCGCAAAATATGCAAAAATATGCAATAACGAATCGATGCCATTTTATAGCAAATTCTTTGATTTGCAAAGATATTTGGTTTATACGGTTCTAAGACAAATAGGAAAAAACATGCATTTGCGTGACTGATTCATAGTGAGTGCCATTTTTCTGCGTGAGTCAAAATTATTCAATTGTATTGTTTTAGATGTAATTAAAGTTTTTATAATTTTTTTCGTGTTTAAAATGTTTAACGTGAGTCATACGTGAGTGCTATTTTGTTTATTGTGAGTAAGTGTGAGAAAAAAACGATTGAGTAAATTATGTTTTTTTTGAGTGAGCGTGTGTTAATGTGAGTCAAAATTCACTCACATGCCTATCTCCAGTTATCATGTCAATGATGTCAAAGTGGGAAATTTTTTATTATAAATTAATAAAAAATAGAGTATCAAAAAATTTTCAATCTCCATTTAAGGGCATTTCTAAACGTCATATTTTGTTTATTGCCTCTATGTCAAACGTTTATAAACGGCCACACAGGGTCGCAAAAAATGTGAATTGAATTCATAGTCAGAGACAGATTTTAATTCGAGGGTTGTCAATGTCGTTTGGACTTTTTTGGACTTCGGTGTTGAAAAAAGGTGGATTTTTAGAAAAGTATGAATTATAATTTATTAAAAAAAATATATACTTATAGCCAGTGTTGCCATTTTAGCCATTTTCCGGCTAGATTTAGCTCCTTTTGAACTCGTTTAGCCGGAAAAAAATGTATTTAGCTCTTAGCCGTTTTTTTAGCCATTTTCGAAATTATTTTAGCAGTTTTTTAGCCATTTTTGAGTTTTTTGATTTAAAAGTAGTTTTTTTTGTATTTTTTATACTAAAATAAAGAATTGATTTGTTTTTTGTTAGTACAGATCAAGCAAAGGCTCCAACTTTATTTAATATAAAGGTTAAAGTTAAAAAATGTGTAAGAAAATTTAATTTTTAAAAATTACAGACATTTCTGGTATTCCCGTACCAGTTTCAAACACTCCAGTTATAGTATTATCATCAGCAGGATTTTTAATCGGTTTATTTTGTTAATAGGTACTTGTTTTTCATATATCTTAATTTTAAATAATCCCAGTCTGGTATCGAACCACGGTTATTTTTGTCATATTCATGCCATTAACATTATACTAAATCTTATACGATCTAGCGAGGCCCGTTTCTCTGTTAAAAATACGCTAACGTTCGAAACTCAACTTAAAGACGGGTTGGTTAATCTTGGCATATATATTTTTGCCATTCTTCTCGTCAGGTTTCAGCGAAAACGGTCCCTGGAGTAAAAAGTTTTACCCAGAATTCACGTGTTGCAAATGCGCTAATTATGCGCTTTTATCATTACAAAAAATAAAATAAACTAAAAAAAAATTGCGAACTCAAAAAAAAAGAAAAATATTTGCACTAAATAAAAAATTTTACTTATTTCTTTTAAACCAAAAAAAAAAATAAAAAAAAAAATCTTTTACTCACAAAATTTTTTTCTAGTCAAAAAAATTTTTTTTTTTTTTTTTTGCATTAAAAAAATGTAAATCATTGGAAAAGTTTTTTGGACTCTAGTTTTTATCTAGAATAAGTCAAAACCGTACAAAATGTATAACAATAGATCTCTTTATTTAATTTTATGCGTAAAAATTAAACAAAATATAAATTTACAATAGTTTTTCTTAAAAAAGTAAAATATTTATTTTAGCCGTTTTTTAGCCATTTTTTAGCCGTTTTTTAGCCGTTTTTTCGAATGAATTTAGCCGTTTTTGACTGCCAAGTTCTGGCAACACTGCTTATAGCTTACTTTTTGGCCGTTTAGGTCATGTGTTTGACAAGCAGGTATGGCTTTAGGAGAACCTCACAGTAAATTTGAAAAATATTGTGATGGAGTAAAAAAAACTAATTTGTTTTATAAATTAAAAATATAAAAAATTCTCAAACTTTGGCTTTAACCTCATGCAAAAAAAAAAACTTTAAGCTTCAATAAAAATATATTAAAATTCACGACTTTCTGGATAAATATTTTTAAATATGGGTTGTCTTACAACACAGTGCAACCTACCATTATTTATAACCTTATTAAATCTGAATATAATTGGGTCTTTTAAGGACTTAATTACTATAGAAAATTTCGACCGATATTCATTTAAATCTGTCTGTAGACAACAAAAATAAGTAAATTTTGCTCTTATTTGTTTTTGTGTGTTTTGTAAACTAATAAAAGATCCAATCGGTTCATGTTAACCATTAATATCCTACTAGTTCCGCAAGGAACCAACCAAAAAAATTGTTAACTTTGTTAAACAAATTTTGTTGAAACTTCCTTCTGTGACTTAAACAATGTTTATTGATACAATATCTTACATTTTCGCCTTTCACCACTTAGAAGCACCTTTTGTTGGCACCCGTATGCTCATCAGAGTGTCCCAACCTCAAAAAACCAAAAAATTTGGTGAAATTACGAATTTTCGAAAAATCATTTTTTGTTTTAAAAACGTTGAATCGACCCGTTGAATCGAAATATTTCCGTGAACTTTTTAAATTTTCAGAATGTTTAAAACAAAAGAAATGTGTTACAAAAAGACGTTGGCAAAATTTTGATCTTCGGGGGCCAGGTTGATTCGCAAGGGTCCAACCAGGTTTTCTTCACATAACTCAGGTAAATTTAAGCTATAAACTAAGTCGTACAACAAAGGTTGTTTAGAATTGAGAGTTTAATAGCATATATTTTTTTCGGCTCAAAAAAAAAAGTCAGGATATTAAGGGTTAAGACTTGTGATCCATTTTCTGGAAGCACTGGTGTAGGGTATCATATGGTCGGTCTTGACCGACTAAAATTTTCCTACTTGTTTTATTTGTGCATGTGACTCGCTGCACAATTTTAGTAGTGTGTATGTCTGTTGTAGCATTTTGTTTTTCTTTTTGCATCCTGGGAATTTTTTCTATCCACTGAATTTTAATTTGAAAATGTGTGGGTAAATATTTAGCATTGTACATATTTTGTTGTTTTGAGTCCTTTATCCAGCAAAGTTGAATAAGTTAGGCTTTTCATTCCATTTGTAGCACCTACAAAAAATAATTTTCTTATTATTTATTAAAGACTTGTTATGTTATTCCACTTTATTCGCGCGTTTGTTAAAAGGCAGCACTTAAATTGAATATTTAAACGTTAAAATTTGATAAAAAAAAATAGGAACGGCTCCCCCTCCTCTTGTATGTTCAAACCAGTAGTGGACACACACACATACGAGGTATATTATTTATAAAAATCTGAGATGTTTACTCAGAGTATGGTAATTTTTCTATAAAAATAATAGGTTTGGTTTTTGCATACCGGATTAAGATTTTTTTTTAGATTTTTTTTTACAATAGGAGTTAATCTTAGGATTTAACTAAATTTATATATCATTCGTTACATTTTGTACAACGCTTATTTTTTTCTGTTTATATTTACTAACTTTGTATTTGCTAACTTTATATTTACTAACTTTATATTTACTAACTTTTATACCCTCCAAAATGTAAAAAAATCCAGGGGCGTCTTTTTTTTGGCGGCGGGGCAACTTTTTCCCCCTTGGTCCGATTTAGCCCATGCCAAACTTCTGAAGTCTAGCTCTTTTATTTTGGACTGTACCGTGTCTTCTACAGACGGACAGACGGACATCGCTAGAATGTCTTTGAATCGATCACTGATCAATAATATATATGGGGGTTTTCGTGTCAACTGACACAACTTTTGAAACAGATATCCTCTGATCGGAATGAAATTTGCACCAAGGTTAGTCCTATTGGATAGTAGTTCAGACACAATTTTTCAACGAGATCGGTAAAGAACTCTCTGAGTTAGAGGGGTCGAAATTTGACATTTTGGCCAAAGAGGTGTATATTCTCATCCATGTAACTTCTTACCTATTGTTTTTAGCAAAATATGTCCAAAATAGTTTAGATAGCTATTTTTTCAGTCTTTCGAAAAAAAATTATAAAAAAAATAAAAAAAAAGTTTTGATTTTTTTTCTTAAAAATCTAAAACTTTTTTGACTTTTTCCTCAAATTGGGCCCTTTTTTTTATCCAAAAGAAAGCTCTGGTCTTTTCCTTTAAGAGCTATGGGGTCGCTTAGTGGGATGCGAGTGGGATATCTATGAAAAAAAAAAAAATTTTAACTTTGGAACACAAAAAACGGTTCTTCAATTTGCACTATTAGGCGTGGAATAGCTAACCAGTTTTCGATTTCGATCCACGATACACCCTAATTTTTATAGGTTCGAAAAAGAAAGCACGAGTCAAAAAATATGGGCGGTGGGGTGGGGCCATATAGCCCCTCATCGGGGTCAAAGTTGGGCGTAAAGAGGTAAAATCCTTAAAAAGCCCCAAAACTGCCCTAGAAACGCCCCTAAAGGGGTGAAATGTGAGACGAACCTCCAATAATTTTCTGCCCCCAACATTTTTCTTGAACATACCTTACCCTTATTTTCACTTCCTAAGGGGGCTCCCATACAAAACATTTTTAAAAAATTGTATCCTACCATTCTAACTTAACCTAAAGTGCCCCAAGTGGAGCCAAATGTATGACCGACCTCCATTATTTTATTAATTCCAACATTTTTTGCAAACATACCTACAATGTATCTTAAACCCTAAAGGTGGTCCCCATACATTTTTTTATTTTTTATAAATTTGTTTTATTAAACCAGCTCCCACCGCCCCTACCGTGCCTCATAGAGAGGCAAAAATTACGATTTTTAGTTACAAACATTTTGTCCGAACATAATAACACCATATCTCCACTCCTTAAGGGGCTCCCATACATTATAAAAACATGTATTTGAAAAAACTACTAAAAAATTAAAAATAAATGTATGGAACCCCCTAAGAGTTGAAAATAAAGGGTAGGTATATTCTGAGAAAATGTTGGAGTTGAAAAAATATTGGGGGTCGGTCATACATTTTACTTCTCTAGGGGCACCCTATGGACAGTTAGAGCGGTAGGAGCAAATTTTAGAAAAATGTCATTTTGTATGGGAGCCCCCTTAGGAAGTGGAAATAGAGGTTAGGTATATTCAAGAAAAATTTTGGGGCGGAAAATTAATAGAGGTCGGTCTCACATTGCACCCCTCCGTGGGCAGTTCTAGAGCAGTTGTGGGACTTTTTGAGGAATTTAACCTCTTTACGCCCAATTTTGACCCCGATGAGAAGCCATATGGCCCCACCCCACCGCCCAAAAAAAATTTTTTTATAATTTTTTTTCGAAAGACAGAAGAAATAGCTATCTAAACTATTTGAGACACATTTTGCTAAAAACAATAGGTAAGAAGTTACATGGATGAGAATAAACACCTCTTTGGCCAAAATGTCTGAAAATTGTTTGAACAACTATCCAGTAGGAATAACCTTGGTGCAAATTTCATCACGATCGGAAGATATCGGTTTCAAAAGTTGTGTAAGTTGACACGAAAACCCCCATATACTTTATGGGGTCCTAGATCGATATTTCGATGCTTTATACACGGAATGACAAAGTGAGTATAATCCCATACTATGGTTGCAGGGTATAACAAATCTGGACTTGACTTGACCTATTTTTTTAACAAAATAAAGTAAATCAAAATCTTAATCTTAATCCGATCTGCAAAAAATAAGCTTGATATCTCAGAATCTAAGACTTTTTGTAACAGAATAATATCTCTGAATCGGGGACTTCGTCTATTAAAAAAAAATTGTGAGAGTCTAATACTTTTTCTATCAGAAAAATGTCTCAGTATCTTAGAACCTTTAAACATTTTCTCAGAGTCTGAGACCTTTTCTAAGACAATTGTCTTAAAATCCTTGATTTTTTTTATAGAACAATGCCTCAGACCCTTTGTCTATCTATAAAAATGACTTAGAAAATGTTTCTGCCTTAGAAAATGTCTCAGAATTTTTAAAATTGCTAAGTCTCAGACAATGATACTCTTTCTATAGGAAAAGCTTAAAATCTTGGAAATTGCATTAAAAATTGTTAACAAGCATTAAGGTCGAAAATTCGTGTAATCTCAGGTGTTTCAGAATCTGATAGTTTTAGTGTATTTTGCGGTCAAGAGGTGTTAAACCCTCTCTTGCTAACAATGCCATTACAGAGGACGAATGAACAAACAAAAATAAAAGTGAAAAAAATTTGTTTGTAATTTGTCGTTTTCCGACTTAAAGGAACGTTTTTTTTTTTTCATTTAGCGGTAAAAAGGGTTTTTTTTATTATCGGGAAATCCTATGACTTTTTATTTGCCAAGAATTTGTTTTAAACCCTTTGAAATGTGTTTCTTAAATAATAATACCATACAAATTAGAAATTATTAAGCGCTTTTTCGAGATAAAAAAAAAAATTAGCATTGTTTGTAACATTATCGTTTTTTCCTCGTCTAACAATTTTCGTACCTTCTGTAAAAAAGTTCAAAATGTTCATGAGCTACAGACGAGGAACTTGATAAGGTACTTATTTGTTAAAATAACTTTTACAAACAAGAGCTGCCCTAACTCGCAGTCAAGCCGCGGTCAAATCCTTGCACAAGAGGTGAGATTTCGAGAGTGTTTGCAGGACATATTCCAGTGAAGTGTCTCAAGAGGGTCATAAAGCAAAATTAAGAAGTCTTGATAAGGTACCATTTGTTCAAATAACTTTTACAAACAAGAGCTACCCTAACTTGCAGTCAAGCCGCGGTCAAATCCTTGCCCAAGAGTTGAGATGTGTTTGCTGGACAGTGTTTGCTGGACACAGTTCAGTGAAGTGTCTCAAGTGGTTCATAAAGCTAATGTAAGAAGCACTGATTACTTTTTTAAAAAAAAAAATTACAAACAAGAGCTACCCTAATTTTTAAACATATGCTGAATAAGGGATTCTACTTTTTTGTTAGTTTTTGTTTTAAAATTTTTTTATGAATATACTTTTGCAAGAATATTTTTCATAATACATTAGCATTAAGCAGAAGTGCATTCATTTTAATATTATAATTTGCATTTTAAACTTTTGTCATGTCCACATGTGCCCAGTTTATTAAAGAAATATATATATTTTTTTTGTCTACAGGCCATAATCAACCAGATGAACCGGAACCTGAGTTTTTATCGCTGCTTCCTAATATTACAGTACCTCAGGGTCGTGATGTATCATTTACTTGTGTCGTCAACAATTTAGGACAATACAAGGTGAGTAGTAAACTTAAGTTAGTGTAACCACCCAATTAATGAAGGTATAAAAACTAGGGATGTCGCGAATAGTGTATTTGGCAATTTAGTGGTTTGAACCGAATATAGCCGATTAGTTTAATTATTTATACCAGTGTTGGCTACCGTTACCCTTTCAATACCGTTACCGATTAAAAACCCTTTAATATTGACTACCGTTACCGTTACCAATACCGAAATAAAAAATTTTAAATACCGTTACCGATTAAAAACCATTACCTTTATTCGGATTTTTACCGGTATTATATCGGTTTTGTTTCGGTTGTCTCAATATTACCTTTTTTAAATTTTTTGGAGATAAAAATCAAATTAAAATATTTTTGATACACGTAAAATAAATCAACAAATTTTTGTTCATTGTAAATCGGATTGTCATTTGGGCAAAAACAATGAAGAAATCTGTCCAACCAATTCGAAATTTACTAAATAATGTGGAAATCCGTCCAACCAATGATCACATTCGCTATTTACCTAAAAACTTCTGAAGAGAAAAGTGAGTGCCACGTAATGAAAGCATTTTTCAGTGGAAATATAAAAGAAGAGACAAACCTGATTCGCTCAAGTTTTGCTGGCGTTGAGAGTCGTACGGTCTGAAGAAAAACTCTGTCGAAAAATCTGTAAAACCAATTTTAGTTTGAATTAAAAAAATTTTACCAGATTTTTCAATTATAATGAATACTTTTAACTTAATTCTCTAACATATTTTGTAAATAAATAGTCGAGCTCGAGGTCTTGGTTTTTATTAAAATATTTAATATTTATTTATTTCCAATATTTCGGTTTTCTTTGAAAACCATCATCAGGGGGGGGGGAGTCTACGATACAAAAAACATAAAAGTGTATAAGTACATATAGGTGTATAATTACAAGAGAAATAATAATGATCACAAACAAAAATATAAAAGCACAATAAAAATAATAATAATAACAACCACACAACCTAACAACAAAACAATATTTCTTACATTTAATGTTGATCACAAAAAAACTTAAAAAATATAGTGTTCTGCTCTCTTCATCGTCTTATTAAATACTAAATTATTGCACTATTTTCTTTTGTTCACTAGGTGGCGATATGCCTGCGCACAGTTTTCGGTATCTCTCCTATAATTTATTTGTTGTTGTTTCTTTATGTTTATTATATTCAACATCTCCAGCATGTATCGTTTTTTGTAATTCAGCGACAGGCAAACACATACTATCATATTTTGTCTTTGTGTGTGTAACATGTAGCACTCTCATACTCAATGCACTTAAAGAAACTTATAGTAAAAATAATAATACATTTAACCATTTAAAAAATAAAAAAGATAATAAATGACATTGGTTAAAATGTCTAGCAATGTAATATTTAGTGAATAGTGACAAATTAAGCATTCTGGTTTACCAAAAAAATGTTCCTTAAACAAGAATTTGCATTAAAATTCTTTATTGATTATTTCTCTAAGTATATTTTAAGCAAGAAGAGAGGAGAAAATTGTGTTTTTTTTGATTTTGTTTAATGAGTGAGAGCATGTAGGTGTTAGAGTAAAAACGCCGCGTAGTGCTTTTGCCTGTCGCTGTTGTAATTGTTTTCACTATGCAGCACTTGTACATTCTCCAAGTTAGGAGAGTGTTTTTTGTCTGCACAGTGGGTTGCCAACGCTGTTTTTTGTACAAAATGTGGGGATCTTGTTTTTTGATCCGACTTATGGGCAGCTAATCTCGTTTTTAATTTATTTTTCGTAGTGCCTACGTATACTTTATTGCACATTTCCATATCATTTCCGCTACAGGGTATTTTATAAATAACATTCGACTTGTCTAATATATGTCTTCCCAAATGGGAAGACATTTCAAAAAACACGGAGATGACTAAAAAACAATTTTTCAATATTTTGAAGTTTTGTATTAAAGATAATCGATATTTTCAATATGACAATAAGATGTATATGCAAAAGAAAGGCCTTCCTATGGGCTCGCCGGCCTCGCCGATAGTGGCAGACATTGTCATGGAAAAACTTTTGGACACCTGTATTGGAAACTTGACTAAAAAACCAAAATTGATAACGAAATATGTGGACGACCTATTTTGTGTAATCGAAGAATGTGCAATAGAAGAAGTAATGACGAATCTGAATAATTTTCACCCTAACATTAAGTTCACAACAGAAAATGAGTGCAATAAAAAACTTCCATATTTGGACACAGTAGTTATAAGAAATAACAACACTCTAAACGTTGACTGGTACCAGAAACCCACTGCCTCGGGTAGAATAATTAATTTTTACTCTAAACACCCAAAGAAAATTATTATTAACACGGCTAACAATTTGATAAAAAGAGTTTTAAATTTAAGCGACGCTGAATTTCAATTAAAAAATATAAGAAAGATAAAAGATATTTTATTGGCGAATAACTTTCCAGCAAAACTGATAAATAAATTAATTAAGGACTACGGAAAATGCAGTAATAACAATGCTAACAAACCACAAGATATAAATATATACAAATCTATTACATATATCCCAGAGTTATCAGAAAGATTTGAGAAGTCGGGCTTATATAATAAAGATAATTTTAAGATTGCACACAAAACTGACAACAATATGGCAAAATTATATAGTAAAACCAAAGATAAAGTACATAAATTAGACAAGTCGAATGTTATTTATAAAATACCCTGTAGCGGAAATGATATGGAAATGTGCAATAAAGTATACGTAGGCACTACGAAAAATAAATTAAAAACGAGATTAGCTGCCCATAAGTCGGATCAAAAAACAAGATCCCCACATTTTGTACAAAAAACAGCGTTGGCAACCCACTGTGCAGACAAAAAACACTCTCCTAACTTGGAGAATGTACAAGTGCTGCATAGTGAAAACAATTACAACAGCGACAGGCAAAAGCACTACGCGGCGTTTTTACTCTAACACCTACATGCTCTCACTCATTAAACAAAATCAAAAAAAACACAATTTTCTCCTCTCTTCTTGCTTAAAATATACTTAGAGAAATAATCAATAAAGAATTTTAATGCAAATTCTTGTTTAAGGAACATTTTTTTGGTAAACCAGAATGCTTAATTTGTCACTATTCACTAAATATTACATTGCTAGACATTTTAACCAATGTCATTTATTATCTTTTTTATTTTTTAAATGGTTAAATGTATTATTATTTTTACTATAAGTTTCTTTAAGTGCATTGAGTATGAGAGTGCTACATGTTACACACACAAAGACAAAATATGATAGTATGTGTTTGCCTGTCGCTGAATTACAAAAAACGATACATGCTGGAGATGTTGAATATAATAAACATAAAGAAACAACAACAAATAAATTATAGGAGAGATACCGAAAACTGTGCGCAGGCATATCGCCACCTAGTGAACAAAAGAAAATAGTGCAATAATTTAGTATTTAATAAGACGATGAAGAGAGCAGAACACTATATTTTTTAAGTTTTTTTGTGATCAACATTAAATGTAAGAAATATTGTTAGGTTGTGTGGTTGTTATTATTATTATTTTTATTGTGCTTTTATATTTTTGTTTGTGATCATTATTATTTCTCTTGTAATTATACACCTATATGTACTTATACACTTTTATGTTTTTTGTATCGTAGACTCCCCCCCCCCCCCTGATGATGGTTTTCAAAGAAAACCGAAATATTGGAAATAAATAAATATTAAATATTTTAATAAAAACCAAGACCTCGAGCTCGACTATTTATTTACAAAATATATTTAACAAAAGGTCGAAATAAAAATCTAAATATTAGTTATTAATTCTCTAACATTAAGTTTTAAAAAATAACGGACATGTTTCTGGGTTTTTACTGACTCTGCTGATTTTAAAAAATATTTTTGTTAAAATTTTGTAATTTTACAAAAAATTTTGCTGGCATTTTTTTTTAATTTTAGTCTAATTCAAACGATTAAGGGCGGATTACTCAATGAAAAGTTACCTGCTAACGGCCGATTTAACGGAGCCTTATGTTAAAATTTGTATGAAAAAGTTAAATTTAACGGAGAGTTATTTTATATCCAGCCTAAAACTAAAAATTAATCATATGTGAAAAAATCAGCTGACTATTTTAATAATTTTACAGTAATTGTCTTGCTTGTAAGAAAATTTTCTTAAAAACTTTTTTTTTTTTTAAAGTTTATTGAAATGAAAAACTTCGCTTTTTTATAACAGTTTTTAACAAAAATGTTTTTTTTTACTTTAATAAAATATAATTTCGATGTTCAGGCTGTTTATTTGAAATCAGAAGATTTTTCAACTTAAATCCGCAGATTTATCTGTGGTCTTGACATATTTTTATGCAGACTCTACCCAGCAGAAATTTTGCTGAACGTTCAGCAGCTTTTGGAAGGGGAACTTGAGTAAAGGAGCGCATCCAATTGCGCTGAATTCATGCATGATTCCCTAAGGCGATGCCCCACTTTAGAGCGCTAGTTGGATACACAGAAACAGCGCTCTTTAGATGCACTGAAATCACGTGTCTTTAGAGCGCTGATTTAAGCAGAATAAAGATGCTGTAAATTCATGTATCTTTTTAGCGCTGATTTAAGCAGATTAAAGATGCAGTGAATTCATGTATCTTTGTAGAGCTGATTTAAGCAGAATAAAGATGCTGTAAATTCAAAGTTAAAATCAAATAACTAAAATTTAAAAAAATATAACAAAAAAATTCATTCGTTTTGCTTTACAAAACTTTATTTATGTGAAACAAAATGAAAAAAAAAAATCGGAAGTGAACATCAAAAAAATATCGGAAATTTTCATTTTCACATTTTTTATGGGATTTTTATTGGGAACAGCGGTCAAAGATGCTATGATTGAAGCGCTCTTTGCAGCGCTGATTAATGCGCAATAATGATGCAGTCAAATCATGTGTCTTTGTCTAAAACTCATGTTTTTTTATTCAAAAAGTGTTAAAAATATTAAAAAGGAAAGCAAGTGTGAAATTTTATCAAAAAATAATTACACATTATAAGTTTTATATAAAAAATCTTAAAAAAAAATTAAAATTTTTTCCCCTTCCTTTTACTGCATCCCTAAGAGCGCTCTTTGGATGCGCTACGGTATGCTATAAACAGATGCTGTGTCGCCAAAATCTCGATTTATTTCTGCTGGGTACCTTGTTTACCCAGACAGAAATTTAGCAAACCGCGTCAGCTAAAACCATCAGATTTCATAAATGGCTCAAAATACAGATTTAACATTTATTTGTTGAATTACAATATTGCGTGAATATTTTAATTAAATTCTGTGTTAATTAATAGTATTAAGTACTTCTATATAATTATATGTTGCAAATGAACAACATTTTTCAGTTTTTTTTGTAATTTTATTAAATAAATTTTGGATTTTGTAAGTGTTTTTAACAAATTTGTGACTTTTTAACATGTTGGGTCAATTTTATTCATAATACCGGTACGTACCGGTATCGTTGTTTCGGTAACGGTTAACCGTTACCTAAATAATCGAAAATACCGTTACCTTTACCGTTACCGATATAAAAAATATGTAATACCAATACCGTTACCGATACCGTTATTCGTTTCGGTTGCCAACCCTGATTTATACGCCTGTATTTTACTTATATAAAAAAAATTTAAAAAAGTACCAGACTTAAAAACAGCAACGCAGTTTTTGACACTTTTTTCTGTTACCTTAACAAATCGAATTTTAATCAAGTGCTCAAGTTTTTTTGTATTGAAAACAAAGCGAAATACAAAAACGTTAGTAAAAAGGGTTTTTTAACAAATTAAAATTTTGCCTATTATTCGGCGAACTGTTGACGAATATTTATTTAACCGAATATTAAAAAATCATGCCAAATACCGAATAGTGACGAATAATCGCGACATCCCTAGTAAAAACGTATAATGAACTGTTTTGTTTATATTTACCTAGGTAAGATTTTTAATTAAAATTAAATAAAGTTTAATTACACTCCTGAAGATTTTGAAAAATTGATGTGACTAGACCCAACCTTATACAGTTAATTGCAATTGTTTTAGTGATCACAAATCTGGTGTCCAAACTTTTCCATCCCATCAAGTTGTTGAGAAATTTAAGGTCAAAGTGAAAAAAAAATCGCCGTTTTGGGCAGTTGTGACAACACGTACACTCATAGAAATATCTTAGTAGAAAAATTAGTAAACCCATTGTAGATCAAGTTTTACAGAATAATGCCGTATTTAACAAAAATTAATGTTGATATCGTTGAATAATCAGTAAAGTTGAATCAACTATTTACAACGCTTATACAGAATTCAATAGATAAATCAAAATAGAAAAAACAACCCTGTTTGTTCATTTTTTTTTTATTATTAACGAGTGACGAGTGATTTGGTAGCAATGTGAATCGTGTTTATCTCTTAAAAAATTATTTTATGTATTTGATTTTTATAAAAATATTTAATATTATAAAAATAAATAAAAATAGGATCTGATTTGTAAATATTTGGTAAGTAAAAAAATACATTGATTACTTTATGTATTCATACTATATTAAAACTTTTTTGTTTTTTTTGAGTGCATAACATGAATAAACGAAGTGTGTGTGAAAATCTTTGTGAAAATCTTCAAATATTGCAGCTTAAAAAGCCAACGATAATACAAAAATATTGTGATTTATGCTTAATAAAAGAATATTAACAAATAACAACAAGTTTTTTTTATTAATAAAATTTCTTATATTAACAAAAATATGAGTTGAATTTACAAAAAATAAGAGTTGATTTACAAAAAAACAAGGTGATCAACTTTTACAAAAACTGACAATAATTTTTATTGAAATCAACATAAATATTTGTAGGGTCAAAATCAACAATGATTTCTGTTGAATTTACAGCGATTTTCTTTGGGAATACAATGATTTTTGGTTGAGTGTAGGATGAACCCGATGTGATATCAATTTAAAAATACGTCGAGGGTAAAGCTTAAACATTACTCTTAATGATGCTGAACTCATTTTGCCAGTCACTTTAAACCTTAGGCCATCAGTTGTCGGCGTACGGACATAACGCCCAAGTGCATATCGCCCAATTTAAAAAAGTCTTTCCACACAAAAAAAATGTGTGTTAGTTGTTGTTGCAAAATTTTTTGGACGATATGGCCATTATTTTTGGGTATTTTAACAATTTTCTTTAAATTAATATAAATTATCAAAAATGTCATATTACCCAAATATCAAAATGTTGAATTTATAAAATGTCATAGCGCCCAAAAAAATAATCATAAAACTCACCAATATTGTTTTTTTTTAAGACAATGTTTCAAAGGTTTTTTGCGTAGCCGGCCTTCGGCAGGGCTTAGGGATTACAAAATCCATGCATTAAACCCACCCTCTCCGCAAAGTAAAGTTTCTAGGCTAGCAAGCCTTAACACTATCAAATTTGTTATGCATCAAAAAGGCCTGATAACCAAAATAGCTTTGGTTTGCAGAGAGGGTGGGTTTAATGCATGGATTATGTAATCCCTAAGCCCGGCCGAAGGCCGGCTACGCAGAAAACCTTTATTACAAAAAAACAAATCATAGAAGTCGTACTTTCGACATTTCGCCCAAAAAAAAATATTTTGTATTTTTTGACAATTTTGTTTTGGGAGAAATAACATTTTTAGACCTTTCATTTTGGGCTTTATGTCGCAGCTTGGGCGATATGACATTTACGGTTTTGGGCGATAAGACCTTGGGCGCTATGTCCGTACGCCTCAGTTGTCATTCAATGATGTCTTATTCCCCAAAAACGATTTTTCCGCTACTTATTACATAAAAATAATAACTTAATGCGAATAGAAAGCCATCTTATACACATTATTACAATTATTCTCCTGGTCACAAATCCAGTATCCAAAATTTTTCATTACATCAGGTTTTTGAAATTTGAAATACAAAAATCGCCTTTTTGGACTATTTAACAACTCATACACAGAAAATAATATCGTATATTTTATTTTAATTAAAAATTTAATTGCTTTTCATTTGAATGTCAATTAAATTTGTATTTAATATAAATAATTGTTTAATTAAATTTTAATTAACATTTTAATTGTTTTTAAATTTAATATTAATTAAAAATATTTAATTAATATAATTAATTGGCTAATTAAATTTTTAGCTTTACTTATTTTTTTTTTTATTATTTGTTTGGTTTTCCGTGGCTGTGCGAGTATGTGGTTTTCTCTAGTGCCCCCCATTTCCAAGTTCTCGGTATTCCCGGGAATACCGGTATTCCCGGTTCTGGTACCGGTTTCCCGGTTCTAGATATATTCCCGGGAATACCGGTATTCCCGGTTCTGATGTTGGTACCGGTTCTCGGAAAATAAAAAAATTCTATACCATAAAATATTTAAATTACACCATTTAATCAGTATTTCAGAAATATTTAGTTGTGTTTGTAAAATTATTAAAAAATCTTGTAACTATATTTTTCTTAAATTCATAAAAAAAATTGGAAATGGTGTTTTTAACATGTTTTGTATTTTTTTGGTAAAAGCGAAGAAAAAATTTTAATTCTACACAATTTTACAAAATATACATACCGGTAGTCCCGGGAATATCGTCAGAACCGGAACCGGGAATACCGGGTATTATTCAAGAACCGGGAAACCGGTACCATTTCCCGGGAATACCGAGAACCGGGAATACCGGTATTCCCGGTACTGACCGTAGGCACTAGTCCACACCAAAAAACAAATATTGTCCGATTTGAGTATAATTTTGTCAAAATATTAGGATAATGATAGGAAGTCCAAATCTATATAAATAAAAATCAATTGTCGTTCGTTGGTAACCGCATCAGTTGAGAACGGCTGGACCGATTTGGACAATTTTTTTTTTTGAAATGTTCGTCATAGTCCAACTTAGGTTTTTACGTAACGAAAATTTTACCACGCCCACATTTACGCCCACTTTTTTCGATTTATCTAAAATCAGAAAACGGCTGCACCGATTTGTGCAATTTTTTATTAAAATGATCGTAGTAATCCAATTTAAGTTTTTACTAAAAGAAAAATCGACCACGCCCACTTTTTCAATTTGTGCAAAATCTGAGAAGGGCTGGACCGATTAGACTATTTTTTTTAATGAATATTCATCATATTCCAACTTTGGTTTTTACGAAAAAAGAAATTGACCACTGCCACTAATATTTGTTAAAAATGTTCCTCATAATTTAACTAAGGTTTTTACGGATAGTAAAATTTACCACGCCCACTTTTTTCTATGAAGAAACTATAAGGGCTAGACTGATTTTTAAGGAAAAAAAAATGTCCACGCCTACTTTTACGCTCACTTTTCAGGAAATATATATTTTAAATCATTGAATGGCTAGATCAATTTGACTAATTTTGTTTTTAGTGTTCGTTATAGTCCAACTAAGGTTTTTCGGAAAGAACAATTTTCCATTTCTACGCCCTCTTTTGAATGGATGGACCGAGTTGGTTAAATTCAAATAACGTGTTTACGGTAAGAAAAGTTGTCCACCCACTCATTTTTTCGATATATTTAAAATTTTCTCTATAAATTAAAATCAAATGTTCGTTGGTAATCGCATCACTTGAGAACTGACCGATTTGGATAATATGTTTTTTAAATGTTTGTCTTTGGTTTTTTTTGGAAAACAAATTAATCACGCCCACTTTTATGCCCCTTTTCCGTATATATAAAATCGGAGAACGGCTGGACCGATTTGACTATTTTTTTTTAAATGTTCGTCATAGGTTTAAATGAAAATAAAACATTTTCACGCCCACTTTTATTTCGATAATCTATAACAGAAGAACGGCAAGATTGTAATATTTGTTGATGTTCGTGATAGTACAACCACAGACTAAATACAGACTCGACAGTAGAGTTTTATAAGAAAAAATGGGGAAAAACTAAGCGATTTTAGGAGAAATCACAGCGGTTTTTAGTCCGTTTTACGCTAACATGGCAGCACTTACTACGAATTAGGAGTGAGTGAAACAACAAAGACCGATCTGGCATCCATTTTACTTATGGCGCGTTATATTAGCTTTCTCTTTCTAACCTAATTCGTAGAATAATTTGAAAACAATAACCATATGGTTAAGAAATACTTTTTTGACACCTGTCATATATGTCATATATTGTCATATATGTCATATATTGTCCTTCCCCACTTCAAAGCCCACATTTTTCAATATCCTTAAAACTTGCAACACTTGAGTACGCCTGGACCGATTTGGCTAATTTTTTGTTTTAAGTGTTCGTATTAGTCCATATAATTGTTTGGAAAGATAAACTGTCCTCGCCCATTTTTTCAATGTATCTAAAATTAATTTTTACTCTAATTCGCTATATTAAAAAACATATTTCTTAGGGCGGATTACTTAATGAAAAGTTAGCTGCTAACTGCCGATTTAACAGAGCCCTATGTCAAAATTTGTATGAAAAAGTTAAATTTAACGGATAGTTATTTTATAACGGAGCATTGAGTAATCCAGCATTTAACGATTCCGCTTAAACTTGGTACAAATGATTTAAACCTTTGGGTATTGTTAAAAATGGAAAATTCGGGAAAACTTTATTAAAAGTGTCCCGGAAAAATGGAAAAATTCGGGAAAAAAACATTAGTTTTTGAACTCAACAAGAGCTCACGATAACAACGAAGGATATACGTAATTTATTTTTGTGTTCTTCGAAATGATACTAAAGAAGTTTAAAATTTGTTCAGTTCGCAAAGTCGAAGACATGATATTTTTTTTTAGTTCCTAAAATATAATTTGAAGATGATTATCTGCCTAATCGGTTTTTTAATACCACGCCCTCAAATTTTTCTAAGCCAAGAAATTCGTTACATTTTTTGCAGGGCTATATATTTGAAGCGAGACGAAATATAACACTGATATTAAATTTGGGCCAGCAACGCGGACCGGGCCAGCTAGTTACAAATATAAAATTTTTTGATGAAATATTTGCAGAGTTACAGGGTTGGGAAGTTTTGATGTTTTTGAAAAGAACAGATTTTGGTGAATTTAAATTAAAATTTTGATGATATAAAAATTATAATTTAAAAACCCATTTTTAAAGTATTTTGTTTGGCCTTTAAAATGGCATTTGTTGTTTTTTTTTTTAAAAAGTTCGACCTTAAAGTTCAAGATCAAACTATCTATATATATAATTTCCCTATTGTTCCTCTTTTTTTGTCTATCCAGAGCTTTTTGAAGCCCACTGATGAGCTACAAAGCTGAAAATTGGCATGCTTATAGTAAAACACCTGGGGCAGATCCTAACGTAGCCGGATTTTCGATTTTTTGCCTGTGGGCGGAGAAATAAGATGGAAAGTGGGCGTGGCAAAATGCAATTTTTTGACGTTTTTGCTTAATTTTAAGCCCCCAAATGACTTAGGAATCTGAAAATTTCCTAGAATATAGTCCTAACGATGCCGCATATCCCCAAGCAGTCGGATTTAAAATTTTCGCAATGTGGGCGGAGAATTGAGGGGAAAGTGGAGTGGCAAAATTTCGATTTTTTTAACATTTTTACTTCTTTTGAAGCCCCCAAATGACTTAGGAAGCTGAAAATTTCCTAGAATATAGTCCTAACGATGGCGCATATCCCCAAGTTGTCGGATAAAAAATTTTCGCAATGTGGGCGGAGAATTGAGGGAAAAGTGGCGTGGCAAAATTGGGATTTTTTTTTATTTTTTACTTCTTTTGAAGCCCCCAAATGACTTAGGAAGCGGAAAATTGCATAGCATTTAGTTCTAACAATGAAGCATATCCTGAAGTAATCGGATTTAAATTTTTTAAACTGTGGAAGGAGAATTAAGAGAAAAATGGGGCGTGGCAAAATTGTGTTTTTTAATATTTAATTTGAAGACCCCCAATGATCTATGAAGATAAAAATTGACATTTTTGCTTATTTTAAAGTCCTCTAATGACTTAAGAAGCTGAAAATTTTCTAGCGTATAGTCCTATCGATGAAGCATATCCTGAAGTAGTCAAATTTTAAATTTTTGGACTGTGGGCGGAGAATTGAAAGGAAAATGGGGAGTGACAAAATTGAGATTTTTAACATTTTAACTTCTTTTGAAGCCCCCAAAGGAAGCGGAAAATGCACAAAATTGGCATGTATATAGAAGGTTTCATGTGCAAGATCAACACGAGCCTGGATTTTTGATATCCAGTGTATGGGTGGAGAATAAGAAAGGCAAAGGGCGTGGTAAATTTATTTCCATCTATTTTCTGAATATATATTTTATTTTTTGTGTTTCTCTTATTTTTTGTGTATCCAGCGCCTTTTGAATCTCATTGATGGACTTAAAAGCTTAAAATTGGCATGTATATAATAAAACACCAGGGACAGATTCTTACGAAGTCGGAACTTTTGCCTGTGGGCGGCGAATTACGAGAAAAAGGGGACTTGGCAAAATTATTATTTTTTAACATTTTAGAGTATTTTTAAGCTCCGCCCCAATGAATACGGAAGCTGAAAGTCCCTAACACGTAGTCCTAACTATGAAGTATATTCTAAAGTAGTCCGATTTAACATTTTTGGAATGTAGATGGAGAGTTGAGAGGAAAAAGGGGCAAGGCAATATTGTGTTTTATTTTTTTTATTTGACTAACTTTAAAGCCCTAATGACCTACGCAGACGAAAATTGCAAGCATATTGTCCTGACACTGGAGCATATCCTTAAGTAGTCAGACTTAAAATTTTTGGACTGTGGACGGAGAATTGAGAGGGAAAAGGGGCGTGGATACGAGTATAGTACTAACGATGGAGCTTATCAAAAAGTAGTCAGATTTAAAAATTTTGGAATACACAGAAAAAACAGTTTAATTGTGCCAGCCGAATTAAGAGCCAACTGCATGGTTTAATTACAACAACTGAAATTTTCGGTTGCGATTACCGAAATTTATTTGGACCAACAGAAGTTAAATTTTCAAAACAAATTTGGGTTATGGCAACCGAAAATTTCAGTTGTTGTTATTAAACTATGCAGTTGGCTCTAAATTCGGCTGGCACAACTAAACTGTTCTCTCTGTGTAGGGACGGAGAATTAAGAGAAGAAATGGGCGTGGAAAAATTATATTTTTACATCTTACCTAATTTTGAAGACACCTTATGACCTTGAAAGATGAAAATTAGAATACATATGGTACGGACTATGGCAAATATCA
This sequence comes from Pegoplata infirma, assembly GCA_963921195.1. Lineage (NCBI taxonomy): Eukaryota > Metazoa > Arthropoda > Insecta > Diptera > Anthomyiidae > Pegoplata > Pegoplata infirma. Next base: position 155,050,564 of record OY992537.1, on the reverse strand, counting down.
ACTCTGACCTGGATATCCAATGAAAGTGCGGAAATACAAAAAATCCGTTGTGAATTTTGTTCAGTTTGTATATATAATCTGTAACGTAGCCGGATTTTCGGCCTTTAATCGAGGGGGAGTGGCGGAAGACGGCGAAATTTAGTTTTTAAATATTTAAACTATTTCTTCAGACTATTTATTCAGATTTAATATTTAAACTGTGTACGGAGAATTATAAGGAAAAATTTAAGTGGAAAAATGTTTGTGTTTTTTAACATTTTAACTAATTTTAAAACCCTTCATGATAAAAAGAAAGATAAAAATTGCCATGTATATAGGAGTGACTATGGGACAGATCCACACGATGGATTTTTGATATCCGGTTTATGGACGGAGAGACGAAATGGGCGTGCTAAATTTAGTTCTAAAATTTTATCAATAAAATCTTTTATACTCATTAAATTTTTTTCCAGTTTGGGAAATATATTGATGTAACTCAATCTAGCAATATTAAATTTTTGAAGCACAAACATAATATTTTATAAAGTTTGGTAAAATATTAGAACTATTGAGAAAAGTGATTTGGTGTTCCGCCTGGCAGGGACAGGCTATTCGACTAGTTAAATTATAATTATCTTATGCAGTTTGAGTGTTATATACTCCTAAAAAATTGATTTCTCATAAAGTATCATATATATCATTAAAAAAAAAAAAAAAAAGAAGAAATTTAAAAAACTGTCACGCTTTCTAGTAGGCTTAGTGAAAAAATCTAAAAGTGCGACCCTTATAATATAATTACAATTTAATATGTTGACCTTGAATTTTAAGGTCAAATTTATTTTTTTCAAAAAAAAAACACACATGACATTTTAAAGGCATGCTTTGAGAGTCGTTCTTCAAATTATCATTTTTATTTCATCAAAATGTTAATTAAAATTCACCCTTGCGAAATAATGTAAGAGACAGAAAAGTTGAAAGAAAGTATGACGTGAGGTTGAGATTGCTAGAAATAGAATTGTAGTGTTGGAAACTGTCAAAATTTATTCTGCAGAAACTATAAATATTCACATATATAAAAAACAGTTTTCATTAACAAGACAAACCGACATTTAAAATCCTACTGATGATGACACTAACTGGGGTGTTTGAAACCGGTATAGGAAATACCAGAAATGTCTATAATTTTTAGAAATTCAATTTTTCTTCTGCATTTTTTCAACTTGAACCCTTATAACAAATATAATTAGAGCCCGTGCTCGATCTGTACCTACAGAAAAAATAAAATAAAATTCACCAAAATCTGTTCTTTTCAAAAACATCAAAAATTCCCAACCCTGTAACTCTGCAAATATTTCATCAAAAAAAAATATATTTGTAATTTGGACTTCCTATTATTATCCTAATATTTGGACCAAATTATACTCAAATCGGACAATATTTGTTTTTTGGTGTGGACCGTTGACGCTTTTTGCCCCATATGTTTTTTATTTCTCATATAGTTTTTTGAATTCTCATTTTGTTTTATGTATATAAAAGGTTTATAATTAACTTTATAAAAGCTTCTCACTGACTATGTCTTTACGGCATATATACATATGTTTGGTAAAGTTTGAAAAACATTTTTTTATACTATTTTGTTTAAAGAAAATCCTTTTTTTAATTATTTATTTTTAAAAAAAATATTTTTATTACTTTTTTAATTTGTACAATTAAAAATTTTAATTGGTTTCCATTTTTTTATTAAATTTTTAATTTATATACCCGACTAAAAATTTTTATATGACACAATATATAATGATATGTAACACAATATATATTTATACGCAATTTGATCCGAATAATGGTGGATGTTTTTTCATTAAAAAAAGATCAACTTGTATAAAATATGATTTGATTTCATCCGAGTTTTGACCAGATATTGCCATATATTAGTGGATCTAATTAGATCTAATTGCATAAAAACATGTAAAATCCTGGTGTTTTTTGGTTTGGGTTGGGATACACCACAGGTCAACGATACATTCACCAAACATATAATTTTCTTAAACAAAAAAATGTTTGGGTACGCTTCGAACCAGATAGGTGATATACATAACCCTAACAAGGAAATGTTTAGGAACATTTTAAAAAGTTTCTTATACTTTGCCTTAAAAACTTCCCTAGTAAAAATATTATGCTAATTTTACTGAATAGATCTAATTTGATCCGTAAAATGGTTGTATCAAATAATATCTAATTGTATTACTTTAGATCAAAAAAAATAAAAATTGATACAATTTGATCCTGAATTTGGTCAAATCTAATTAGATCAAATTGATCTTATAATATCAATTTTTATATAATTTGATGAGCAAAACCAAAATACGAATCTAATCATATATGGAGCAATATCTAACCATATAAAGTGGATCAACCGTATCAAAGTGATAGATACAATTTTATATAAATTTATACGGAAGCATATTAACTCATATAAGGTTGTATCAAATTATATATGATTAGACCAGAAAATTTTTACTCGGGTTAGAAAATTGTTGGTTAAATGGAAACATATAGTGTTGTATATGGAACAGAATAGGATATATATAATTTTATATTAAATTATACAGAAAAACAAATTTTGTATTGACCCTCATATAATTTTATATAATTATATCAACGGTAGACCTTTTAATCCGAATCACGATTCAATTATTTATAACTACATATGACTGCATTTAAAAAATTTTGAAAATATCTCAAGCGATGTATAATCATACTAGTCGAATAGCCTGTCCCTGCCAGGCGGAACACCAAATCACTTTTCTCAATAGTTCTAATATTTTACCAAACTTTATAAAAAATTATGTTTGTGCTTCAAAAATTTAATATTGCTAGATTGAGTTACATCAATATATTTCCCAAACTGGAAAAAAATTTAATGAGTATAAAAGATTTTATTGATAAAATTTTAGAACTAAATTTAGCACGCCCATTTCGTCTCTCCGTCCATAAACCGGATATCAAAAATCCATCGTGTGGATCTGTCCCATAGTCACTCCTATATACATGGCAATTTTTATCTTTCTTTTTATCATGAAGGGTTTTAAAATTAGTTAAAATGTTAAAAAACACAAACATTTTTCCACTTAAATTTTTCCTTATAATTCTCCGTACACAGTTTAAATATTAAATCTGAATAAATAGTCTGAAGAAATAGTTTAAATATTTAAAAACTAAATTTTGCCGTCTTCCGCCACTCCCCCTCGATTAAAGGCCGAAAATCCGGCTACGTTACAGATTATATATACAAACTGAACAAAATTCACAACGGATTTTTTGTATTTCCGCACTTTCATTGGATATCCAGGTCAGAGTTGATATTTGCCATAGTCCGTACCATATGTATTCTAATTTTCATCTTTCAAGGTCATAAGGTGTCTTCAAAATTAGGTAAGATGTAAAAATATAATTTTTCCACGCCCATTTCTTCTCTTAATTCTCCGTCCCTACACAGAGAGAACAGTTTAGTTGTGCCAGCCGAATTTAGAGCCAACTGCATAGTTTAATAACAACAACTGAAATTTTCGGTTGCCATAACCCAAATTTGTTTTGAAAATTTAACTTCTGTTGGTCCAAATAAATTTCGGTAATCGCAACCGAAAATTTCAGTTGTTGTAATTAAACCATGCAGTTGGCTCTTAATTCGGCTGGAACAATTAAACTGTTTTTTCTGTGTATTCCAAAATTTTTAAATCTGACTACTTTTTGATAAGCTCCATCGTTAGTACTATACTCGTATCCACGCCCCTTTTCCCTCTCAATTCTCCGTCCACAGTCCAAAAATTTTAAGTCTGACTACTTAAGGATATGCTCCAGTGTCAGGACAATATGCTTGCAATTTTCGTCTGCGTAGGTCATTAGGGCTTTAAAGTTAGTCAAATAAAAAAAATAAAACACAATATTGCCTTGCCCCTTTTTCCTCTCAACTCTCCATCTACATTCCAAAAATGTTAAATCGGACTACTTTAGAATATACTTCATAGTTAGGACTACGTGTTAGGGACTTTCAGCTTCCGTATTCATTGGGGCGGAGCTTAAAAATACTCTAAAATGTTAAAAAATAATAATTTTGCCAAGTCCCCTTTTTCTCGTAATTCGCCGCCCACAGGCAAAAGTTCCGACTTCGTAAGAATCTGTCCCTGGTGTTTTATTATATACATGCCAATTTTAAGCTTTTAAGTCCATCAATGAGATTCAAAAGGCGCTGGATACACAAAAAATAAGAGAAACACAAAAAATAAAATATATATTCAGAAAATAGATGGAAATAAATTTACCACGCCCTTTGCCTTTCTTATTCTCCACCCATACACTGGATATCAAAAATCCAGGCTCGTGTTGATCTTGCACATGAAACCTTCTATATACATGCCAATTTTGTGCATTTTCCGCTTCCTTTGGGGGCTTCAAAAGAAGTTAAAATGTTAAAAATCTCAATTTTGTCACTCCCCATTTTCCTTTCAATTCTCCGCCCACAGTCCAAAAATTTAAAATTTGACTACTTCAGGATATGCTTCATCGATAGGACTATACGCTAGAAAATTTTCAGCTTCTTAAGTCATTAGAGGACTTTAAAATAAGCAAAAATGTCAATTTTTATCTTCAATTTTGCCACGCCACTTTTCCCTCAATTCTCCGCCCACATTGCGAAAATTTTTTATTCGACAACTTGGGGATATGCGCCATCGTTAGGACTATATTCTAGGAAATTTTCAGCTTCCTAAGTCATTTGGGGGCTTCAAAAGAAGTAAAAATGTTAAAAAAATCTAAATTTTGCCACTCCACTTTTCCCTCAATTCTCCGCCCACATTGCGAAAATTTTAAATCCGACTGCTTGGGGATATGCGGCATCGTTAGGACTATATTCTAGGAAATTTTCAGATTCCTAAGTCATTTGGGGGCTTAAAATTAAGCAAAAACGTAAAAAAATTGCATTTTGCCACGCCCACTTTCCATCTTATTTCTCCGCCCACAGGCAAAAAATCGAAAATCCGGCTACGTTAGGATCTGCCCCAGGTGTTTTACTATAAGCATGCCAATTTTCAGCTTTGTAGCTCATCAGTGGGCTTCAAAAAGCTCTGGATAGACAAAAAAAGAGGAACACACAAATAGGGAAATTATATATATAGATATGATTTATTATGTTTACATCAAGTTATATATTGTTATATATGTTTATTTTTACTCGGGCCCGAGTAAAAATTTTGATATGATGCAATATATAATGATATGTAACACAATATATATTTATACGCAACTTGATCCGAATAATGGTGGATGTGTTTGCATTAAAAAAGATCAACTTGTATAAAATACGATTTGATTTCATCCGAGTTTTGACCAGACATTGCCATATATTGGTGGATCTAATTAGATCTAATTGCATAAAAACATATAAAATCCTGGTGTTTTTTGGTTTGGGTTGAGATACACCACAGGTCAACGATACATTCACCAAACATTTAAATGTTTACGTACGCTTCGAACCAGATAGGTGATATACATAACCCTAACAAGAAATGTTTACCCGAGTAAAAATAAACATATATAACAATATATAACTTGATACAAACATAATAAATCATATATGATTATACATCCCGTGAGGTATTTTCTAATTTTTTTAAATGCAGTCATATGTTGTAATATATAATTTTATCATGATTCGGATTGAAAGGTATACGGTTGATATAAATATATGAAATAATATTAGGGCCAATACAAAATTTGTTTTTCTGTATAATTTAATATAAAATTATATATAGCTTATTCTGTTCCATATACAAATGTTTCCAATTAAATATTTCCAATTAAATGTTTCCAATTAACCAAAAATGTTCTAAGTTTTTTAAGCAAAGTATAAGAAACTTTTAAAATGTTCCTACACATTTCCTTGTTAGGGTTATGTATATCACCTATCTGGTTCGAAGCGTACCCAAACATTTTTTTTTTGTTTTAGAAAATTATATGTTTGGTGAATGTATCGTTGACCTGTGGTGTATCTCACCCAAACCAAAACACACCAAGATTTTTTATGTTTTTATGCAATTAGATCTAATTGGATCCAATGAAATATGGCAATGTCTGGTCAAAACTCGGATGAAATCGAATAATATTTTATACAAGTTGATCTTTTTTAATGCAAAAACATCCACCATTATTCGGATTAAATTGCGTGTAAATATATATTGTGTTATATATAGAGTTTTTCCCGGGAATTCCCGTAAATTTTCGATCCCGAAATCCCGGGAAATAGAGCGGGAATTCCCGGGAATTTTAGTTTCTTTGAAATTGTTGATTTTTCGACTTTTATTGATTATTTAGTATGTGATTTTTTAGAGATTTTATTAAAATTCTTGATAATTGATGACAGAAACGTATGCAGGGACCATGAGGGCCCAAAAAGAGAGACGTTCTAACTAAAAAATGCCATGAAACCTAAGACTTACGAAATGAAAAAAGTCTCATAATATCTAAATTTCGATAGGATATAATTACATAGTGATAAAAAATCTAAATTTAAAATCGGAATAGAATGAAACCAAAAGCAAATTAAAGTTTTCATTTTACATAACAAAGCCATCAAGACGTTGTTTTAATTCAGCGCTAGATTATTTTTTACACGCATTTTTTGTACCTATTTACTGAATAGCCAAATTAATAAAAATAATCCACTGTTCACCGTTGCGTATGATTGTTATTTAAAGGCAATTACAAAATTAATCATACGCCTTATACAATTTTTAAGCAATTAGTATTATAATTATAATAAAAGTTCACCAAAAAATTTATAATTTCATTTCTCTGAAACAGTTACATTCAGTTTCAGAAACATAATAGAGAAATTCCTGTGTATTAGTTTCATTGTGTTTTAGAGGCAAAGCGTCGAGAACCAATTGTAAAAATGAACTAACAACAATATGAATTAGAATAAATGATGAATTTTGATTATTAAAACAGATAAAGCGATGTGAAATAACATATTCCCTTAAAAATACTTTTAAATGACTTCGATATATTTGGACCGTTTTTTTTATAAAAACTGGGTAACAAAAATTGTTCTTTTTTTCTCGAAACTTATTTTTTTCTATTTTAAAGATACTAAATAAGATTTTTATGGTGTTAATAAACATTATAAATAGTGTAATCGCATTCATAAGGTTTTTATATATTTTTTTTTTGACAAAAAAATTGGGTTTTTAGTTATTGCGGGAATTCCCGGGATCCCGGGAAATTTAAAAATGAATCCCGCTTTCCCGGGAAATGAAAAAGTCCGGGAAAAGAAAAACTCTAGTTATATATCATTATGTATTGCATCATATAAAAATTTTTACTCGGGTAGGAACATTTTAAAAAGTTTTTTATACTTTGCCTAAAAAACTTAGAAAATTTTTGGTTAATTGGAAACATATAGTTTTATATGGAACAGCATAAGCTATATATAATTTTATGCTAAATTATACAGAAAAACACATTTTGTATTGGCTCTAATATTATTTCATATATTTATATCAACCGTATACCTTTTAATCCGAATCATAATTAAATTATATATAACTACATATGACTGCATTTAAAAAATTTAGAAAAGATCTCACGCGATGTATAATCATATATGATTTATTACACTCATAATAATAACTCTGTAAAATACTCTGTAAAATGGCTGTAATCTCAATTCAACAGATATTTGACAGTGTTTTCTGTCAAAATACAGATTTAAAGAAAAAACTTTGTATTTTGTTGTGACAAAAAAACAAAGTTTCCTCTGTTATATTACTTTTTACTTTGTAATCTTAATTTTACAGATAATTAACAGAGTTTTCTGCTAAAATACAGATCTAAGCAAAATACTTCGTATTTTTTTATAGCCAAAAAAGTTTTCTGTTTTGAGTAGTTTTTGTTTTTGTTACCAAACATCAAAATTTTATCTGTAATTTTTTTTTTGAGAAAAAGTTGAAAAAAGTAGCAAAAAAAGTTATCAAAATTTATTTTTCGGAAATCTTATAAAAATTTTACAAAATAACATGCATTTAACTAAACTCTGCAAATTTACAGAGTTTTTTCTGTAAATTTTTTTTTGCATCAAATATATGAAAATTTCATAGTTTTCCTTGCTAAATGGTGGTTTATTTAACCAATATTTTACTATAAACTCTGTAAATTAACAGTTTTTTTTCTGTCAAAATCATTTTACAGAGTTTTTTAGTAAAATTACCAAGAAATGTTGTTAGCTGGAAAAGTATGGTGTACTCTGTTAAATTAGCAGAGTTTTTCTGTAATTTAACAGAGTTATTATTTTGAGTGTATGTTTGTATCAAGTTATATATTTTATATATGTTTATTTTTACTCGGGAATGTTTAAAATTTACTGTCAACTTATTTTTAAGTCGACATCGCAACGCACAGGTGCCCAAACGCCTTATCTAGCTTGTAAGAGAATATAATCGACTTTCAGAGCACCTTGAAACATGAAATTTTAAATGCAACAGGAAAATGAAATGAGCCACTTTATCGTCCAAATGTGGGCGGTATTTGAAAGGGCGTGGTACTTTTTTAAAATAAAATATAAGTAAAGTAGAGATAATCATAAGTAAAGAAAGATTTTTTTTACGTTAAAACAATTTTAAAAAGAAATATTTTATTTTCGCATGGGGTCTATGTCTAAACATAGACCGATTTTTTTCCAATTTCAATAGCCTTCGACCTTAGGCCAAACAATAGGCCAATTTCAGCCCAATCGATTGATAATTCCCAGCAAAAATATGGTAATGAGTTGTGAAACATTAACATTATTTTAAGCCCAAAAGTAACTACTTTTCAGTAATATGTTATAAACGCACTTCTAAGTAATAATATTTCCTTGCACTTGCAGTTTTTAATCTTTACAATTCAATTAACTTAAAAAGTACTTAAAAACTTAATAAAAATTACACAATTTTTAAGTTTTAGTAAAAACAAGTTAAATTTAAAATGTTTTAATTAACTAATTATTTTACTTCTTATTGGTAATGGGTTTTTGCTCTTTATTAGTAATCCGAGTCAGTAACTACTTATTTATTTCCATACTCTTCACTACTTATTTTTGTCTCACGCCCTTGTTAAAATAATTAGTGTTTCATGTAATAAGTAACTACTTATTAACATCTGTTTCGGATTACAAAACCCATTACTAGTAATGCCAATTTTTGCTGGGTTGCGACCTGTATCGTGTTTACAACATTTAGATGGATCGCTAGAATGACTCGATCGGTATACTTGAAAGTGGGTCAAGGACCAATATTTCGAGTAGTTACAAACATCAGCACAAAATCATTATACCCTGTACCACAGAGTGGTGTAAACTGATATGAAAATAATGTGTGTAGGATTTGTTGCAAATCTGATAAACTTTAATTTGCTTTTTATTGAGAGTAGATCGGAGGTACATAACTGAAATACCTCCGAAAATAAAAAAAAAAAAAATTAAAAATTAATAAATATTACATCTAAAAAGACATTTCTGTTAAATTTTGTAAAATTTGATCTGCAATGGGCTTATTAATTTATCTATCTACAGTGACTGTCACTAATATTCGGTTTTTTATTTAAGTACCAAAAAGTAGACGAAACATATTGTAAAATAAGAAAAGAACGAAGCTATTATTTATCTTTTGTTATAGTGTCTCAAACATATAAAGTATCAGTATATATTAGATATCAATTCTATAAGGACTGAGCAAATATTAAATGAGATACGAGGGTCGCGCTGAAGAATGAATTATTTATAGACATTTTTTAAAAAATATTTGTAAGTCGATTTTTTCCAAGATCAAACATTAAAAATTTTAAAAATAGTCAAAAAATGTATATTTAGTTCTCAGCTAAATTTTGCAACAACCCAAACATAAACTGAAAATTTTCAAATACAGTAGAAAAATCTATAATTTTTGACCTCCATTTCTTATGACCACCAGTTTTTTTAAAACAAAGAAATGATTTTATTGTTTTATAATTTTAGTTAACCTAAGTGTATTGTAATGAGATATGAAAATAATTAAACATTTCCTTTCTTTACAAGAAATTGGTGGTCAAAAGAATTTGTGGTCAAAAAATACGGATTTTTTGTACTGTATTTAAAAAATTTGTTTTTGTTTCTGTCGTTAGAAAAATTAGTTGAGAACTGAATATGCATTTTTAGATAATTTCTAAAATTTTTAATGTTCGAGCTTGAACAAAATCGACTTAGAAATATATTTTAAAATTTTTTTAAAAAATGTCTATAAATAATTCATTTTTCAGCGCGACCCTCGTATCTCATTTAATATTTGCCCAATCCTCATAGAATTGATATCTAATAAATACTGATATATTATATGTTTGAGACACTAAATATAACAAAAGAAAAAAAAATAGTTCCGTTCTTTTCTTATTTTACAAAATGTTTTGTCTACTTTTTGGTACTTAAATAAAGAACCGAATATTAGTGACAGTCACTGTATATGAGAGCAATACAAAAATTTCGTGCAGATTTTCTTAAATGTCAGATAGCGATATAGTTTAAGATTCTAAGGCTGCGTTTTTGACATATCGCTTTAACTTAGTTTAAACAGGAGTTTTATTAAACTTTATTAAATTAAAACCAAGTTTAACCAAGCATTCTGTTTTTCAGTTCAAGTTTAGCATATGTCGATTTCCAATTAGAATAGCTGCCATCATCGCACATTTTTTACAATAAAATACCACAACATGGCAACACTAACCAGTGTATTTGAAAATCAGAGTTGTTTTTTGACGTTTTTATACCTTAGTTTAACTCTCCAACATTGGTGAGTTAAACTTAAAATAAACCACAACTCAAAAACAAAATTTGTGGTTTTAACTCAGTTTAAACCTAAAACCAATGAATTTTACAACTCAAAAACTCGCCCTAAGACATTTAACCTATAGAACGTTTCAGATTTTAAGACATTTTCTTAAAAAAAAAAGTTTTAGATTTTAAGACACTTTTGCTTAAAATTTTTTTAGATTCTAAGAAATTTTTGTCTGAAGAAAATTTTTAAAATATAATAAAATTTTGTTATATCCCTAATGTACATATGTTTGAATGGGTTCATTATGTTTAATACGAATGAAATAATACAATATAAAAACTTCACCTACACCTCTACATGTTTTGGAGTCTGTGTGTGTGTATGCGTATTTATGAGTGTTAAAAATACCATTGTTGGTACTTGAATTTGTAAGTTTATGTGCGATTTCAAAGACTATAGAGTTTGATAAGTAAATTAAATCACATCCACACATTCGCAGACAGTCCGAAAGACACACAAAGTATGTATTATATACCCAGGCAGAAAAATACGGTTGGGAGAGGGATGGCAAAGTTCTTTATATGATCGCTAATGTGATGGGAAGGCATCACAATTAAGTAATCTTCCAGTGTCCAAAATTATAAACATGGTAAACGGTATGCCGTTGCTATAAAGCTCAAATGCTTTAAAAACAAAAATAAATCTATAGAATATTTTTACCATAGAGAAACATAGAGGCGAAGGTGAAAGAAAAAATAATATCACTATCTTTTTCTAATTTCTCACACGTACGTTGTCGATGTGAATTCACCACACAATACATGTTTACAAGTCGTACTTTGTCAACAAATACATGTATACAAGTTGTACTTTGACAACTCAATTTTTGACGCCTTCGCCTCTATGTTTCTCTATGATTTTTACAAAAAATAAAAAAGCTTGCCAAGTTTTCCAAACTCTAAACCTGGACACAATTTTTTGGAGTTTTGAAGTAAAAAAGTTCATTTTATTTTGTAGAGTAAGCTGAATAAAGGGACATGCATTTTTTTAGCGGCCCAAATTCATATTTTGGGGCCGGAATTGAATTGGGAACTAACGGTAACACCGCTCAAAACTCATTTTCCGGTTTGACTTCTGATGATCAATTTTAGTAAACTTTGATCTCCTGATTCCAGATCTGTTGTCCAAATTTCTCCATCAAGTCCAGATTTTTAGTTATTCACGGTTGAAAATGCGAAAAATTACGATTTTTGCATTATTTGAAAGCCTGCACAGCAGCCATTCAGTGGAATACAAATCTGGTATAAAGCGCAAAAGTATAATTTGTCTATGGTCTCCAACAAAGAAAACAAATTTTTTCTAATTATTGCGTTTGGTTGGGTTACACTTGCGTTTTAAAATGATACTGTTAAAATTACCATCCTTTGTAAAAAAGGTAAGGTAGGTACCTTAGTTTTTTTTTTGATATTTTTTAAAGAAAAACTAAAAAAAATAGTTTACAAATTTAAGTTTTTTTTTTGTTATTTTTCGTATAAACCGGAAGATATCTTTAATGGGTTTAAAAGTCTATAAGAAAGAATGAACTTTTGCCTAAATTTTGGACTCATCACGGTAAAGATTGATCATCTGGGTTTTGTTTTAGAGCCTTTCAAAATACATGTTTGGCCAATAATAGTGCATCAACTTCAAATTTTTTTGATCATATATTTGAGATCATAGTTCAATTCTACTCTAACACTTTATACCAGATTTTTATTCCACCCAATGGCTGCTGTGCAGGCTTTCAAAAAAGGCAAAAATCGTGTTTTTTCGCATTTTCAACCCCTAATAATTTAAATTCTAGACGTGATGGAAAAATTTGGAACACAGATTTGGAATCAGCGAGTCAAAGTCTTTTAAAATTTTAAACGAAACTTCAAACCGGAGCCAAAAACCTATGATTTGTTGAGCGGTGTAATTTTTCAGTTTTTTTATTCGTTTTTATCTCCTTTATTAAGCAAAGTATTCAAGTCATTTAATTTAAGTTTTTTTTTTTATTTATTTTTTTTACTTTGAGCTAACACTCTGGGAATGCCCCCTACTAATGCAATGTATTGTGTTGGTATTAGGAAAATAGGTTAGGAGGAAAAGGAAAGAGGAAGTAGTGTTTGTGGACATTGAATTTGAATTTTTGTAAATTATAACCGGCTGGGAAGACTTCTGTCTTCCCGGCATGTTCTTAGCAGTTTATTCCATATACGGCTAGTTCGACCAAGAAACGAACTTTCTATGTATTGCGTTGTTACAGACATTGTACAGTTGCCAAGTAACGGATGTGATCTGTTGGAAAGTCGAGTACTACGGGCATGCAACCGCATCTCAGGGATGAATTCGCATACCCCAGCTGAACACTTACCGTGCTAATATCGATAGAACAATGACGCACAACCCTCATTCCTACGATGCTCTAATAAGTCAATACAGTTGGATACCCTACTAGTACCCTCCTTTGCACCCGATCTAAAAGTTTCAAGATAGAACTTGAAGCACCGGCCCAGATTTGGGTGTTGTATTCAAAATTCGGTCGAATATAAGGTCGTTAAGAAAAAGGGTAGGAGAAAAAACAGAAACCCCTGAATTTGGCCTTTGGTTTCAACATAGAACTTGAAGCACCGGCCCAGATTTGGGTGTTGTATTCAAAATTCGGTCGAATATAAGGTCGTTAAGAAAAAGGGTAGGAGAAAAAACAGAAACCCCTGAATTTGGCCTGAACTCATCTGTTGAGAACCAATCTATACGAACCAGTGTAGTACCGTCTTTGACAAAACTCGATATAAATCGAGAGACATTTCTAACGACACCAAACGCAATAAGCGATGGCACTGTGCCTCACACGATCTTGGAAATATCTAGAGCAACCACCTTGCTTTCACAAAATCGGTGCAAAAGCTAACAGGTCTCCCGTAGAAAGACTTCTACGAAAGCCATATATTCGATCGCACAATAGTAAATCGGACACCAGATAATTTACTAGGTCTTGATTTACCATGCTCTCCATCACTTTGGAGAGCGTTGAGGAAATTGCTATAGGGCAGTAATTTTCCAGGTTTGTAGCCTTACCCTTTTTGGGGATTGACTGGACGTTGGCCACCTTTCAACATGAGGAAAAATAGTAACAAAATAGGTTTATATCGAGAAAGCGACAGTTAAATGGTTGTCTTTATCAACCGAGTCCGTGAAGCTCCCTTTTTTTCACGTCTGAGTAGTCTTGCACATGCGTTCCATCTGACTGCATTCTTGAATGTCATATTTTGAAAGCACTAATATATTGTTTTAGTCGAAATCTGCTTAGATGGAATAAATATTTTCATTCTCAGCATTATAACAGTTACCATCATGACACATCGGGAGACTTTGCTTCTGAGAAGTGCCATATTGAATCGACACAGACTATACAATTGAGCCGAACAAACTGTGAAAAATATAAAAATAAAATGCATTTTTCATATTTCTATTTTATTGAATTTTCTAAAATTTTTTGACAAGCGCATCAAAAGTTATTTACTTTTACCGATGTAAAATTTCTTCGAAAAACGGACAGTCCATATTAGTCTATAGGGGCAGGCCCAGTGACGTGTCACAAGTGCTCCATACTGGGTTAAGACATTTCTTCACAAAAGATGCAGCTCAAGTTTTTAATGGGTCATTTGTATTCGAGTGACACGTGACTTAATAACGACTTTTCACGATTATTTTCCTGCTGGGATAAAAAAAACATATTTAAACTGTTATTAAAATTAATAAATTTAAATTTAAAATTTATTTTTTAAACCGCTTTAAATACAAATAAAAAAATGTTGGCAAAGCGCTTGCAATCTTTTTCGTTCCAAATAATCAGTTCTCAAACAATAGCCCAGGAACATTTTGTTGAACAGATTCCTATTACAATAGATTCTTGAATATGTTTCATAGCAAATAAAAATATATCTACACAGAAAAAAATATGAAGGAAACAAATTTGAGTAATCACTTGTTTAAATTTAAAAACAAAAATTGAGTAATTTTTTAATTGACGCAATTAAAAATTTACTCAAAAATATTAAAAACAACTTAAGTAAATAATTTAATAAAAGTTTAATAGTTTTTTAATTTTTTTTTAAACTCTCATAGTTTTTTGAATTCTCGTTAAGTTTATAGTTTTTTGTGTATGTATATGAAAGTTTGTAATCGACTTTATAAAATTTTCCTATGTTTTTGAGACATAAATATGTTTGGTAAAGTTTGAAAAAGCAAGTTTTTTATTTTTTTTTGTAAACAAATTTAAAACTTTTTTAAACTATTAAAAAAAAAAAATAGATAAATTTTGAGTAAATTTTTAATAGTGTCAGTTAAAAATTTACTCAAATTTTTTCCAACATTTAATAAATTTTTATTAAAAATTTACTCAATACTATTAAATCGTTTACTGGTGCAAAATTGAGTAATTTTTTACTCAATAGTATTAAAAATTTACTCAAATATTTTTTTTATTTTTTTCTGTGTAAAACATTCAAAAACAATTTTATTGGAATAAATTACACTATTCTACAGCCAAAATAACCTCCTTCTGTAATTAAAATTTATAGATTAATTTTTGCTCGCTGAACACGAATCTGACCTCGGTTTTGAGATATCGTTAGCCATTTTCGAGATATTGGCATTTTTAATTTTTGGCGAAAATCACTATTTTTTGGTATGTTTCATCGTATATCCGATAGTTCAAAGACGAGATATGTTTATTGCTTACACATGGTAAAAGTACATAGAATTATCTTTCATTTGAGCTGAGAAGGATGTATTTACGTTTAAGGACATTAGCAGGACATTGTATGGAAGTTGAAAATTGTCCCAATTTAGTTTTTAATAAATTTTAAAGCTATTTTTTGACACTAGACAAGGAGGTTATGCAGAAAATTGTTATTTGTCGAATAGTGTTATGACTTAAAGGCTCTAGTAAGTTTGTTATCAAATATTAGAAAAATGTAGCGAAAAAAATGTAGCGTTCATAGCAAAAATTCCGTGATTATATCGAAAATCCCTGGTTTTCAAAGTTCAGGTTAAGATATCTCAGAGATCGAACAAGATATTAACAAGGTTAAATTATTAATTTAAAAGGTAATTTGTGGGATTTTCAGACAACGTCTCAGGTTTTAAATGTGAATTCGCGCATTTACAACGTCTCTAGTCCCGAAGTTTCGACTTTTTACAAATCAAACAGAAATCGTTGATTCAGGAATGTTAAGTAGAACCAGTTGCAGGGTAATATGATGGCGTTCTGAAATCGATTATTTCGAACAGAGAATTTTGTTGGGTACTTTATACACAAAAAATAAAGTGCTTTGAAGACACTTTTTTTTTGTACGGTTGTCAGTTTCAGCATGGGTACATATAAATGGTATGGTCAAATAGGTACGTCCCTACTTAAGTATTATACCCTCATATAAGTAATATAAACAAATATGTTTTTAGGAAGAGGTTTTTGTATGATTGTGTGGTTAACTAAATCATTTATGTATGTAATAAAATTGTACTTCTTGCATAGTATAGATACATGAAGGAACAACAACTACTACTACTACTACTATGGTTTGTGTCTGTTTGTTTGTATATTTTTAGGTTGCCTGGATTAAATCCGATTCTAAAGCAATACTCGGCATTCACACCCATATGGTGTCTCTAAATCCAAGATTATCAGTGACACACAATGGTCACAACACCTGGAAACTTCACATATCCCATGTACAGCTAAATGATTCGGGCAGTTATATGTGCCAAGTGAATACAGACCCCATGAAGAGTCAGGTAAGTGCTTATCAGTCTATCCCCACAAAAACCTCCATAACATCCTGTGTGTTTACAGACACATACATGTATATGCATTACACACACAAACACTCTTACATACTTATACGTAATAAAGTATTTGTATATAAATAGTCATTCTAAGCTACCACCTGGCCATTTAGTCTGTTGTGTCTCGGTTGTGTTCAATCCTTTTAAGCTTGTTTATAAATTTTCCATTAAACTATGAATGAATGAGTATATACAGTTAAGTGACACGCCATAATAAAGTTTAATAAAATTTAACACATTTGAGCATATACTGCTTGTGTAGTTGTAAGATTTCGAAGAGCTACAGGTTACACTGTGCAACACTATTTTGTATCTTGAATGGGTTCAAAAATAAATGAAAGTATGTCATTAGTGGACCAAAACTACCGAAAGGGCCACAAAATTTTTATTTTTATGTTTTTTAAGTCGAAGAACGAAATGTATTAAACCTAATTCTGAGCTAAATGCTGATAGATCTCCTCACTGAAATTTAATGGCGGTTCTTTTCTTAGAACATAGTAACCCACCATCTCCAATTTAAGGCTTCATTTTAGTCCTTCTTCCCACTATCCTCATTAGGATGGCAGCTATTTCGCAAAACTTCGAATTTCAAGGAGTGCACCTCTAATTTTTTTTTCCATTTGGCCTAAAAATGCTATGCTAAAAATTTCAGCCAAATCGGACAACGTTAACACGAGGCGCATCGAGGTCAGAAGTCAAACACACGAAAATAGCCATATTTTTATGAAAAACATTGAATAAATGGTGTTGTTTTTTGAATATATTGTTTAAAAGTGGTACACGAGTTGTTTTCAGTATAAGAGGATATATTAAAAATTTTAGGGTTTTAAAAAATTAACCCCTGTAAGCCTTTCGGGGTCAAAATGACCCAATTTTTACAAAATGACCCCTAAAACACGAAAATCAGCCCCAATTTTCTAATTTTATTGAAATAAACCAATGGAAAACGATATTTATATTCTATTCTATCATAAATACTCAGATATAAAGTACTGTCATTCTAGGATGTCATTAACCCGTTTCATGGTAAGGCCAAAAATATGCATTATATTTGGCGTGGTTCTCAAAACTGATATTTTAATTTTTTAAAAATTTTCTTAAACAAAGTTAAGAAAAATGCTGAAAAAACCACAGAATCTTATAAAATATATGTTAGCATATAAAAAAAATAATTTGGGGGGATATCCCTCGGATAGTTTGGCGGGTGCATCGATTTAAAATCAGCGGATTTCGATAAAATGTGTTTTTTGCCCAAAATTTACTCAATATGGAAAAATTTGATAAATATTTTAAAATTTCACAAAGTAGGGGCCACAAATTATTAAAAACTATGTTAGACTTTATTCCCAAACGTTTTAGGAAAATGGACCAATATTAACCCGGATTTTATTCGGGTCAAAGGTCAAATTTTGGAATATTTAGAGTTTTTTTTTTAGAAAAAGGCACCTAAATATGAAATATTTATTGCGATTTTTTATAAAACTTGGTAAAATTATTGTACGAGTTCAGAAAAAAAGTATTTGATTCTTTTTTTCTTTAACCCATAAATGAACATGGGGTAAAAATGGCCCAGCACGTTAAAATTTCTTAAATTTTTTTTTTTATTTTTTTCGATTTCTAATAAATTTGTTATAATTATTATGCGAGGTTAGAAAAATAATTATTTGATTTTTTAAAAAATAATATTTTATGCAAAGATTTTTTTTTATATGCTGGGTCATTTTTACCCGTTGTTCATTTATAGGTTAATTAAAAAAAAAATATCTGACATAGCACAATGGTTATACCAAGTTTTATAGAAATCAAAAAAAAAAAAAACATATTAAGAATTTTTAATGTGCTGGGCCATTTTGACCCCATGTTCATTTATGGGTTAGTTAAAAAAACTCAAATAATTATTTTTCTGACCTCGCACAATAATTATAACAAGTTTTATAGAATAAAAAAAAAAAACAAAAAGCTATATTAAGAAATTTAAATGTGCAGGGCCTTTGACCCGAATAAAAACCGGGGTAATATGACTCCATTTTCCTAAAACGTTTAGAGTTTAAGTCTTACATTGTTTTTAATAATTTATGGCCCTTACTTTGCGAAATTTCTAAATATTTACCAAATTTTTTCCATATTGAGTAACTTGTGGGCAAAAAAGGCATTTTCCTCGAAATCCGATGAGTTTAAATTGATGACCCCGCCAAACTATCCGAGGGATATCTCCCAAAAAAGTTTTTTTTATATGTTAACATATATTTCATAAGTGTCTGTGGTTTTTTTTAACATTTTTCCTAATTTTGTTTAAGAAAATTTTTAAAAAATCAAAATATTAGTTTTGAGAACCACGCCAAATATAATGCATATTTTTGGCCTTACCATGAAACGGGTTAATGACATCCTAGAATGACAGTACTTTATATCTGAGTATTTATGATAGAATAGAATATATATATCGTTTTCCATTGGTTTATTTCAATAAAATTAGAAAATTGGGGCTGATTTTCGTGTTTTAGGGGTCATTTTGTTAAAATTGGGTCATTTTGACCCCGAAAGGCTTACAAGGGTTAATTTATTAAAACCCTAAAAATTTTAATATATCTTCTTATACTGGAAACAACTCGTTTACCACTTTTAAACAATATATTCAAAAAGCAACACCATTTATTCAATGCTTTTCATAAAAATATGGCTATTTTCGTGTGTTTGACCTTTGACCTCGATGCGCCTCGTGTTAACGTTGTCCGATTTGGCTGAAATTTTTAGCATAGCATTTTACGGCCAAATGTAAAAAAAATTAGGGGTGCTCTCCTTAAAATTCGAAGTTTTGCGAAATAGCTGCCACCCTAATTCTCATAGAACAACACTTAAACGTAAATTTACGGGGTTAACATTTTCTGTTAACATTTTCTGCATCGAATTTGTGACATAAGCAAAATTCTAAAGTATAATATTTGACTTATTTTAAACGCCATTAAAATAAGACCATAAAAAAAAACTCAAGATAAACTTTGAAATGCCTTGGGGGCTTGGTCTTCTAATGGATTACTTTAATTTTTTTGGTCGTACACATACCCTCGGTGGCCTAATATTTGTCGCACAGCCAGCAATCCCAACTATTTCAAAACAAAAATCGTCGGATTAGCAGTTCAAAAGGGCTAAAACGGGCCAAACTCAAAAATTTATCAGTGTTTGTGTTTTTCAGCAGCAGGAATATTTTTTTTCCTTGTAAACAAAACAAGCTCTGTTTGACTTGGATTAACTCCTAGACCACAGTATCTTGCCCATTTACACTAAAAAAAAAAAGTTTGTAAAATGACATAAAATCCCCGTGAATTTACGAAGCAGGTTTTGTAAAATATGTACTAGCAAGAATCCCCGTAATGTTACGGGGATAATTTGTAAATTGATTTAACAAAAGAAAATGTAAATTTACAATTTTTTTTTGTAAAATATTAACTTCGAGGTGAACATTTTTTTTTGCAAATTTACAAAAAATTTGGTAAATTTACAAAACAAAATTGTAAACTTACAGAAAAAGGTTGTTATTTTACAAAGAAAAAATAGAAAATGAAAAAAATAAATTGTAGATTAACAAATTATTTGGTTAAACTACTGTTTTTACCGCAAAAAAAAATATTAAAAAACACGTATATTTACAATAAAAATTGTAAATTTGCAAAAAAAAAATTAAATTTACAAAACAAATTGTAAACTAACAAAAAAAAGCTATAAATTTACAAAATAAAGTAGAAAATCAAACTACAAAATTGTAAATTTACAAATTGTTTGGTTAAACTACTGTTTTTTATGGCAAAAAACTTGTATATTTACAATAAAAAGTGGTAAATTTACAATTTTTATTGTAAATATACCATTTTTTCATATTTTTTGCCGTAAAAACAGTAGTTTAACTAAATAATTTGTAAATTTACAATATTGTTTTCGTATTTTCTACTTAATTTATGTAAAATTACAACTTTTTTCTGTAAGTATACAATTTTGTTTTTTTTAAATTTTCATATTTGTTTTGTAAATTTACAAAAAATTTTGTTTATTTACTTATTTGTTTTGTAAATTTAAAGTTTTTTTTCCATTGGTGCGTCTTAGTTTTCCTTCTTCGGCAGCTGGAGTAGCACTTCAACAACCTGAAATGATTTTTTTTCACTTGAACACTTCTAACAAACTTCACTTTTTTATTTTTTTTCGACATTTCGTTTTTCTTAAGTAAAATATATGAGAATTGCGAAGGAGGCTACACAAGAAATTTCTCATATTTTCAGGAAAAATTTGTCAAAAAATATATATTTTTTTTTTAATTTTTAATTATTTTCACAAGTATTTTTCAAAAATCGAAAAAAAAAATTGGATATTGTAGATTGGATAATTAAGTACCTGTTAAAATAAGAAAAACTTAATTTTTCTTAATTGAAAGCTTTTTATTCACATTTTAAGTGCCAAATTTAAAAAAAACAAGTGAGAGTGTTACATTCGGCTGTGCCGAATCTTTTATACCCTCCAAAATGTAAAAAAAACAATATAAAAAAAATCCAGGGGCGACTTTTTTTTTGGGGGGGGGGGTTGGTGGGAGACGTAAGGGGGCACCTTCCCCTTGTAATTTTGAACTTCTTCTGAGACAAAAATGTTGCATTTGCTAAGCAAAAGTACAAAAAACCCTGCAAAAAATGCGATTTTTCTTGGGTTGGTTTAGTTCTCTAAGGGGGAACTTTTTTCCCCTTGGTCCGATTTTGCCCATTTCCGAACTTAACCTGCCTAGGAATATAAGACATATTCGTGCCAAACTTTGGAAGTCTAGCTATTTTATTTTGGACTGTATCGTGTCTTCTACAGACGGACAGACGGACGGACGGACGGACATCGCTAGAATGTCTTAGAATCGATCACTGATCAATAATATATATACTTTATGGTGTCCTAGATCGATATTTCGATGCGTTACACACGGAATGACAAAGTGAGTATACCCCCATACTGTGGTTGGAGGGTATAAAAAGTTACCAAAAAAATATTGTAAAATTACCAAAAAAATGGTAAAAATACAAAAAAAAACTAGAACAATTATATAGTAGAAACACATAAAAATTTTGGTATTTTACATAACTTTTAATTTTTTTCTAAAGTTTACAATTAGTTGAAAAATTTTTGTGCCCGGAACTTAAAAAATTTCCAAAAAATTTTTTCATGAAATTTTTTATTTATAAAAAATGATTTTTAACTAAATTTTTTACTCCAAAACGCAAAAAAATTCTGAACTTAGAAAATTTTTGCGTGTCCTATTGTTGAATAATTAAATTTTTTGTAAAACAACATTAATTCTAGTAATAAAATAAGTGTAAAATTACATTGGAATTTTGTACTTTTTCAAACTGAAAACCTTGTAAACGATCTTAAAAAAAATCTTGTAATAAAATATTTTTTTGGTAGAAAGACTAAATAACATCAAGTAAAACTTTGTTGTACAATTACAGTTTTCTTGTGTAAAAAAAATAAACACCTTGTAATATTTTTTTAATTTGTAAAATAATTCACTTTTTTGTAAATTTACATAAAAAATTTGTAAAATAAATTTTCCAACGTATTATAGTAAAATTACAAAGCAAACTGTAGTTTTCGTTTCATTGAATATACAACAATTTTTGTAAAAAGACAAAAATATTAGTAAAACAGAATTACAAGTCCATTTACTTGTAATTTTACAAACTTTTTTTTTTTAGTGTAGACAGATCTTTCAGAGAACCCTGAAGAATGCCCCGCAATGTTGGCAGATGCTTCCCCTTTACCGCTATCGCAACAACGTCAGCATATGCGACAACATGACAACCACGTGGTTCTAGAGATAGCAGCATTGAGTTCAGTGCCAGGTTCCAAAGAAGCCGCGAAAGAACACTTCCCAATTCAGACGTTATACGTCTGTTGGCAAGTAGGTTTTCCACCATTAAAACGATCCCACACTTTACTCCTAGACCAGACAATGCCAAAATTATCGAGTCTGGGATGACATTATTAAAAGCCCCCTCTATATCAGGTTAGGTTAGGTTGTAAGTGGTTGCTGACGTTTTTCGTCAACACACGTAGACTCTGAGGTCCTTTGTGATACCACGGGACCGTAATAGGTTTCGCTACTAGTCTCTGTCGTTAAACCAGTTTGAGCTTCTTATGAAACTCCTTAGATGTTGAATTTTGACATCCGACAAATCAGAAAGATCGTACACCTCCCTAGATCCCAGTGAAGCAAGTCTCTGACCAGAAAGTGCCGGGCAATGGCAAATAAAGTGTTCGATAGTTTCCAACTCCTCTTCATCCATGCAACTTCGGCAAAAGTCATTCGACGGCACATTTAACCGCACTGTGTGCTTCCCTATAAGACAGTGTCCGGTAATTATAGAAACCACCGTCGAAATCTCTCCTCTTGGAAGCGATATCAGCTCACTTGTGCGCCCCTGATTAAGAGAAGGCCAAATCAGTCGTGTTGTCTCACACGTCCATCCATTTGCCCATCTTTGATTGGTCTTCGTCGCAGAACCAAGCCGTAGGTTTTGCTTGCAAGTTTCTAGAGGCATACCAACATATTCCAATTCTGTTGGAACCTGTAAGGTAGTTCCTAGTCTTGCAAGCTCATCGGCTTTGCAATTCCCTGGAATGTCTATGTGCCCTGGGACCAGTGATGCACATCGACGCCATTCTCTGTACCTTCGTGATAAAGACACAGTTCGCTTTTGTTTCTAAAGCAGGCCACCAGACAATGATTCCATACAGCAAAATTGGACGCACCACTGCTGTATAGATCCAATGAACGACTTGAGGGCTAAAACCCCATCGTTTTCCAATGGCCCTTTTACAGGAATATAAAGCTATTGTTGCTTTTCTCACCCGTTCCTCAATATTACGCCTGAAATTCAACTTCCTATCTAGAAATACTCCAAGATACTTGGCTCCATCTGAGAAGGTGATTTCAGTGCCGTCCAGAGAAATAGGATCAAAAGCAGGAATCTTATTTTTCCTTGTAAAGAAAACAAGCTCTGTTTTACTTGAATTAACTCCTAGACCACAGTCTCTTGCCCATTTAGACAGATCTTTCAGAGAACCCTGAAGAATGTCCCTCAATGTTGGCAGATGCTACCCCTTTACCGCTATCGCGACATCGTCAGCATATGCGACAACATGACAACCACGTGCTTCTAGAGATAGCAGCATTGAATTCAGTACCAGGTTCTAAAGAAGCGGCGAAAGAACACCTCCTTGTTGTGTGCCCCTATTGACAAATCGAGATATGACGGACGCTACCAATTCAGACGTTATACGTCTAATGGCAAGTAGGTTTTCCACCATTAAAACGATCCCACGCTTTACTCCCAGACCAGACAATGCCGAAATTATCGAGTCTGGGATGACATTATTAAAAGCCCCCTCTATATCAAGAAAGGGCACCATAGTGTACTCCTTTAGCGAAAGCGATCTCTCGATGGTACCGACGAGCTCATGCAGAGCTGTTTCCGTTGACCTACCATTGCTGTATGCATGTTGCTGTGTCGAAAGCAACCTCGGGTCAATCATTCTACGCAAATATGAGTCTATCATTTGTTCCATTGTCTTTAACAAAAAAGAAGACAGACTAATTGCTCTGAAATCGTTCGGAGCTGTGTGGGAACTTTTCCCAGCCTTCGGGATAAATACGACTCTGGTATCCCTCCATTTTAAAGGAATATACGACCAGTTTATGCATGCTGTGTATAGATTATACAGAAACGGGGCTATAAAGTCCGAAACTTGCTGCAACTCAGCCGGAATTACACCATCAGGTCCCGGGGATTTATAGGGCCTGAAGCTTTTATTGCCCAGATTAATGTTGGCATATTTATTATTTCCGAAGCAATTTCAGATGCTTGGGCGTCAGAACGTTCCAAAGCTTAAAACGGCGTCATGGAATTGCCCGGAAAATGCGTGTTTAAAAGGAGATCCAGCGACTCTCCACTGGAGGAAGACCACACCCCATTAGGATCTTTCAGGTATCCCAGGGTGCAAGAAGAAGAAGCCAGAACTTTGCGCATCCTGAATGCCTCAGAAACGTCTTCTATGTTTCCACAGAAGTTTTTCCAAGAATCACATTTTGCATTTCCGATCATCTTTTTATAACTCTGCCTGTATGCAGCCTGTATGCAGACCAGTCCTCGTCCGCTCTTGATAATTTAGCCTTATTAAAGAGCTTTCTGCAGGAATCTGTGCTCGTCTGCAACTCATTTGACCACATAGGCTTTGCAGAAGGGCAAGACGCATCCAGGCACCTATTACAAATATTTGCTGTATGTCTCCCTATATTTCACCCAGTTTGTTCTCCTCAGATTTCTAGAGACTGTTTCAACCGGGGCACGCTACCTGAGTAAAAACTCAATTTAACGATGATCTGAGAAAGAATGGTGTTATAAAACTCTCCTGTCATCAATTCTATCAGACAATGTATCTGATACAAGTGTTACGTCAAGAACCGCGTACTTGTAACGAAAGTTGGTTCACTACCCTTGTTACAAATATAGAGGTTAGTGCTTAATAAAAAATCCAAAAGTGATTCGCCTCTATCATTTGTGTCTGTACTTCCCCATATCGAATGATGTGCATTAGCATCACAGCACATTACTAACTGGTTTCCCCTAGATCACCTTTGGTGACCATCACCTTAAACCCAGGGGTCTTCAATCCGCAAACCCTGCCGCCCCGCACCCAGGGCTCTTGGATAAAAACCAAGTCAACTGCTCCTGTCGTCAGGCGCAGCAAGAGTGCAACTGAGGCTGCCTTACAGTGATGGAGGTTTATTTGCAGGAACCGCATCATATTGTTTTTTTTCCACCATCCTTTCCACCACCGTGTTATTGGCTTCATCCTCCGTGTTATCATAGAGGTCGCATTCGTCCCCAGATTCGGTTTCGAATAAGCCAGATGAGTGTCCCATCTGTTCTGAATCGAAGGCAACATAACTCTCCAAATTCCTCACTGCATGGGCCTCGTCCAGAATGTCACCCATCGTGGCATTAGCTTTATCCTCCGTGCCATCACTTAGGTCGCATTCGTTACCAGATTCGGTTTCGAAAATGCCAGATGCATCTCCCATCAGCCTAGAATCGGTCAGCTGAATATCAACCTTTTCCAGATTCTCCTCCCCAGCCGACTCTGCTACTGGCTTGGCTGCGTCAAAATTAGGCTTCTGGTCGCCCTTGTAGACATTGACTCTTATATGAAAAAAGCCAAATATAATAATGCCGTCAGTCCTGGCTAAAATCGGAAGCGATTCCTCTTTAACCAAGACCACTGCTTGACGACGAGCGCCCTCCATCTCACCCAATCTGACAATTTGCCAATTCTGAGTTGGAAGGTCAGGATTGCAGACTTTTATCATCTTTAAATCACTTCAGTGTCACTTGTAGCCATTGGAATACATGCATGAGCTCTGGGTTGCTAGGGAATAACATGTTTTTCCACAACGTCCAGTCTGGTTCCAGGCCATAACTCTCCCACTTGGCTAATGGCAACCTTAAACACCGCTGCGGATCTTTCGTTCCCAAAAGCAACGAGTTTTACTCGCCCCTGATACCAACCTGCGTTGACAGTAGTAGGGAGAAAATCAGTCATACTCTCAAGGAGCCTAAAGTAGATTTAATTTAATTTAGTTTCAACTAAACTCCACTTGTCCCTTGGAATACTCTCTCTCTTTATTCCATCGCTCTTGTCAGAGCATAGTGACATAATAAACATAATATGTACATTCACATAAAAATAAATAATGTAAAATACAAAAAAATAAAAATTCAACTACATATAATTATAAATTTGAAAGTAATATGTTGTCTCTCCAGACTTCTCTGTCTTCAGCCAAGTGCAGGGCTTCACTTAAAGTGGTCCTATTAAAGGCTTAAGTTGGTCGCATCACCGTGTTGGTGATCTTCCTCTCCCTCTACTTCCCTCTACTTTGCCATCAACCATCAGTCTTTCCATCGTTCCCTCCCTTCTAGCAATATGGTCAAAATATTTTAAATATGATCTGTTTACTTTTTTCAACAACCGATCATTAATATTCAATTCTTGAAGTACACGTTTGTACGAAATTGTGTCCATGATATTCTCAAAATTCTACGATAGACCCACATTTCAAAACTTTCAATTCTTTTTCTTTCAGCCTGTTTTATTGTCCATGTTTCTGAGCATAAGTGGCAATCGGGAAAATAAGCGCTTCGACTAGTCGGAGTTTTGTTCTTTTTGTACTTCTCCTATCTTTCCATATTTTGGTAAGCTTTGATGTTGCTGCTCTGGCCATCGATAGTCTTCTCTTTATTTCATTAGCACATTCACCATTATTGCATATAATTGAGCCAAGATAGTTGAAATGGCTTACAACATCAAACCCGGCTACTGTTGTGACATTTTGTTGGTTACTGTTGAGTCGGTGTATTATCATAACTTTAGTTTTTGACATATTGATTTGAAGTCCATAGGCGTTGCTGTGTGTTGAAAGTCTAGTCATGATATCTTCTAATTCTGCTAAGGTATATGCAATTATAAGCATAACATCTGCATACCTCAAGTTGTTAATTTTTCTGCCTCCTACTGAAATACCTCCCTCCCAATCGTTCAAAACTTCCCTCATAATAAGCTCGGTGTAAGCATTAAACAGAATGTATCCGACATTACGTTATTTACTCTAACTGTTGCTATATTTTGGTCATATAGAGATTTAATTAGTTGGATGAGATGATTTGGAACTCCAAGCTTTTGAAGAACATCCCATAACAGATGCCATTTAACAGAGTCAAACGCCTTTGTGTAGTCCACAAAGCAAAAGAATGCAGGTACATTAAACTCTCTGACCTTCTCAATTATTTTTCTGACGTTTAATATTTGTTCCCTGGTTTCTTTACCTGGTACAAAACCACGCTGTTCTTCTGCTATTTTAGGCAAAACAAATCGTCTCAGACGGTTGTGTATAATATGGAGCATAACTTTACTGGCATGAGGAATTAGCGCGACTGTTCTATAATTTCCACACTCTGTGGGTGAACCTTTTTTTATATATCGGAACGAAAGCAGAATGTACCCAGTCTTCAGGCCATACCATAGCATTCCATATCATTGTGCACAATTTATATATGGGATCGACTGCTATTTCTTCCATCGCTTTAATGGTTTCGGCTGTGATTCCATCTGATCCAGGTGCTTTGTTGTTATTAAGTTTTGAAATTGCCAGTTCTACTTCGGACTTTAAAATGGATGGTTCCAGTTCTATTTCATGTAATTGATATGTGTTTAAGCTGTTGTCTTCAAACAAATTCATGCAGTATAACCTCCATACTTCTGCTATTCCATATGCATCCCTTATTATTTCTTGGGATTCATTTTGAATCACTTGGGTATGTCTCTTAAATTCTCTAGATAAAAATTTAACCGTCTGGAACAGCTTTCGAGATTCGCATTTTTCTACATGTTGTTCAAGTTCAACACATGTTTGTTGTATAAAATTATTCTTATCGTTGGTACAGGCATGTTTAATTTTCTTATCTAACTGGCGTATTTCGCTCATAGAATCAGAATTCGAACGTTGCTTAAGATTTCTTCTTTCGTCTACCATCTTAAGAGTTTCATCGGATATCCAGTATTTTTTTCTTTCTGCAATTGGTTTTCCACTGCTTTTTGCAGCATCTGCTATCCAATCTCTTAAACGAATACAGTAATCGTTAACTGAGCCAGATGTATCCTGTGGATTTTCTATAAGCTTTTGCTTGAAAACTGTTTGATTAACTACCTTAATGTCAACTTTTTTCTCCGCTTTTTTAACAACATGTAGTTTATATGGTTTTGAATTGAGAAAAGTGTGAAAGAAAAATTTTAATTTTTCTAAAAATTTAGACATCCTGGTTTGTTTCTTACTAGTTTCATATTATCCAGTTATAATAATCTTCAGAAAAACTTTTAATGTCAAATTTATTTAGTTAATAGTCAATAAAACTCTATATGTAAAATTATTTACAGATCGCAGCCGACAAGAATTGAACTCATCATCATCTGTAATACTTTGCTATTAACTGCTTGTAACGTACAATCACTCTAGACCGATACGCCAAGTAGGCTGTTAAGCAAGTATCAACTAAATCTGATTTTTTCAATTCGAGTGTAGTTGTTGCTGTTGTTTTTTCTCACAGTTTAATTTTAAATTTACATAGCAACAATTTATGATCAGAGTCACAATCTGCACCTGCTTTTGCCTTGACACAACTGATAAATGACCTCCACCGTTTTCTTATAAGAACATAGTCTATTTGGTTTTTATATTTGGAATACTCTACAATCCCCATTTTACCTGTTTATCACAGCCCTAACAAAGTTACCTTTCACCACTTCACTAAAAGACTGAGTCCAGACGTTGCCGGTCACCTTAGATGTCTTAGGTAAAGGTTTCTCCTTTCTGCTAGGGGTTCAGGGAGGGGTCACATAATTTTTTTGTTGTCATTTTAGGTTTCAGCTGAAAAATAAACATAAAAAAGTACACATTAATTTTAAGTTTGTATGAGAATTAAAAGTCCATCCTCCGGGGGGTTATAGGGGGCGGTAGGGGAAAAACTGGCAATTGAATTGATTTTTTATGGTCATATTCAGATTCAGCGACCCCAAAAACCTAGGAATAGCTGGGTCTGGCCACTTTTTTTTTTTTTGTGCTCCTGTGTTATTTTCAAACAAAGACTTCTCTGGTGGTGCCTGACCTTTGATGGCTTAAGTTTCTTTTTCTTTTTACCACCAATATTAGGCTGAGCACCTCTACCAGAATCAAGGCCGGACTTCAAGGTCGCAACCCTAAGACCAGTGCTAGGACCAGCACCAGCCGGTAAGGCAGAGCCTCGAATTAAATCGGTATCATTTGTGTCTATATTTTCATTTTCCTTGATGTGGTCATGAAAATATCACAAAAATACCTATTACGAACAAACCTATTACGGACAATTTCAGTAATTCAATTAATAGCACGGAGATAAATTAAAACACGTTATTAATTAAAAAAATAAATAAATTTTTAAAGTCATCTTGAAATAAAATTCAAGTTTAAATAGTAACTTTCTGATGATTTGACAAGCTATCGTATATGAAAGCATATGTGTAGTTGCTTGATTATGTGTGTGTGTGTAAATGTCCAACACTTTTAAATGGCCATATCCTTCCGTTTTCTATCACTATCAACAGGAACATTCGTACATTCACATATGTATGCAAAAGAGAACAGACATGATGGCAATTCCCTCACTTTTACGGTATATAGTTCGTTTGTTTTATTTTTTTTTTTTAATTTTTTTTATAAGTTTATTTACGTTTCTAAAGTCATACATACAAACAAAATGTTTGTCCATTACAAATTTTACAAAGTCTACGTAATTTAGATTTTGCGGTAGGTCACCATTGCGACATGCCTAGTATGCATTTTGATATATCTGTGCTTCATCATATCATCCGGGTTAGTTGGTGAGGGCTCCACAGACGTATGAATTATTTTGTTGACAAAATATCTACACCAAATGAAATAAACGTACCTATTTATGTGTATATATTTCCGTCACATCAACGGCAATTACTTCTAATCCATACTAATACTATGGCATTATATGTATATAATTCTGTTATTTCGAGTTCTTTTCCTTTTTTTTTTTTCAATGAAATACAACTGACCTCTTAGTTCCCCTTCTAAAAGAAAAAAAAAAAGAAGAAGCAAACAAAATAATAAAAATCTGAAATAAGTAAAACATAATAAACACATTTCGGGTAATTGGGGATTTTAAGTTTTAACAAATGTTTTGTGTACATATGACCATATGAGATTATTGTATGTGAATTTGTGTGTGTGTGATCAGGAATACACACACATAAACACTGATTCATAAACTCACCCAAACTCACACAAAGTCATTTTCATTGGAAAGAAGAAGAAGAAGAAGTTTAATCCTAGCACATATTTCGTACACTGGCTGATTTTAAGAAAATCCTATCTGAAATAACATAATTTTCAATGATAATATTTCCTGCAACTAACCATATGTTTTGTCAGTTTACTCAATGGATTAAGGAAAATTATTTACCTACAGTCGGAGTAACAAATCCATGTACACATTATTTTCAATTAAATCTTTTACCTCTAAATTTCACTGACTGAATTATAAATTTAAAATTTAAAAGAACTAAGGTTATACGTGGGCTGTTTGAAATGTTCTTAGCCTAATAATGAAAAACAAGAGCTGGCTTTTTAACATTTTATTTTTCAATATAATCTCCTAAAACTACAATACACTAACAATTGTCCAAAGTTTTTATACACTTAAAATAAATTCTCTGTCCAATCAGCAGAAAAATTTGCTGAAAATGCACCCATTTCGAGCAATATATAAACCAACGAAAATATTGGTTCAAGAAGCTTTTTTTAAAACATAAAATTAAAACAAATCTGCTAAGACTTTTTCTAGAAAATTTAGTTTTTAGAAAAATTGTTTTCATGAAAACAATATATTTTAAATTAAAAAAAAATATTTTTTTTTATTGACAATCGTTGCCTTATTAGTATGGTACAATTTCTTCGTCTTTCTAATTCTCATTGTGAATAGAGGCGAATATGTGTTAATATTTTAGTTTGTGCACAAACGATTTGTCATTAGACTCGTTTGCTACTTTGTAGTAAATCGTTTCTATTTTTTGCTAAATAATCTTGACAATGGAATTTGACAAATTCCGAAACACGTGTCGATTAAGTCTTGCAAAAATGACCAACATAAATAAATTTAAAACAAAAAAATAATTTTCTTGAAAATTATGCTATGAGAATATCATGGTTTTAATTAGTAAAGAAAATAATGACCTCGAGCCAAAATAAACATCCTCAGAATATAATATTTTAAAGGTCGAATAAAACAATTTTTATTTTTTAATAAAAATTAATAAGAATTTGAACATAATGGTTGGCACGCCATGTGATGAATAACCCTAATATGGAGTATTTCTCACAACAACAACACAAAAAAACATATTGTTGTATTCCAATTAACTATCGTATGTAAAATTGTTTTAAATATTTTTGTTGGTTATTGACAATCGTTGCCTTATTAGTATGGTACAATTTCTTCGTCTTTCTAATTCTCATTGTGAATAGAGGCGAATATGTATTAATATTCTAGTTTGTGCACAAACGATTTGTCATTAGACTCGTTTGCTACTTTGTAGTAAATCGTTTCTATTTTTTGCTAAATAATCTTGACAATGGAATTTGACAAATTCCGAAACACGTGCCGATTAAGTCTTGCAAAAATGACCAACATATATAAATTTAAAACAAAAAAATAATTTTCTTGAAAATTATGCTATGAGAATATCATTAGTAAAGAAAATTATGACCTCGAGCCAGAATAAACATCCTCAAAATTAAATTATTTACTTAAATTGTTTTTAAAACTTTTATGTAAATTTTTAATTGCGTCAATTAAAAAATTACTCAACTTTTGTTTTTAAATTTTAACAAGTGATTACTCAAATTTGTTTCCTCCATATTTTTTTCTGTGTAGCAACTTTTGTATAATTTTTTTTTTTCAGAAAGATAATTTTACACTGAAAATTTTACGAACAAATGGATTTTCTAAGTATACTGTAGCCCGTTTCTGTAACTAAAGTGAGAAGTTTTCGCATCGAAAAATATGAAATAAAAAATTCCACCGTTTCTCGACTCTGGAATAAAAACTGTTTCTGTATGTCAATGCGAGGTCATTTTGTTCAACTGTTGACGAGTGTGGACGTGTTTTATTTTAACTCCGTGCTATAAATTGAATTACTAAAATTGTTCGTAATAGGTTTGTTCGTAATAGGTATTTTTGTGATATTTTCATTACCACATCAAGGAAAATGAAAATATGGACACAAATGATACCGATTTAGTTCGAGGCTCTGCCTCACCGACTGGTGCTGGTCCTAGCACTGGTCTTAGGGTTGCGACCTTGAAGTCCGGCCTTGATTCTGGTAGGGGTGCTCAGCCTAATATTGGTGGTAAAAAGAAAAAGAAACTTAAGCCATCAAAGGTCAGGCACAACCAGAGAAGGCTTTGTTTGAAAATAATTAACAGACTAAGCCAACTCGATGGAACGAAGCTCTCCGAACGTGAGAGTGCGTCGCTTTCATGGGCGAAAGGAGTCATTGAAGAACAGGACAAACTTTCGGCAATGCGCGCATCTGACAAACAGAGCGCTGTTTCGGCCTCGTCATCGAAGTCTGGTAAAAGGTTGCGCTCGCCCGACGAGAAACCTTTACCTAAAAGATCTAAGGTGACCGGCAACGTCTGGACTCAGTCTTTTAGTGAAGTGGTGAAAGGTAACTTCGTTAGGGCTGTGATAAACAGGCAAAATGGGGATTGTAGTATTCCAAGGGACAAGTGGAGTTTAGTTGAAACTAAACTAAATGAAATCTACTATAGGCTTCTTGAGAGTATGCCTGATTTTCTCCCTACTACTGTCAACGCAGGTTGGTATCAGGGGCGAGTAAAACTCGTTGCTTTTGGAAACGAAAGATCCGCAGCCGTGTTTAAGGTTGCCATTAGCCAAGTGGGAGAGTTATGGCCTGGAGCCAGACTGGACGTTGTGGAAAAACATGATATCCCCTCGCAACCCAGAGCTCATGCATGGATCCCAATGGCTACAAGTGACACTGCGGTGATTCTAAAGATGATAAAAGTCTGCAATCCTGACCTTCCAACTCAGAATTGGCAAATAGCCAGATTGGGTGAGATGGAGGGCGCTCGTCGTCAAGCAGTGGTCTTGGTTAATGAGGAATCGCTTCCGCTTTTAGCCAGGACTGACGGCATTATTAGATTTGGCTTTTTTCATATAAGAGTCAATGTCTACAAGGGCGACCAGAAGCCTATTTTGGAAGCAGACAAGCCAGTGGCAGAGTCCGCTGGGGAGGAGAATCTGGAAAAGGTTGATATTCAGCTGACCGATTCTAGGCTGATGGGAGATGCATCTGGCATTTTCGAATCCGAATCTGGTAACGAATGCGACCTCTGTGATGGCACGGAGGATAAAGCTGATGCCACTATGGGTGACATTCAGGACGAGGCCCATGCAGTGAGGAATTCGGAGAGTTCTGTTGCCTCCGATTCAGAACAGATGGGACACATATCTGGCTTATTCGACACCGAATCTGGGGACGAATGCGACCTCTATGATAACACGGAGGATGAAGCCAATAACACGGTGGTGGAAAGGATGGTGGAAAAAAAGCAAGATGTTGCGGTTCCTACAAATAAACCTCCATCACTGTAAGGCAGCCTCAGCTGCACTATTGCTGCGCCTGACGACAGGAGCAGTTGACTTGGTTTTTATCCAAGAGCCCTGGGTGCGGGGTGGCAGGGTTTGCGGATTGAAGACCCCTGGGTTTAAGTTGATGGTTGCCAAAGGTGAGGGCTCTCCAAGAGCCTGCATCTTGGCGAAAAATGGCTTAAATATATTCTTTTTATCAACTTTTAGTGATATGGATGTTACAGCGGCTAGCTTAGAGCTTCATGGGAAATCTATTTGGCTCGCCTCTGCGTATTTTCCTAATCCGGGGCCAATACCCCCGGAGAAGGTTGGCGGTCTGATTCGGGAGTCTGAATCTAGGGGACACCAGTTACTAGTGTGCTGTGATGCTAATGCACATCATTCGATATGGGGTAGTACAGACACAAATGATAGAGGCGAATCACTTTTGGAGTTTTTGTTAAGCACTAACCTGTATATTTGTAACAAGGGTAGTGAACCAACTTTCGTTACAAGTACGCGGCAAGAGGTTCTTGACGTAACACTTGTATCAGATACATTGTCTGACAGAATTGATGACTGGAGAGTTTTGGAAGAGCATTCTTTCTCAGATCATCGCTACATTGAGTTTTTACTCAGGGAGCGTGCCCCGGTTGAGACAGTCTCTAGAAATCTGAGAAGAACAAACTGGGTGAAATATAGGGAGACTTTTTCTTTGCTTTTGGATGAAGTACCCCTATCTGAACCGCATAGTTTAGCGGAAATTGACTGTCTGGTTGACCATATAACAAATGTTTGTAATAGGTGCCTGGATGCGTCTTGCCCTTCTGCAAAGCCTAGAGGGAAAAAAAAGCCACCTTGGTGGTCAAATGAGTTGCAGACGAGCAGAGATTCCTGCAGAAAGCTCTTTAATAAGGCTAAATTTTCAAGAGCGGACGAGGACTGGTCTGCATACAGGCTGCAACTTAAGAGTTATAAAAAGATGATCAGAAATGCAAAATGTGATTCTTGGAAAAACTTCTGTGGAAACATAGAAGACGTTTCTGAGGCATCCAGGCTGCGCAAGGTTCTGGCTTCTTCTCCTTGCACCCTAGGATACCTGAAAGATCCTAATGGGGTGTGGTCTTCCTCCAGTGGAGAGTCGCTGGATCTCCTTTTAAACACGCATTTTCCGGGCAATTCCATGACGCCGTTTCAAGCTTTGGAACGTTCTGACGCCCAAGCATCTGAAATTGCTTCGGAAATAATAAATATGCCAACATTAATCTGGGCGATAAAAAGCTTCAGGCCCTATAAATCCCCGGGACCTGATGGTATAATCCCGGCTGAGTTGCAGCAAGTGTTGGACTATATAGCCCCGTTGCTGTATAATCTATACACAGCATGCATCAACTGGTCGTATATTCCTTTAAAATGGAGGGATACCAGAGTCGTATTTATCCCGAAGGCTGGGAAAAGTTCCCACACAGCTCCGAAGGATTTCAGACCAATTAGTCTGTCTTCTTTTTTGTTAAAGACAATGGAACGAATGATAGACTCATATTTGCGTAGAGTGATTGACCCGAGGTTGCTTTCGACAAAGCAACATGCATACAGCAAGGGACGATCAACGGAAACAGCTCTTCATGAGCTCGTTGGTACCATCGAGAGATCGCTTTCGGTAAAGGAGTACACTATGG
Organism: Pegoplata infirma; assembly: GCA_963921195.1. Taxonomy (NCBI): domain Eukaryota; kingdom Metazoa; phylum Arthropoda; class Insecta; order Diptera; family Anthomyiidae; genus Pegoplata; species Pegoplata infirma. Next base: position 155,014,897 of record OY992537.1, on the reverse strand, counting down.
TGGCCTTTCTTGATATTGAGGGGGCTTTTAATAATGTCATTCCAGAATCGATAATATTGGCATTGTCTGGTCTGGGAGTAAAGCGTGAAATCGTTTTAATGGTGGAAAACCTACTTGCCAATAGACGTATAACGTCTGAATTGGGAGCGTCCGTCATATCTCGATTTGTCAATAGGGGCACACCACAAGGAGGTGTTCTTTCGCCGCTTCTTTGGAACCTGGCACTGAATTCAATGCTACTATCTCTAGAAGCACGTGGTTGTCATGTTATCGCATATGCTGACGATGTCGCGATAGCGGTAAAGGGGAAGCATCTGCCAACATTGCGGGACATTCTTCAGGGTTCTCTGAAAGATCTGTCTAAATGGGCAAGAGACTGTGGTCTAGGAGTTAATCCCAGTAAAACAGAGCTTGTTTTGTTTACAAGGAAAAATAAGATTCCTGCTTTTGATCCTATTTCTCTGGACGGTACTGAAATCACCTTCTCAGATGGAGCCAAGTATCTTGGAGTATTTCTAGATAGGAAGCTGAATTTCAGGCGTAATATTGAGGAACGGGTGAGAAAAGCAACGATTGCTTTGTATTCCTGTAAAAGGGCCATTGGAAAACGATGGGGTTTTAGCCCTCAAGTCGTTCATTGGATCTATACAGCAGTGGTGCGTCCAATTTTGCTGTATGGAATCATTGTCTGGTGGCCTGCTTTGGAAACAAAAGCGAACTTTGTCTTTATCACGAAGGTACAGAGAATGGCGTCAATGTGCATCACTGGTGCTCTTCGTACTACACCTACGGCTGCATTAGAAATCCTCCTTCACCTGATACCCTTGGACATATTGGGTAGGCAGTATGCGGCTGCGTCGGCAATTCGACTTAATAGCACGCTGCAATGGAGGAGCAGTGATTGTGGCCATAGCGCGATCTTGAAAAAGATAACAATACCACAAAATGTGGACTGTGCTCCCTCTTTGAGCCTCTTTGAGCGCCACTTTACCACTATGATACCATCCAGGGAGTCTTGGATGGGGGATACTCCGGGTAGTGGAGCTACCATAAATTTTTACACAGATGGATCGAGGCTGCACGAACAAGTGGGCTTTGGGGTCTATTCGGAAGAGCTTGGATTGAGCCTGGCTCGTAGATTGCCAGATCATTGCAGTGTTTACCAGGCAGAGATGCTGGCAATAAAGGAAGTGGCTGACTGGTTGAGCTGCAATGTCTTGTCTACAACCGCAGTCAACATCTATACTGACAGTCAAGCCGCGGTCAAGTCCCTGGATTCAATGTTTCTGAAAACAAGATCTGCCCTTAACTGCCGCACGTCTTTAAATGAGATGGCCAAGCAGTTTAACATACGACTCATATGGGTCCCAGGGCACAGAGACATTCCAGGGAATTGCAAAGCCGATGAGCTTGCAAGACTAGGAACTACCTTACAGGTTCCAACAGAATTGGAATGTGTTGGTATGCCTCTAGAAACTTGCAAGCAAAACCTACGGCTTTGTTCTGCGACGGAGACTAATCAAAGATGGGCAAATGGATGGACGTGTGAGACAACACGACTGATTTGGCCTTCTCTTAATCAGGGGCGCACAAGTGAGCTGATATCGCTTCCAAGAGGAGAGATTTCGACGGTGGTTTCTATAATTACCGGACACTGTCTAATAGGGAAGCACGCAGAGCGGTTAAATGTGCCGTCGAATGACTTTTGCCGAAGTTGCATGGATGAAGAGGAGTTGGAAACTATCGAACACTTTATTTGCCATTGCCCGGCACTTTCTGGTCAGCGACTTGCTTCACTGGGATCTAGGGAGCTGTACGATCTTTCTGATTTGTCGGATGTCAAAATACAACATCTAAGGAGTTTCATAAGAAGCTCAAACTGGTTTAACGACAGGGACTAGTAGGGAAACCTATTACGATCCCGTGGTATCACAATGGACCTCAGAGTCTACGTGTGTTGACGTAAAACGTCAGCAGCCACTTACAACCTAACCTAACCTAACCTATGTCAATGCGAAAAAGCCAGCGTTTGTATTGGAATATTCCAAGATAGCTCTCAAAAAGTAATCACTGTGAGAAAATAGTAACAAAACAGAAAAAAAAAACACGGAGCACTTCAAATTATTGTTTATGGATCATTTAAAATCAATAAAATAAATATAAAAAAATAAAATTACACATTGTTGATGATAATGTATAGTATAGTGTTGTATTAATAACATCATTTTTGCATTTAGAGATTCTTTGATTTTTCTAAAATTTGTGAAAAAATATAATAAATTTGATATTTATACAAACACAAAACAAGTAATTTGTATTTTTCTTACTATTTTTCTCCATTTTTTTAATTTATTATTATTTTTTTTAATGTTTTTGTTGGTTTTTGTCGAAGTCTCGCACCGTTTTAAAATGTGAGTTTTTTGACACTTCAAATAGAAAAGTTTTCGACTAATTACTTTACAGAAACGGTTTTCTCGCAACATTCCAATAAGTTTAAAAGTTTTCGAACAACAAAGTTACAGAAACAGTTAAATGTGAAAAGTCAGTTTTTGTGCCGATTTACAATGTTTTTGTTTCATTTCACATGTTTCATGCGAGAAATCTTTCGATTCGAGAGTTATAGAAATCAGCTACTGGTTTGTTTTATAAAAAACTTCATTTATTTGTTTGTTTTGTTCAAACCCACTAATATGCATTGGCGTAGATAGCCCTGTCTGGAGGGGGCTTAGCCCCCCCCCCAGAATTTTAATCATTCACAATTTTTATACCCTCCACTTAGTGATAGAGGGTATATGAGGCATTCCACACCAAATGTCCAGCGAAAAAAAAAAACATGTGTACCGTAAACTTCTGAATAGGTGGTATGGATAGCCCTATATGGAACTTAGAAAATTGCGTTTTTGGTTTTTCAATTTTTCAAAAACTGTGCTTAGGAGGCGTGGTCAAATATTGGAAAAATGGTAAAATTTGTGGCGAGTTGCCTTGATTAAATATTTATCACATTAAAACGGAATGCACCACAATCTCAAAAATTTACAGTCTTATATAGTTTTGTATGGGCTATCGATTAAAAATTTTTTTTTGGAAAATTTTCAGAACCTGTTCTGATATTTTCCATTTTTTAAAAAAGTCAATTTATCAAAAATCTGGCCACTTTTTTTTTCTTTTTTATTTATTTTTTTAAAAGTTTAGATGTTTGTCCATCCACACAAAAAAAATCGTAAACACGTTCATCTTTTTTTTCGAGAAAATCGCATTTGAATTTTAAATTTCATTTAGTAATTTGCTTGTATTTTCTCGTGTCAACAGAGCGTATGACGAATATTTATGCAATTAATATTACTCATTCGCAACTTTAAAACAAAGAAATACAAGCAAATAACAAAATTGTTATGAAATTTAAAGTTCAAATGCGATTTTCTCGAAAAAAAAAGATGAACGTGTTTCTGATTTTTTTTGTGTGGATGGACAAACATCTAAACTTTAAAAAAAAAATAAATAAAATAGGAAAAAAAAAGTGGCCAGATTTTTGATAAATTGACTTTTTTTAAAAATGGAAAATTTCAGAACAGGTTCTGAAAATTTTCCAAAAAAAAAATTTTAATCGATAGCCCATACAAAACTATATAAGACTGTAAATTTTTGAGATTGTGGTGCATTCCGTTTTAATGTGATAAATATTTAATCAAGGCAACTCGCCACAAATTTGACCATTTTTCCAATATTTGACCACGCCTCCTAAGCCCAGTTTTTGAAAAATTGAAAAACCAAAAACGCAATTTTCTAAGTTCCATAAAGGGCTATCCAAACAACATATTCAGAAATTTACGGGACACATGTTTTTCTGTAGCAGGACATTTGGTGTGGAATGCCTAACCTGACCAACTGTTTTTGTCTGAAAAGCGGGATGAAATGGTTGAAAAAGCGGGATTTTGGTCTAAAAAGCGGGAGTTTTTTATATCATCCACTTAGAGTTCAACACGCCTCGAAAGACACTGATAAGCCCCAAAAATAGTTTTCAAAATATTTTTGTCAATTCAAAAAAATTGTACACTCAAAAAAATTTACACTCAAAAAAAATTGCATACAAAATTATTTACTTAAAAAAAGTATATTTCACGTCAAAGTCTTCAAACGGGTGGATTTTTTTAGAAAATTTTGTATTTTCGCTGCTGCTCAACACTGGATTTGTTAACCGAGATGAAATACCTGCTAATTTTGTTTTGAGGAAATTTAAAAAAAAAAAATAATTTTGCAGATTTGAAAAAAGTGTCAAATTCAAAAATTATATTTTGTACCAAATTAATATGGGTTGCCGATATCTCGAAAATTATATATTTCTTATCTGAGTACGTTTGGGCAACGTTAAACAAAAATTAGTTTGTTTTGAGCACATTCATAAAATTTGTTCTTAAATTTAAAGAATTTTTGCCTAAAACTCGAAACTTTGAGTAACTTTCGCGGGGTCAAAGAGTTAACACATTTGGCTCAAAATTTAGCCAGGTACTTATTTCAGGTCATTTGAAAATGTTCAAAATATGGACCACCCTATTGAATGGTCTCGAAAAAAATTGATTTTTTTTTAAATTAAAATCTAATTGAAATAAAAACAAACTTAAAAATTTATTTCTGAAATTTAAATTCTTTTTTTTTTTAATTTTCAAAAATCAAAATCATGGCCGCTGTTCCAAAAAAAAGTAATTCACATAAAAAATGTGAAAATGAAAATTTCCGAATTTTTTTGGTGTTCTGGATTTCACATCCGAATTTCTTTTTCGTTTTGTTTCACATAAATAAAATTTGGTGAAAGTAAAACGAATCCACTTTTTGTCTTATAATTTTTTAAATTTTAATTATTCGATTTCAACTCCGAATGAAAATGTGATCAACAAAACACTAAACTTGATTTCATGTGATTCGGAAATTTTCATGTGAATTGAAAAGTTGTGAAAGGCAGAACAGAGGCCCATTTTTTTTTTCAAAAATAAACGTTTAAAAAGTTATTAAAAATTTTGTCGAGTTCCAACACAATTTTTGGAGTAATTTCCTTTACATTTTTTTAAATACGGTAAGAAATTGAAAATGTTGCCATATTTATATGCTCAAAAATCGAAAAAAAAGCTTAAAATTACTTCAGAAAAATCATACTCAAAATATTATTTAAAAAATTAAAAATATTATTTAAAAGTCAAAAAGCGGGATAAAGCGGGATGAAGCGGGACTTTTGTTTAAAAAGCGGGATAGAAATTCAAGGCGGGATGAGACATCAAAAAGCGGGATAATCCCGCCAAAAGCGGGATGGTTGGTCAGGTTAGGAATGCCTCAATATAAGTTTGTTATTCCGTTTGTAACTCATCGAAATATCGATCTGGGACCCCATAAAGTAAATACATTCATGATGCCCGATCGATTTTAAGACATTCTAGCGATGTCCGTCTGTCCGTCTGTCTGTCTGTGGAAAATGCTGTCGGGGACAAAATATTGCACAGAGATGACTGAAACTTAACATATTTATTGGAAGTTATCCCGAGAAGTTTGGTATTGCATTTGAGCGATATCGGTTCAGCGGTTCAAAAGTTATGAACGAAAATGTAAGCACACCTCAAAAATTTCAGTACATTCAACATAACCTAAAAATACAAAATGCTTAAATTCGGCTTCTGGTTGACATATGTGAACATAATTGAACACCAAATGGTATTTAAACAAGTACGAACATATTTTTTGACAAAAAAAGAAAAAATCGCTGATTTTTTTTACCAACATTTTTTTTTGCGGGAATTTTTTTTAAAAAAAATTTTTTTTTTCAAAAGTAATTTTCTTTTAAATAAGGTTTTTTGCAATAATCTTTTTGTAATTGTGGAGGGTATCACTACATTCGGCAAGGCCGAATTTAACTTTTTACTTGTTTTTTAATAATTTAATGATTTTATTAATTTTTGCAACAATAAATAATAATAATGAGCCTTTAGGACTCGTTATGATTATTCTACGAGTCTTAAGGACTCGTAATGATTATTATATTAGATCTAATAGTTTTTGCCATTGAAAAATAGTCTAATAGTTTTTGCCATGGAAAAAGTTTTTATATGAATCTGATGTTTTTGTCAGTAATAAAAACTTTACGGAATCTTAGGGTTTTAACTTCAGGAAAACATTTTAAACTTCTTTGATTTAAAAAAGTTTCTAAATTCTAAGGGGTTTTTTATAGACAAAAGTTATTGAAAGAAAGAATCTGAGAATTTTGACTAATAATCATCAACTTTTGCAATCATCAGAACTTTCTCTTGAAAAAAATCATAGTAATCTAATTATTTTACTATAGGAAAAACATTAAAAATCTTTCATTCTCAAAACGTATCTGGGAGTTCTAAATTTCTGAAAAATTTTCAGAATCAAAATTTGTTAAAAAAAATATGAATTTTTAACCGCTTTCGGGGGGCATTCGTTTCTAGCACACCTAGATGCATGTTTAAGGGAAAGTTTCAGAATAGGTCTGGGTTTTTATATTAAAATAAACCCTAAAAATTCAAAAAAAAAGGGGTGGTTTTAGCCCCCCCCAGAAATGTTGGCTTCCTACGCCAATGCTAATATGGGAACACATAAGAATAATCTCATCCCATTCTACTGAAACAATGTTTTTGTAAATTAGTTTTACGTTTTTATTAAAATTAATCCATTTTTAATTTATGTTGTGGACAGAAAGCCTTCCAAAACAATACTGTCCGTTAGAAAATATTATTATTTTTTACCATATTGTTCTTTTTTGCAATATATAGAGAAGGGGAGATCGTTCTCTTACAGTAACATGGATGAGAATAAACACCTCGTTGGCCAAAATGTCAAATTTTGACCCCCACTAACTCAGACCGATCTCGTTGAAAAAATGTGTCTGAACTACTATCCAATAGGACTAACCTTGGTGCAAATTTCATCCTGATCGGAAGACATTGGTTTCAAAAGTTATGTCAGTTGACACGAAAACCCCCATATCGAGGGCCTATATTCGAAACCCTCTATCTACAAAACTTTTCAGGAGAGCCAAAAAACTGTGTATTTCGAGTATTGTTAGAGTAATTAAAATTCGATATTTACAATATATTAAATCAACTACTGAATCTCACATAAAATTCGTTTTAAAAATTTTGCACTATTGGGGATTTTAGAGGATAGATAGAGGGTTTTGTTTCTCAAAAATATTAAGTACATGAATGAAAATGATCAGATAGAGGGTTTTGCATTTTAATAAAAATTAATTACACTCTGCTACAGTGAAAAAATACTTCTAATGTGACATGGTATAGGTTGTTGGTTTTGTCGAGTAGATCACAAAAATGCCCATTTAACTTGCCAGACACCCTCAAATTTTAGAGTTATTGTCAAAAAACGTTTTTTTGGGACTTTGCTCACTAAACCATGTGCAATTCAAAAAAATTTTCAACCAATTTTAAGTTTTTTAACTGTTTTGGATAGAAGAAGAATAGGGCTTTCCATGTGTGTGAATTGGTCTACACATATAAGAAAGGTATCTATTGATTTTTTCTATAATATCTAATTTTTTTGTTATTTTTTGAAAATTTTTCGAGTTTATCGATTTTTTTCTGCTATAGTTCGTTTAAAAACCTTTATATTTATAAAAATAGTTTTAAAGAAAATTTAGTTCCGAGTTCTATGAGCTTTATCCTCTAAAAAAGAAAATTAAGATTTTTCAGGAAATCACCGTTCAGACAACCCAGGCAAAAAAATAAATTTATCATAAGAGATCATGTACAATCTTTTTAAAGGTTTTTGGCGCGTTGAATCCGAATCTGGCCTTTAAATTGCTCTATCTCGTCAGGTTTTTGAGATATTAAACATAAATTGATATATCACAAACTTAATAAGATAGCGCAATTTCAAGGTCAAATTCGAATTCAGGGGGTCAAAAACCTTAAAAATAATGATACGCGACCTTTCAGTATGTTCGTTTATTTTTTTATTTTTTTTTGCCTGGGTTGTCCGAACGGCAATTTCATGCAAAATCTTAATTTTATTTTTTTGAAAAATTATCACAACTTCGTCAATTGTTATTCGATTTTTTGGGCATAAAGCTCATCGTATTCACAATTAAATTTTCTTTAAGAATACGTTTATAAATATATATATTGTTGAACGAACTATAGCAGAAAAAAATCGATAAACTCAAAATTTTTTCAAAAAATAACAAAAAAAATTAGATATTGTTGAAAAAATCAATACATATCTTTCTTAAATGTGTAGACCAATTCACACACCTAAAAATCCCTATATTTCTTCTATCTAAAACAGTTAAAAAATTGAAAATCGGTGGAAAACTTTTTAATTTACACGTGGTTTAGTGAGAAAAGTCTCAAAAAAACGTTTTTTGACTATAACTTTAAAATTTGAGGGTGTCTGGCAAGTTTGAAGGTCATTTTTGTGATCTTTTCGACGAGACCTACAACCTTAACTACCTCATTTTAAAAGTATATTCGTATTTTGTGTTTTTTGTAGCACAGTGTTATTATGAATTTATTTACAACATTGGTAAATTTTTAACGTGATTTTTTAATGATAACGGCTTATAAAAAATTCCGAAATCGCAGTTTTCGCCCACAGATGCTGCATCTCAAAAGTTGACAAACTGTTGAGTTTGTTATGTAAAAAATAATAAAAAAATTAAAAACGCGATTTTGATCCATAGATGCTGATCAGCATCGCGATTTTAAAGATTCAAATTTTTGTTTCATAATGACAACAAGACATCCAAATTTTGAGCCATATTTTTTAAAAAAGTCTCGCAAGAATTTTCAGAAAAAATCAGTAGACCAAAATCGTGGTTTTGGAATTTTGTTGACAAATTCATGTTCAGTATACAAAATTTAGTATGAAAACTTATATAATGCATGATAGAATTATTAAAAAAAATATTTTTATAAATTAATTATTTGAATAGATAGAGGGTTTTGCATTAAGAAAAATTAATTGTGTAAGAGATAGAGAAAACCAAAAATGCAAATAAAATAGCAAAAAGAAATATTTTTGTTCTGAATTGTACACCATACACTCAAAACAAAAAACCTGTAATGTTAGCAAAAAAAGCTTGTAAAACTACAAGAAAATTTGCTGATTTTGAACCCACAATTTTTTTGCTAAAGTTAGCAAAAATGTTTTGCCAATATTTAGTTAACTACATTTTTTTTTTTTTTAACTTAGTTCATACACATCTGAGGACCCCATTGGGTTTGGACCCGATAGGTCTAGACCCCGAGGGGCCTAGACCTAGTTGGGTTCCTTAAAATTCGTCATAGTTTTTGATCCAAAATTTGTGTCCGTTTCGCTTTATCTTGCTTAGTTTTTGAGATACGTGATTATAGGGGACCACTGGGGTCTTGAGAATTAAAAAACTCGATAACTTCAAAAATATTACTTGGAGAGCTTTTGACTATTTGGCAGTCTTGGTCTACGTATTGAGAGCTACAAAAATGCTTCTGGACTTTTTGTTGTGTCGGCAATATTTACCGAGATATGATCACTTAAAAATTTTCGGGAATGCTAACTTTATTGGACTCAAAGTTAGGGCCCATTAGGATCCACACATGTGAAGAGGACCGGCGATACTATGGAGATCCCGAGAACCAAAAATGGCCTCCATTTTGCTCTATCTGGCTTAGTTTCCGAGATAGCGCCATTTTAAGTTTTCTAAAAATAAAAATAAATTTACCATTTATTTTGCTAATATTAGCAAAAAAGCTTGTAAAAATTTGGTCAACTCAATTTTAAATCTAGAAAAAAAAAATTAGTTCAAATTTTGTTTAAAGTTGCTAATGCGCTAAATGAATTTTACAAGATATTTTTGCTAACATGCTAATCTCAACTAAAAATTTGCGAAAAGTTAGCTAACCAGCATTAGCAAAAAAAAATTAGTAAATCTACTAATGTATTATTTGGAGTGTAGATGAGGGCCGTTTTACTGAATATTTTGCCATCAAAAAGTCATTTCCGTGAAAATAGAAGATAGAGGGTTTGGAATATAGGCCCTCGATATACTTTATGGGGCGTAGACCAATATTTCAATGTGTTACATACGGAATGACAAACTTATTTATACACTCTATCACTAGAGTGGAGGGTAAAAAATGTCATTAAAAATGCTTTTGGAATTTTTTTTTGACAAACTTTGATGTTTATTTTTTTTAGAGATTTCAAGTTCTGAAAAGTCCGTGGTGTGTAATAAGAAATCTCAACAAAAGCGTAGTATTTTTTGTATACCCAATGCTTTACCAGTATATTTGTTTAAAGTTTTTTAAGGCCCAAACAAAGCGTAGCATTTTTTGTATATCCAGTGCTTTACCAGTACATTTCTATACACAGGACTTTACCAGTACACTCAAAAAAATAAAACTGTAAAGTTAACAAATTTTTTTTTGTTAACTCGAGTTTACTGGCTTTTTAGCAAATTTTTAGTTACCCGAGTAAAAATTTTTATATTATACAATATATAATGATATGTAACACAATATATATTTATACGCAATTTGATCCGAATAATGGTGGATGTTTTTGCATTAAAAAAGATCAACTTGTATAAAATATGATTTCATTTCATCCGAGTTTTGACCAGACATTGCCATATATTAGTGGATCTAATTAGATCTAATTGCATAAAAACATGGAAAATCCTGGTGTTTTTTAGTTTGGGTTGAGATACACCACAGGTCAACAATACATTCACCAAACATATAATTTTCTTAAACAAAAAAATGTTTGGGTACGCTTCGAACCAGATAGGTGATATACATAACCCTAACAAGGAAATGTTTAGGAACATTTTAAAAAGTTTCTTATACTTTGCCTTAAAAACTTAGAAAATTGTTGGTAAAATGGAAACATATAGTGTTATATATGGAACAGAATAGGATATATATAATTTTATATTAAATTATACAGAAAAACAAATTTTGTATTGAGCCTCATATAATTAAATATAATTATATCAATCGTACGCCTTTTAATCCGAATCATGATTAAATTATATATAAATACATATGACTGCATTTAAAAAATTTAGAAAACAGCTCACGGGATATATGATCATATATGATTCGTTAGGTTTGTATCAAGTTATATATTGTTATATATGTTTATTTTTACTCGGGTAAAATCAGAGTTTTAACTACACTCAAAAGAAAAACTCTGTCAAAAAATCTGTAAAACGACTTTCAATTTGAATTAGCAATCTTTTAGCAGATTGTTCTGCTGAGAAGGATATTTTTACTAAAATCTCTGTCATTCAGTTTAAGAAAATAACAGACATTTTACTATGTTTATACTGATTTTGTTTGCTGAATTTCATAATTTTTTCAAGAAATTTTTTTATATAAAAAAAAAAAAGCAGAACAGATTGTCAGCAGATTGCTCTGCTGAAATCAGCAGATTACTCTGCTGAAATCAGCATATTGTTCTGCTGAAATCAGCAGATTATTCTGCTGAAATCAGCAGATTGTTCTGCTAAAATCAGCAGATTTTTCTGCTAAAATCAGGAGATATTTCTGTTAAAATCAGATTTCTCTGCTGTCGAACAACACACATGTTTAATAGCTAAAACGCCAGATAAAAGTATAAGCTTCCGTGGCGTAGTGGTTAAGAATTGTACTTTCAAATCGGAAGGTGGAGAGTTTGATGCTCGCTGGCGGCGTATGTTTTTTTTTTTTTCTTGTTATATTTATTCAGCTCATATTACAGATATTTAGCAAACCGTGTCTGCTAAAATCAGCAGATTTCTCATATGGCTCAAAATGGGTGTATTTTCAGCAGATTTTTCTGCTGATTGGACAGAGAATTTATTTTGAGTGTACTTTTTTGAGTTAAGTTCAATTTACGGAAATACTAGTTTTGAACAAAATTTGAATTAATTTTTTTTGTTGAATTTTAAACTGAGTTCATGAATTTTTACTAATTAATTTTTTGATTTCTCGTAACATATTTGTTAAGTGAAAATTTTGTATATATTTCTTGTGTAGCCTCCTATGCAAATCTCATAAGTTCTACTTAAGCTGAACGTAATGAAAGAAAAAAATAAGTGAAGTGTTAGTGTTTAAAACCAATATTTAACAAACTTACAATTTTGTACAAAAAAGTAACAAAAAGTTTAACTGAATTCAACTAATTTTTTTTGTTAATATGTACAAAAAAATGTTACAAAATTTTCAGCTGAATTTTTAGTTAAAGTTACGGCTTTTTTTGCTACATTCATTCTACGAAATGTTAGCTAAATATTTTTAGTTAATTAACTAAAAATTTAGTAGGTTCAAAATCAGGTGCTTTTTTAGTTAAATTTAACTAAATTTTTTGCTAATTTTACAGTTTTTTTTTTTGAGTGTACATTTGTGTTTATACTGTTAAATTTTTCTGCAAGCGTTGTATTTTATGTGTAGCGAATGTTCTGCCAGATAATTTGTTTTTGTACCGTTGGCAATTTCTGGCTGGGTATGTATTTAAATGTGCGGCCATCGATATGCACTTTTTTTTAACACTAACTATACTAACAAGTGTCCGTGTGTATGTTTGTGTGTGTGATCTGTACATTGTTTACACATGTAAGTCTACATTGCAATTGTATTAACTATTGTGTTTTTATTTTAGTCTGGTTACTTGGATGTCGTGGTGCCGCCTGATATATTGAATCATCCGGACCAAAATCTTGAAGAGAGCATAACGAATGAAGGAGGCACTATAACACTTATTTGCAGTGCAATTGGAGTACCTATGCCAACAGTACAGTGGAAACGTGAGGGGGCCAAGGATATTATTTTACGAACAGAGTCCAGAGAAAGACAAGGTTTGTACAAATCAAAAAAAAAAAAACAAACATATTATATTCATCTGTTTTCTGTTTTTTTCTTTCCGTCTTTTTTATTCAATGATACACGTTGCACAAAGAAAAAAATATGTTGTAGCACTCGTTGTACGAAGTTTATTTCAATTTTAAAATTTTTCACTGGTATCTTTTACTTTTCGATATATTATATCGTTTAGTATGTTGGCGTGTGGGTGGGTGTTAGCTTTCCATTTTTTTTTTTTTTGTAGTAAAGTCCATTTTATTTAAAAAAATAACAAGAAATACATGTACTGATACTGTTATGTAAATAAACAGGAAATATGGAATACAGTGGGAAAAACTTAAGTCTGCAAAGTGTCATTTTTGGGGCGACAAAATATAAAATATATTTTTATACGGTTAATTACACTGTTCTACCAAATTGAAAAAAAAAAATATGCAGAGGTTCTTATATAAAAGTTCGGGTTGGTTGGAGTCCAATGAGTACGGAAACCCTACACTCAAAAAAATAAACTGGTAAAACGCCTGGTAAAATGCCTTGTAATCCCGTTCTACCAATATTTAACAATTTCCTTGTTTTTTAACAAAAAATCTTGTACTTTGCTGAAACGAGAACTACAGTTTTATTGGTAATTTTACAAGTTTATTTTCGAAATTTTATTCTACCATTTTGAAAGGTTATTTTACAAAAAAAAAACTGTAATTTTATAACAAAGTTTTTATTACGAGGATTCTAGTTGAATTACAAAAAAACTGTTATTTACAAAAATTTATGTTTTACGAGTATTTATGTTGTTAAAAAAAAAACAATTTTTATTTTTTTTTTTTATTGAAAAATATTTAAAAAAAAAGTTAACAAAATTGTTAAAAATTTATTATGAGGATTCTAGTTAATTTACAAAAAAATAGTTATTTTACAAAAATGATTTTATTACTAGAACATTTTTTGTAAATTTACCATTTTGGTTTGTAGATTTACCATTTGTTTTAAACATATTTACCATTTTTTCTTGTAAGCCCGAGTAAAAATTTTTATATGATGCAATATATATTGATATATAATACAATATATAATTAAACGCAATTTGATCCGAAAAATGGTGGATGTTTTTGCATTAAAAAAGATCAATTTGTATAAAATATGATTTGATTTCATCCGAGTTTTGACCAGACATTGCCATATATTAGTGGATCTAATTAGATCTAATTGCAAAAAAACATGTAAAATCCTGGTGTTTTTTGGTTTGGGTTGAGTTACACCACAGGTCAACGATACATTCACCAAACATATAATTTTCTTAAACAAAAAAATGTTCGGGTACGCTTCGAACCAGATAGGTGATATACATAACCCTAACAAGGAAATGTTTAGGAACATTTTAAAAAGTTTATTATACTTTGCCTTAAAAACTTAGAAAATTGTTGGTTAAATGGAAAATATAGTGTTATATATGGAACAGAATAGGATATATATAATTTTATTTATAATATAATAAGAAAAACAAATTTTGTATTGACCCTCATGTAATTTTATATAATTATATCAACCGTACACCTTTTAATCCGAATCATGATTCAATTATATATTACTACATATGACTACATTAAAAAAATTTAGAAAATATATCACGGATGTATAATCATATATAATTTATTATGTTTGTATCAAGTTATATATTGTAATATATGTTTATTTTTACTCGGGAGTTTACTATTTTTTTTGTATTTTTCTGGTTTTAAAACAATTTTTTTACCAATAAAATTGGTTTTTTACCAATTTTTGGCGCATTCACAATTACGGGGAAATCCTCGTAATTTTACGAGAATTTTACCTACCCGGTGAAAAATGAGCATATATGGATACATATATGTGAATATATGGATGCATATATGTAAATATTTGAGCATATATGGTCATATTTAAAATTGTATGCAGTCATATATAATCATATTTGCAACACATTTGGGGTGTAATATAGATCGCCTCCGTGAACAATACTGTTTACAGGTGCACCCTGGTTTCCGCTAAATGATCTATCGCGACTGGCTGCCAAACTATCAGAACTATATCTGGTCTCCTGGTAAATTTGAAAAACAAACAACTAGAAATACTAAGCAGATAAAACAACAACAAAATAATGCAGCCTAAAGTAAACCGAACTAGCTCTTCTAAGAGCTTCTTGACAAAGAATATCGGACCTTCGGTCCGAATTCTACAGCTTAATATTGAGGGAATGAGCAGAGCTAAATGCGATTATATCTCGCGTCTGCTGTCAGACGAATGTATTGATGTCGTCATCATACAAGAAACCCATATTTTAACTGAAGAAGAATTTAATATACGTGGTATGATTGATGGATATGATGCTGTTGGTGTACTATACCATCGTTCATATGGTTCCGCTACATATGTCAGAAATGGTCTGGAAAATGTCACCCTTATTGATATTTGCTCTGAGCAAGACGTGTATACTATTACGATTGAAATCTCTGGGGTACATATTATAAACGTTTATAAGCCCCCAAACATTCTGTGGCCTGACTCAGTCCTCCCCACACTTCCACACCCGTCGCTGTATACTGGTGATTTAAATAGCCAACATACCTCTTGGAGGTACTCTACTGATGACATAAGTGGCAACATGTTAGTCGAATGGGCAGAGGTTAACAACTTACACCTTATTTTTGATGCGAAAGACGCTGCAACCTTTCACTCCGGTCGCTGGCGCAGAGGCTACATTCCCGACCTCACATATGTCAGTCTTAGAGATGACCACACTCCCATCCCAGTCTACCGAAAAGTACTACAAACGTTCCCAAACAGCCAACATCGTCCAGTTTTCCTAGAAATAGGAATTCAGATACCCTTAGTCGAATCATTTCCAAAACCAAGATGGAACTTCTGCAAAACCTCTTGGAAATCCTTTTCTCGAGATCTCGACTCTAACATAAGGTGGATAAATCCAACCCCAAATAATTATCCAAGAATGGTGAAAATGGTAATTGCTACTGCAAAGAAACATATACCCAGAGGATACCGGAAACAATATGTTCCTGGCTGGTCAGAAGAAACCGAGACTCTACACTCGGAATATCTAGCTACTCAAGATGAGACAATTGCAGACGAACTTCTAAAGTCTCTTGATAATTCTCGCAGCGAAAAATGGCACCATACTGTTGAAAACGTAAATTTCACACATTCCAGCCGAAAAGCTCGGAGCATTCTCCGTAAATTGGGTAATAGCACTCCTATAACAACATCGAAATCGAGCATACACCCTGACAGTATTGCTCTAAACATTAAACGTACATCAAAAATTCTATCAGAGAAGAAACACACCATTAATATTAAAAAGAAACTTAAAGAATTAAAAAATGAATCGCCTATCATTCCACAGTTCTCAGGACCTTTCAGTGAGGAGGAAATTAACTTCGCAATATCGCAGGTTAAGTCCGGAAAATCCGCAGGAGCGGATGGATTATTTCCTGAGTTTTTTATACATAGTGGAAAAAATTTTCGAAAATGGCTTACACTTTTCTACTCAAATGTACTACTAACTGGTGTAATGCCTACGGATCTGAAGAGATCTAAAATACTCGCCCTTTTAAAACCAGGCAAGCCAAAGGAACAAGCTGAAAGTTACCGACCGATAGCACTATTAAGCGTTGTATACAAATTACAAATTTATAACAGAGTTGAACCCACTATTAATAGCATCGTTCCGGTAGAGCAGGCGGGGTTTAGATCGGGACGTAGCTGCACTGATCAGGTACTATCCTAAACGACCTACATTGAGGCTGGTTTTCAATCAAAACTCAAGACATCCGTTGCATTTATAGATCTCAAAGCTGCGTACGACACGGTCTGGAAAGACGGACTGATCTATAAATTTCAAAAAGTTATCCCTTGCATTCGAACTGCTACTCTTCTCAACAATGTGTTAAGTGATCGTCATTTTATAGTGTATCTTGGAAACAAACAAAGCAGAAAGTGTAAACTTAATAATGGTCTCCCCCAAGGATCTGTACTTGCCCCGCTTCTATTTAATCTTTACACTCATGACCTCCCATCAACGTACTCAAAAAAGTTCTCCTACACTCAAAAAAATAAACTGGTAAAACGCCTGGTAAAATGCCTTGTAATCCCGTTCTACCAATATCTAACAATTTTCCTTGTTTTTTAACAAAAAATCTTGTACTTTGCTCAAACGAGAACTACAGTTTTATTGGTAATTTTACAAGTTTATTTTCGTAATTGAATTCTACCATTTTGAAAGGTTATTTTACAAAAAAAAAAACTGTAATTTTACAACAAAGTTTTTATTACGAGGATTCAGTTGAATTACAAAAAAAAACTGTTATTTTACAAAAATTTTGTTATACGAGGATTTATATTGTTGTATTTTTTTTTTTATTGAAAAATATTAAAAAAAAAAATTGACAATATTTTGAAAAATTTATTACGAGGATTCTAGTTAATTTACAAAAATAAACGAGGAAATCCTCGTAAGTTTACGAGAATTTTACCTACGTCATATTTTACGAGAATAGCCTTGTAAAATCACGAGATTTTTTGGTAACTTTACAAGGTTTTTTTTTTGAGTGTACGCTGATGACATCGCTATAGCCACTCAACGCTACTTAGTAAAAGATGCTGAATCTGTCCTTACAAATGACCTGCTATCACTTGGAAATTATTTTAAAAAATGGCGTCTGTGTCCTAGCCTTAGCAAGACGGAAGTTACATGTTTTCACCTAAATAATATTCAATCTGATCTAAAGCTTAACGTTCGTTTTGGATACTATCCTACCCTTTAATCCAACACCAAAATACCTTGGAGTTACCCTTGATAGAACACTCTCTTTTAAAAAGCACATAGAAAATACTGCTAACAAAGTTAAAACGCGTAACAATATTATCCAAAAACTTGCGTCAACTACCTGGGGAGCTTCTGCAAAAACACTGCGCTCAGCCTCACTCGGACTGGTTTATTCTTCTGCAGAATATTGCGCACCGGTCTGGCTTAATAGCCCCCAAGTAAACAAATTAGATACTCAACTAAATACATGTATGCGACTAATAACAGGTACAATGTCTTCAACTCCATTAAGATTTTTACCTGTTCTAAGTAATATCCTACCACCAAATCTGAGACGTCAGAATGCACTACTCCGCGAACATCGAAAAATAATCGCCAATCCTAGCCTTAACATACACCAATATATTGAAGCTGCTAATGGCGACCGTCTCATATCTCGAAAACCTCCATTAAAACTAGCTGAAAGTCTCGCAAACAATAATTATGACCCATATAACATCTGGTTTAATAATTGGAACCAAGCTTCATGTGATGACTTAATGAAAATTCAGGACTTGACTTGTATGCCTCCGGGATCAGAATTGCCTAGGCATATATGGGTTAGGCTTAACCGTATACGGACAAACAATGGAAGGTGCGCAGCTACTCTTTTTAAATGGGGCTCTGCTGTTTCGCCATTATGTGATTGCAGTGATGTTAATCAAACCATTCACCACATTATAAAAGACTGCCCCCATCGTAAATTTCATGGCGAACTACACGAACTAAACAATGCTGGCCCAGATGCCGTCCGGTGGCTAAAGAATATTGACATCAATATCTAATTATTATCTATACTATTTTTTCATCAAAATATGCTAAACTTTGTTGTATAATCTGTTAAATTCGTAATGCCATATCTCTAAAATTATAATTGTTTGTATCAGT
Organism: Pegoplata infirma; assembly: GCA_963921195.1. NCBI lineage: Eukaryota > Metazoa > Arthropoda > Insecta > Diptera > Anthomyiidae > Pegoplata > Pegoplata infirma. The sequence continues at coordinate 154,996,312 of OY992537.1, read as the reverse complement.
GCCATACGATAAATAAATAAAATACAGTGTCATATATATCCATATATGCACCATATATGGACATACATGACGATAATATAAGATCATATTTGTATCATTTTTCACCGGGTACAATCAAGAAAAAAATATTGAAAACTAGCAAAAAAAAAATGATTAAAATTAGCAAAAAATAATGTAGTTTTGGACGTTGCAAAAATTTTGGTAATATTAGCAAAACCATTTTGCTAATAAAAAAATTAGGAAAAAATGGTAAAATTACAAGAATTCCATTTTATTTTTGTAAAAAATCAACCTTGTAAAATTATCAAAAAATATGGTAAAATTACCAAAAAAAATGGTAAAATTGAAATAGATAAAAAAAATTTGTAATTTGGTAAAAAAAAAAACTGTTTTATTTAGTAATTTTTTTTCTCTGATTAGTAGATGATTTAAAATTTTTTGAATATACTAAAAATTTTTTTGCCTGTTTTTGAGCACCACGTTCTTTAAATGTAGTAATAGCAGCATCAACTATTACTTCAGTTGTTGGATGGTTTCTTCGGCTTGGTGGCATCTTCTTTTGCCTTCTTCTCAGCAGCTGTAGTTGCAGTAACTGGACTCCAACAACATCAAAATCCAAAATGATTTTATTTTTCACTTAAACACTTAAAACAAAAAATTTAAAGAACAACACTTCACTTTTTTTATTAATTTTGCGTCATTTTTTTTTAGCTTAAGTAGAACAAATGAGAACTGCGTAGTAGTCTACACAAGAAATATCTTACATTTTCACGTAAAATTTGTAAAAAATTAACAATTTTTTTCGAATTTTAATTTTTTTCACATGTATTTAAAAAAAAAAAATTTAAAAAAAAAAACTTTTGGATATTGAAGATAAATATCTAAGTATGTGTTAAAATTTAAAAAAAATAATTTTTCAAAATTATCAACTTTTTATTAACAATTTAGGTGGCAAATTTTAAAAATTTTTCATATAAAATTTGCAAAAAATATGGTAAAATTAGCAAAAAAATATTATAAAAAATACTAAAAATTGTGTAGCCTATTTTTGAGCGCCCATTCAGTTGATGGATGGCTACTTTGCTATGGTGTTGGCAGCATCATCTTTTGCCTTCTTCTTGGCCTTTTAACAGCAGCAGAATCTGCAATGATTTTTTTTTTCACACTAGAACACTTTTTTTTCTTAAAACTAAGAAAAAAAAAAAAAGTATTACCATTTCTTTAAGAAAAATACTAATATTTTTGCTAAAATTATAGTAAAATAAAAAAAAAACTAGCAACAAAATATAGTAAAAGTACCAAAAAATTGTTGTATTTTACCAATAGTAAATTGCCAAAAAAAACTGTAAAAGTTAAATTTTTACAATTTTTTTTTTGCCAAAGTTTGGTCGAAGTAAATTACAACACCTTTTACTAATATTTTGACTAAGTTATTTTTTTGAGTGTACCTGCTATTTTACGAGAATAGCCTCGTAAAATCACGTCATTTTTTGGTAACCTTACAAGGTTTTTTTTTGAGTGTAGAATTGTCAATTATACAGGCCAACAAAATTTTAAAAAGGTCGAAACCCCGGGACTAGAATATATTTTTCAATTTCTGATTCGGACTAAGCGCAACTCAAACCCTTTGAAAAGTAACCTCTTATTTATGGGTTAAAAATTTGTTGGCCTCTGTTATTCGCCTTTCAACTTTGATCGAATAATTTAAATAATTGTTTTTGTGTGTTTGATCAAACGATTAAATCTAAAAATATTCGACTAATCGATGAGAATAACGAAAAAAAAGATTTTTAAAAATATTTTTAGTACCAAAAAAATAAAGAATTTATACAAAATACACTGAAAAAAATAACTATACTGAAATTAAATAAACGCTGTAATTAATTTAAGTATACAATTTTTTTTTAATTTATTTCAACTTATATAAAAAAAAATAAATAAGTACGTAACTTACTTTAAAATAGTATAGATGTTTTCAAGACTTTAAATTAAATAAGTACTATTCTTTAATTCCAAAACGCTCTGTCTTTAATTTAATCAATTTTTGTTTTAAATTAAGAAAAAAGTAATCTTTATTTTATTGATTTCATTGACTTTATTTAAATCCATATCTTCATCAGTTTAAGAAAGAATTTACTTAACTTAAGGAAAAAATGCTTTTGGTATTTTGGGGACCCCATCTGAAGACCCAATGAGACCCTAACTTTAAATCCAAATTTCAATTTTCGCGGAATTTTCAAATGCCTATAACTCTGCAAATACTACAGATACGAAAATAATTCTCAATGCATTTTTGTAGTCCTTAACTAGAATATGACCGCCGAAGACCCGAAAGCCCTCCGAGTTATAGTTTTCGAGTTATTTCATGATCAAATTTCTCAAGACCCCATTCCCATATCTCGAAAACTAAGCAAGATAGAGCGATTCTGACCAAAATTTTAGATCAAAATCAATAGTGACCCTATATTATTTATGCACATACTCATGTGTGGACCCCATATATTGGGAACCCGTAGGGTCCTCACATTGGGACTCCATAGGGTCCACAGAATCCGTAAGTCTATATTTAAGTAAATGCATTACTAGTTTTTAGGAAAAAAATGTACTTGGAAGAAGAAATAATATCTTTGGAGCCCTCGCATCCACTCCTTTTCTTAAATTAAGTTCAACATGCTTTAAAATTGTTTTTTTTTTTTAGTGCAAGTGAGTCCTCAAAGATGGGCAAATGGATGGACGTGTGAGACAACACGACTGATTTGGCCTTCTCTTAATCAGGGGCGCACAAGTGAGCTGATATCGCTTCCAAGAGGAGAGATTTCGACGGTGGTTTCTATAATTACCGGACACTGTCTTATAGGGAAGCACGCAGAGCGGTTAAACGTGCCGTCGTGGATGAAGAGGAGTTGGAAACTATCGAACACTTTATTTGCCATTGCCTGGCACTTTCTGGTCAGAGAATTGCTTCACTGGGATCTAGGGAGCTGTACGATCTTTCTGAATTGTCGGATGTCAAAATTCAACATCTAAGAAGTTTCAGAAGAAGCTCAAACTGGTTTAACGACAGGGACTAGTAGGGAAACCTATTACGGTCCCGTGGTATCACAATGGACCTCAGAGTCTACGTGTGTTGACGTAAAACGTCAGCAGCCACTTACAACCTAACCTTACCTAACGAGTCCTCCAACATGGAAAAAATAAAAAATAAAATTAAGGGACGTTTTCTATGGTGTTTTTCAGAGATAGACATTGTTCTTCAAGGGGAACTTTTTTCCCCATGCGGCGTATTCGTGCCAAACTTTAGGATGGCACGGCGAAATTGATCAAAAAAGTGTGTCAAAATAATTCCATAAAGTTTTCGTAAGAATCAAAAATTTCATTACCCTCCTGCATCGCGGTTAAAGTAAAAACCCCCAAAGAATTACATATTTCATCTTATTTCTAGGCAACAAATTTTTTTGCTGGTGTTACCTATTTGGAAAAAAGGCCTTCCCTGGTCACATTCAAAAATATTGCAAATTTTTTTTTTGCGAATTATGGGACTTTTAAGTAATAAAAATTGCGAAATCGTAACTTTATTATAATCTCCGTGTTAAGGCAATTTTAAGAATTGTTAATGGTGGAAAGCCTTCTGCTGTTTTTCAGGAAAATGTGTAAATTTTGGGGGGTACTTATGTGAAGATATAGACCTACGATATCCATATGGATAAGAAATAATCTTTATTAAATTTAAGTCGACCCGTATTTTTGCACTAGACGATAATCCTGTTAGTTCGGAAGTTATCAAAATTTTCCCGAAGGTCCACATGGTTTCATAAGGGGACAACGAAATTTTTAAACACCGATATGGCCGATAAGCCGAGACACCCCAACCTTAAAATCGTCTCTTTAATATATATTTTAAGTTTCAGGCAAATCGGTTCATAAGGGTTGAGATATTTCCTTTGGAAGTTTTTTTAAGTGTTAATATATTTTTTTTTGTTTTTCATGCAATCAAAACGAAATTTTTAAACATATTTTTGAACATAATTTTAGCAGATTATTTTGTAATTTTACTGAAATAGTTTGTCATCCTCTTTTGGGTTTCTTTGATCAATTAATCGAATTATTTTCAATTGTTTGACAACTCTAGAAAATACTTATACTCACTTCGTTTAGTCATTTTATATTTAACCACGCCTCTTGCCAGTTTTTGAAAAATTGAAAAACAAAAATCGCAATTTTCTTAGTTCTATATAGGGCTATCCACCTTTTTATACATTCATCGGACACATGTTTTTTCGCTGGACTTTTGGTGTGTAATGATATGAGGATATGAGGTCCTAGACCCATATTTCAATGCGGAACGACAAAGGGAGTTTACCCTCATACTGTAGTATGAGGGGTATAAAATATTTTACACTCAAGACAATTTACACTATAAAATTTACGCTCAAAAAAATATATGAAAACAATTTTTTCGTTGAAAACTATTTTTTTTTGAGTGTAAATTTATTTATTTTTTAGTATTTTTTTTAACAACATAAAAAAAATATTGTTAAAAATTCTAATTCCCTGAAACTCGCGAAACTTAAATAGCTCCAAAAATAAATTTAGGTGAGGCACAGGGATTCTTCCCATATATCTACACCATTTACAGATGTAATTCGTAAAAGATCAATTGTAATTCGAAAATTCTACTTTTAATGAGAAGACTCCATATGTAATTCGAAGATTCCATTTGTAATTTGAAGATTCCATTTGTAATTCGAAGATTCCATTTGTAATTCAAAGATTTTACTTGAAATTTGAAGATTCTATTTGTAATTCGAAGATTCCAATTGTAATTCGAAAAATATCAACTGAATTTCCATTGATCTTTTTCGAATTACAATTGGAGTCTTCGAATTACAAATGGAATTTCCAAATTACAAATGGAATCTTCGAATTACAAATAGAATCTTTGAATTATAAATAGAAACTTCGAATTACAAATGGAATTTACAAATTACAAATGGAATCTTCAAATTACAAATGGAATCTTCGAAGTAGAATCTTCGAATTACAATTGATCTTTTACGAATTACATCTGTAAATTGTATAGTGGGCAAAAATAGAATATTGGTCGCAGATTTCTGAAATTTGGTACACTAGCATTCAATTATTTATTCAAGAAAAAAAACGGGGTTTTCAGTTATAAAAGTTTTACAGTAACTGTCTCTCAGTCAAACAAAAAAGTTTTCGTTTCAGTTAATTTTAAAAGAAAATTTGTTTATTCCACACACAAATATTCTAAACAAAATTTTCGGTAACGTTTGGTTTTTTAGATATTTAAAAAAAAAAAAACACATTACACTGTGTGACAGAAAAAAAACCTGGGATGCGATGTTTTTTTTCTAGTAGGTGTTGTCGAGTACAACAAGAACCTGTACTTGAATTTTGCGAAACACCTCCAAAATCTTGAGTTACGGGTAAAAAACCGATTTTTCGAACTTTTTACACTTATAAGCCAGTAACTTTGTTGAAAACCAACCGATTTTAAATTTATCGACGGTTTTAGAAAGAAGAAACTGAGACCTTCCGAAGATCTGAACATAATATTTAAGTAATATTGAGACAACTGTGCGTATTTCTTTGTTAAGGAACCGTATTATTTATGAATTTATCAAAAATGTATATTTATTTATGAGAAAAACTCAATTTTGGTTTTTAAAATCGGTAAAAAATTGACCGAGTTATTAAACTTTTAATAAACACTAAATTTTGGAATAAATGCCTGCACAATGTTTTTAAACCCTCTAACCGTAGTACGGAGTATATTCACTCTCATTCCGTGCGAAACGCATCAAAATATCGGTCTAGAGTCTCACAGCGAATATAATTTTTTGATAAGTGATCGATATTAAGACATTATAGAGGTGGCGAAATATCGGTGGTCTAGAGTCCCATAAAGAATATATTTTTTTGATCAGTGATCGATTCTAAGACACTGAAGAGATGTCCGTCATGTGCGGACGTCCGCTTGTAGAAGACATGATAATTTAGTGGAATGTAAATCTTGTATAAATGACAATGGGACTCTAAAGTAAAAAAGTTTGGCGAAAGCTCTTGTTCTAAACTGTTGTTGAGATGGGGAACTCAGCGGCGCTGATGTATGGCCTACCTAGAACACATTTCCCTTGCGATAAATGAAAATAAAAAAAACTACAAGGACGTTTCGTGGGTTTGAAGGGGGGTGGGGGGTGAGTTGTGGGTGATGCTGTCTGGGGACACCTTCCCCTAGCGAATAATGTTTACAAATTCATATATTATAATATTTACACTCAAATAATAAAATTTTATATTTGTTTTTATTTTTCGTTTAACCTAAAAGGAAAGCGGACCAAAAAAATTGCATTGTTTAATCCCATTGGTTCAACAGCAGGTCAATGAACTTCATATGACGCAAAAATGTTTTATTTGTTGAACAAATAGACAAAAAAAAACTTTAAAATAAAATAGTGTATTTCTGGGGTTGCATTAGTTCTCCAAGGGGAAACTTTTTTCCCCTGGTCCGGTTTAGCCCATTTACAAACTTCACTGTCATATTCATGTCAAAACTTCAGGAGCCTAGCTCTTTTATTTTAGACAGTTTCGTGTCTTCCACAGATGGACAAACGGACGGTCAGACAGACGGACAAAGCTAGAATGTCGTAGAATCGATCACTAATCAAAAATATATATTTTATGGGACCCTAGATCGATATTTCGATGTGTTTCACACAGAATGACAAAGTGAATATACCCCGCATATTATGGTTGGATGGTAGAAAAACATTGTGCAGGCATTTATTCAAAAATTTTGTTTTTATTAAAAGTTTAATAACTCAGTCAATTTTTAACCGATTTTAAAAACCAACGTTGTAATTTATTCTTAAATAAATATACTTTATTAATAAATACATATATGGTACGGTTCCTAAATAAAACAATATGATAAAACATCTTCAAACTTAAAAAATAATGATTTTTTTTTTGAAAAATTGAGTTTGCTGGAAAAATTCGCACAGTTGTTTTAATATTACTTAAATTTTATGTTTACAACTTTGAAAGATATTAGTTTATTCTTTCTAAAACCGTTGAGAAATTCAAAATCAGTTAATATTCAACAAAGTTACTGGCTTATAAGTGTAAAAAGTTAGAAAAACCGTTTTTTACCCGTAACTCAAGATTTGGCGGTGTTTCGCAAATTTCAAGGACAGAATCTTACTGTACTCGACAACACCTACTAGAAAAAAAGTATCGCATCCCAGGTTTTTCTGTTTCATTATTTTTTGTAACACTGTGTTATTTACCGTGTCGGTTGTTATTGTCAGTCATTTGAAAATTTCAAAAATGTGATTTTATTTTTTTTGGAATTTTAAATTCAAATTTACACGGGAAGTCTCCCGCGAGTGTCGCTCGCGGATATTTATGGAATTAATTTTATTTTGTAGAGCAGAAAAAATAAAGTGGCACGTATTTATTTTAGCGGCCGAAATTCATATTTAATGAGGGGTGAATAAATTTACTATTTTTCAGTTTTTTCGTTTATCTCCTATATTAATAAGAAACATTGTCATGTAATACACCAAATGAAAGTCCATTAGAAAACCTATCTACATGTATAAATAACGTGCCCAAAAATTCACAATTTTTCGTCATATTGAGGAAGATACCAAAATAATACCACTCTCGATCCATTTTTTTTCAATGTAAAAAACGTCAAGCTTTCTAATAAACTTATGGTGTTTCTTTTCTGAACAAAAAAATGTGCATTGATAAAATGTGTACTTTTTAAAATGTTGACATGGCCCTGAAACAATGTAGCATTTTGTACACTCAGAAAAGAACACAAAAAATTCTGTTTTGTATGCAAATTGCCCTGATTTGCTGGTTCGATGGATGTGTTTTTCGCTTATATTTCCGGCAGCTCAGGTTCGAATCCCGGCGATGGCCATCACATATTTTTTTTTGTTTTTTTTTTGCTTTTAAATAATTTTTTTTTAAATTATATTTAAACTTAAAAAAAAATACCAAAAAATAAACAAATTTAGTCGATTTTATATGAATTTTTTCTTTTTAAAAATTATTAGATTATTTAAAAAAAAAATTATTAAATAAAAAATAATACGTAATTGAATAAAAAAAAAATGCAAGAATAAAAAAAAAAAATTGTTGGCCACACCGGGATTTGAACCCCGGACCTACAGCGTCACATGCCACCACACATCCTCTGCACCACAACAGCACCAGTTAAGTTGTGCGCATAATTTGAGTTTTGCTACATTAGAGAATAACAGGACAGTATCTCACCCCGTCATTTGATTTTGGGGTGGAAAATATGCATTTTTCACATCAAGGGCAGGTAATATTTTGAGAAAATAACATGATATTTTTTCAAAAGTGGGCACTTTTTTTAGAAAAGAACACAAAAAACTCCAAGAATAAAAAAAATGTTACAAAATATCACATTTTTTGCCAGAAAAGAAAACGCCATTAGTTAAAATAATCTCAAAATAGGCGCTTTATAAGATAATTTTTTTTTATAACTTGACCTTGGATTTTAAAGCCAAAATTATAGTTTTTTTTTTAAACCACCAATGCTATTGAAAAGGGTGTCAAAAATACTTTAAAAATCGTTTTTTTTTTTAAATAAATTTTTATCGTATCAAAGTGTCAATAAAATTTAAACCAAATATGATCTTTGCAAAAAAAAATTAAAACTTCCAATCTCTGTAACTCTAAAACTATTTCAACGAAATTTTTTTATTTGAACTTTAGACCACCTACTCTTATCCAAACATTTTGAAAAAATTATACTTAAATCGGATTTTTAGTGTGGACCGTTGACTCGTTTTGCCCCATATGTAGGGCAAGAATTTGACTGGTTTTTGGTGTTAAGTTTTGGGATTTTGTGTACACCAATACCGCGGTTTGCGTCGCTAATTGGGACCGGAGAAACGCGACGCAAACCGAATCGACGCAAACCGAAGCAAGATTTCCCATACCTTTCTATTGATTTTCATTTAATTGGTTCCGAAATTCATAATTTTAGCTGAAAAAATGAATTTTCAATAAAAAAAAAAACGTTTTTTTCGTTAAAAATTAACTTAAACAGGCAACCAGATGACAACCTTCACATATATAAGACCAAAATGGGAATCTCTTTTTCAGTTTTTATGTTAAAAAATATATATTAACGACGCAAATCGAAGCACCGACGACGCAAATTTGAAGCCATGCGACGCAAACTGTAACAAAATCGCCGGAACTTCGAAGTCACAGACAATTTTAAACGACGCAACTTCGAAACGACGAAAAACGAAGCTACGAAAACCGGGGTATTGGTGTACTCTGATATACCTATATAGAAAAATTTTACGGCCAACATTTTTGTAGAATATTTTATCCCCGCCCTTCCCCTTCTTCGGGGTGTTTTTTAAAATTTGTTGGAATAGAGCCAAAAAATACCATTATTTTGGGACAGTTAGAGGACTAATTTTTTTTCACAAAAATATTTGTCATAATATTTTCTACAAAGTTGCCCTACATTTCAGATGTAAAGATAACGTAGTTTTATATAGCGATAGGCTGCAAGAACAGGCCGAAGCTGGGAAGCTTTAAATGTCTCTAAAGGGTCATTCTTAGTGAAATCAATCAAAAATAGCTAAAAATGTTCTTGACCCCCTCCGATTTTGATAAAAATTTGGTTTTGTTGTAACACTAAGTGATATTATGAGCTTCAAAACTAACCAAAAATGGGCTTTCAGCTATAATAGAACCAACGATATTAAGTTTTTACGGTGTAAAGTGTCGCGACTGGAAGTTTTTGGGGGAAACTTTGACCCTCCGTATTTGCGGCCCCTGTTGACTTAGAGGGCTGAAAATTTGCGTTTGTTAGTTTTTTACGTAGTGTAAGAACTAAACCAAATTTCATCAATATTGGAGGGGGTCAAAAATATTCATGATTGATGTCACTAATAATGACCCTAAAATGAAATTTCGATATGATCTTTCAAAAGGCCAACACACGAATATTGTTTTTTATCTCCTCCACCAGAATTAATCGTGTTAACTCCATAATTTTTTTCGTGTTGTGCTGTGTTATTTGTGCATCATAGGAAAATTAAGTGTCCATTTTACAAAAATATCTGTTTAAATTTTACAAAAAAAATAAAGTAAATTTTCAAAACAAACTGATTTTGCATGGAAATTAAAATATGTTAAAGTCTACTTTAAATTTATTTTCTTTTGGTTGGGTCCAATATGCTACACTCAAAAAAAAATATTGTAAAACTAGCAAAAAAAATGGTTAAAATTAGCAAAAAAAAACTGTAGTTTTGGACGTTGCAAAAATTTTGGTAATATTAGCAAAACCATTTTGCTAATCAAAAAATTAGGAAAAAATGGTAAAATTACAAGAATACCATTTTATTTTTGTAAAAAATCAACCTTGTAAAATTATCAAAAAATATGGTAAAATTACAAAAAAAATGGTAAAACTGTTTTATTTGGTAATTTTTTTTCTCTGATTAGTAGTTGATTTAAAATTTGGTGAATATACTAAAAAAAATTTTGCCTGTTTTTGAGCACCACGTTCTTTAAATGTAGTAATAAGCAGCATCAACTATTACTTCAGTTGTTGGATGGTTTCTTCGGCTTGATGGTGGCAGCATCTACTTTTGCCTTCTCAGCAGCTGTAGTTGCAGTAACTGGTCTTCCAACAACATCAAAATCCAAAATGATTTTTTTTTTTCACTTAAACACTTTAAACAAAAAATTTATAGAACAACACTTCACTTTTTTATTTTTTTTGCGTCATTTTTTTTAGCTTAAGTAGAACAAATGAGAATTGCGTAGTAGTCTACACAAGAAATTTCTTACATTTTCAGGTAAAATTTGTAAAAAATTAACAATTTTTTTTCGAATTTTTAATTTTTTTCACATTTTTCACAAAAAAAATAAAAAAAAAAACTTTTGGATATTGAAGATTAGATATCTAACTATGTGTTAAAATTAAAAAAAAAAATAATTTTTCAAAATTATCAACTTTTTATTAACAATTTAGGTGGCAAATTTTAAAAAAATGTTCATATAAAATTAGCAAAAAATATGGTAAAATTAGCAAAAAATATGGTAAAAATACTAAAAATTATGTAGCCTATTTTTAAGCGCACATTCAGTTGATGGATGGCTACTTTGCTATGGTGTTGGCAGCATCATCAATCTGCAATGATTTTTTTTTTCACACTAGAACACTAGTAAAATAAAAAAAAAAACTAGCAAGAAAATATAGTAAAAGTACCAAAAAATTATTGTATTTTACCAATAGTAAATTGCCAAAAAAAAACTGTAAAAGTTAAATTTTTACAATTTTTTTTGCTAAAGTTTGGTTGAAGTAAATTACAACACCTTTTACTAATATTTTGACTAAGTTATTTTTTTGAGTGTAGTTAGTTAATAACCAGTCCCCAGTTTTTTTATGTTATAACATGGGATTGTTTGGCTTTCATGCGTTCGGCAATTACTGGTCATTGTACTGCTGCAGTACGAGACCATCTTACTCATTGTCAATGATTATTGTTGTTATGGTTGTCTTGTAACGAAATGATTGCATTGTTCCTTTTTTGTGTGTGTACTAGGGCTTCCAAACGGGATTGGTTTTTCTGATTCGGGATTAAAGGAAAATTTTCGGAATCCCGATTTTGTGAAACTGTTAAGTTGTGAACTACGAAAAAGGAAAATCATCGATTGCAGTGTTTCGTTCAACAACTACAGGTAGAGAGTCCTCCTGTGAAGGATATCCGTATTTGGTTATCTTTCGTCGTGGCTCATCCTTATCAAGTTTTTGGCGATTTGTATTATAAACCGTTTTAAGAAAACATGAAATTAAAACAGTGAACAACTTAACAATAGAAGAGAGTTGAGATTTGTCAAAAAAAGACCTTTCATCGAACCACCCTTAGTTTTTAGAATCTTTTAGCAAGCTTTACATTTCGCAAATGGTTCACCATTTGCTTCCACAAAAAATGGGACCAGCGGAACTTTTGTCGATTTTTTTTATTTATGTTCCACAAAATTCATATTTTATACAAAAAAAATAAATATATGAAAAATTGAAACTTAAAAATCTCGAACTTCGGGATTCGTCTGATCCTAAGTATCCAGGATTTCGGAGATCGTAATTTCGGAATTGGAAGCCCTAGCGTGTACAGATGAATACGTTTTCTACGTACACATGCACGTAGTAACATTCTATACATTGATACTTGCTTATGTATTCTTTATACATATACAATTGGATGCATTTGTATGGAAACAAAAGTCAAGAAGTTAATTAATAGTTATGCATGAAACATGTTCCATGTAAATAGCCTACACATACAAATTCCAAAACAAATAGCTTTAATACATGTAATTCTGTAAAAAAAATAAGTATAAGTATATTTTTATGTAAATAAAATTGTATTTATTAAAAGTTCTAAAATAAGAAAATAAAAAAAAAATCTCTTAACATTTGAACAGTATTTATAGTTTTTCCAAGATCTTAAATCTTTAATATTACTGTTACCATATCGACATCTTTAAATATTCATCCGTTGGGTAAGCCTAATTCGTGTTCTATACATCCAGTTGTACGAATTTCTATCAAGGTGTATAAATTCCAAGGAATCTCACAGAAATATTAATTTGTTTTCGACCATTTATTGAATTAAATTCAGAGACCATATTTGTTATGAGTTCTATTGAAAAAAATAAAGTTTACCTGTTCTAAATTTTTTTTTTAAATAATAATTGAAAAGGACGGTTTCAAAAGATTTATATAAATATCTGTTAAAAATAACGGAAATAAAAAACTTTTATTTTTAATAATAATAATACGTCAATCAATGATTTAAAGATTTAAACTTTGATTGATTTTTTTTTAAAATAACTGTTATAACAGTTATATACTCCAATAAATATAAAATAAAAGTTATTTTAAAATTTTTAAACAAAAAGTTTTAAATTATTATTATTATTATTATTTTATACTTTTATTGATAAAAATCAAATCAAACAAGTGAGAGTGTTAAATTCGGCTGTGCCGAATCTATAATACCCTCCAACAGATAAAAAAAATTAAAAAAAAATGCAGGAGCCTTTTTTTTGGGGGGGGGGGGTCAGATAGGGTCATTGGGGGACACATAAACCAATGCGATAAATGTTTAAAAATTGATTTATTATGCTTTTCGAGCTTAAGTAATACAATTTTATCATTATTTAAAAACATTTTTAAAATCCACGCCCACAAAAGCGGGGCGGGCAAAAAAAAATATTTTTTTTATTTCCCAAGTCCAAGTGTAGGACCTTGAACTTTTTCTGGCATCAAATTGTTTCATTTGCTTAAAAAAATACAAAAAAACCTTAGAAAATATGTCGTTTTTCAGAGGTTAGTTAAGTTCTTCAAAGGGGAACTTTTTCCCCCTGGTCCGATTTTGCCCATTTACGAACTTAAACTGCCTAGGACCAAAAGACATATTCCTGCAAAACTTAACGAGTCTATCTCTTTTATTTTGGACTGCATCGTGTCTTATACAGACGGACGGACGGACGGACGGACATACGGACATTCTAGAAAAGTCTTAGAATCGATCATAGATCAATAATATATATACTTTATTGGGTCCCCGATCAATATTTCGATGCGTTACAAACGGAATGACAAAGTGAGTATACCCCCATACTGTGGTTGGAGGGTATAAAAATAAATCGAATAACGAATAAATCGATTAATTACACTGTGCTCGAATTTGACCCTTTTTTTTAACAAGCTGGGCACCCTACTGGTAAAGTTAATTCGGGTACACTGAATTCAATGGTGCTTACCATTTTTTGAAGTTAGCGCTCGTATTCGCGATTTAAAATTTTGATGCTTAAGTACAATAAAAACGATATTTTTAAACTTTTGCGATAATTTTTAAATTTAAAACCATTCAAGTCTGTTTAACTAACACAACAAACCATAATACCGTGATTTTTTTGGCGAAAAAATTTTTTGTTCGCCAAAAATCTTTATTTACGTGAAAAAAATTGTTCAATACAAATATTGGAATTTAAAACAACCATCTGGTAAAGTTAGTTCGTGTACACTAAATCCCATTGTAATCATTTTTTTTTCAAAGTTAGCGTATGTTTTAGCGATATTCGCGATAATATATTATAATTATTTTTAATTAAAAAAAAATATTTTTTTCATATTATTTAGACAATTACTGAATTTTTTATGATCTAAACTCTATTGAATAAAACAAAAAATATTATTCTCGAAATTTTTTTTTCATTTTTTTTTTATTTTGCTATTTATTTATGAAAATGAGTAGAATACGATACATAACAGACACAAAATTTTTCGAAAAAAAAATTTTTTTTGTGGATTTTTTTGCGGAATTTTTTTTTGTGTAAAATTTTTTTTCGCGAAAAAAACAATGGATTTTCTAAATTTATATTTAAAAACTATCCCAAAAGCAGACAAATTTAATTTTTATAGTAACTAGGATTTACAATTTTAAATCGCAAATAACGCGAATACGAGCGCTAACTTCGAAAAGCGGCTAGCTTCACCAGCAGGGGTCCCAGCTTGTTAATTTTTGCTACTAGCACAGTGTTATTATCAATTAATCGAACAATTTTTATTTCATTACTATATTTTTTTTGACAACAATACTAGACAAGCGAGTACTTCGAAGGTTGGTCCCAGACCCACCTTCAAGTATACCGAGCGACTCAGATTTACTCTTTGAGTAGATTTGGCGATGTTCGTCTCAATTTTTAACCCATTTGTCTGACATTTTAAACTTAAGCTTCTTTTGACGAACGCTATTGAAATTGGAAAAATCGGCCCATACTTTGACCTGACCCCCATACAAATGTCCGCTTTAAATATATGTGAAATGACCCCAAAACGTATATCGTATTTCAAAATTAAAAGAAATCTCGATTTTTACATATATCTCTCAAAATTTAAAATTTAATATTTTTTGCTTAAATTTTATGTATAGGTGTTAAACGTGGACATTAGTCATCTATCCTTTTCTGGAAAACACTGGCTATACCTTTCTTACTTGTTTTTTTTTTTCTTGGTTTCTCGTGGAATTAATGATATGCGTTTTTTTTAATTTTAAAACGCGAATATCTCGAAAATGGTTTAAGCTAGAAAAGTTTGGATGGCTGATTCGGATTAACAATGTTTATCTATCTATATAAATAAAAATCAATTGTCGTACGTTGGTAACCGCATCAGTTGAGAACGGCTGGACCGATTCGAACGATTTTTTTTTTAAATGTTCGTCATAGTCCAACTTAGGTTTTTACGTAATGAAAAATTGACAACGCCCACTTTTACGCCAATTTTTTCGATTTATCTAAAATTGGAAAACGGCTGCACCGATTTGGGTAATTTTTTATTTAAATGTTCGTAGTAATCCAATTTAAGTTTTTACTGAAAGAAAAATCGACCACGCCCACTATTACGCCCATTTTTTTCAATTTATCTAAAATCTGAGAATTGCTGGACCAATTTGACAAAATTTTTTCTTAAATGAATTTTCATCATATTCCAACTTCGGTTTTTACGAAAAAGAAATAGACCACGCCATCGGCGTATACAGAGGGGGGGCCAACAACAACAAAAAAAAATATTTTTTTTAAATGTATTGGAAAACACAAATCTTACGAAAAAAACAACAAAATTTTTTTTGTTGTTGTTGTTGGGCCCTGAAAAAACAGTCCTGCATACGCCGTTGGACCACGCCCACTTTGGCTAAGTTTTGTTAAAAATGTTCGTCATAATTCAACTAAGGTTTTTACCAATGATGGGTACCAATACCTTTTCGATACCAATACCCGTTAATACCAATTCAAATTGAAAACCAATACCAATTAAAAACCAATACCTTTATTTGTGCGATACCAATACCGATAAAAAACCAATACCGATTCACCACTACCAAGTTCGACTTACTCTCTAGACCAATAGTTCTCAAACGGTGGGTCGCGACCCCCTAGGGGGCCACGGAAGCATTTCTAGGGGATCTCGAAAAGTTTAGTAAATATCATGCTAAAATTATTAAAATAAAATATACAAGCAAAGCATATTTTTTTGGAAATTGCTGAGTTATCCAAATATAAAAATGCATGGCTACGTTAGGATCTGTCAATGTATGCCTATTTTTAACTTATCTGTGGGCTTCAAAAAAGTCTGGAAAAGATATAATTTAATTTACCCCCTTTTTCCGTTCCTTACACCGAATAATACATGTCCGTGTGGATTAGAGTGGCCATAGTAGAAATTTTTTTGAAAAGTTAAATTTTTCGCACTGAAAAATGTGAGGTTGGGGATAAAAATAATTATGTATATTTAAAAAAAATTTTTTTTTTGTTCCGAGTACCTCCGGGTTGAGCCTAAAGTTTGAAAAACGGATTACAAGGGAAAAATATGACTTTTTTTCATTTTCTCAATTTTTTTGATATTTTAAGTACAGTTTGAATTCAAATGGTCACTGAATTTTGATTAAGAGTTAATTGTCTATCAAATAAGGTGTTAAAAATTAAAATCGGTTGAAAATTAGCCGAGTTATGACAACTTCCCCCGGCAACTAACGTGTGGCAAACCACCTGATCAAGGAATTCGAGCCCCATTTTTGAAATTTATTGAAATTATCTACTGTAATTAATTTTTTTTATTCCTCAAGTTCCAATGTACTAAGAAGATACATATTTTTCATATTGCGTTTTGCTAACTTGTTTTAAATAATTGCTAAAGTGGTCTAAATTTTTCAACACTATTTTCAAATCTCCAATTTTACATTTTTATTTTTTTTGTTAAAGAAATTTTAAAAAATCGGCTATTGGAGTTTAGGGATTTGTTAAGCACATATAAAGGAATAAAAACCCCAAAAATTGTAGGGTTTGCTGTTTTCATTTGGCTATTACAGTGATGTAATTTCGGCGGATTTCGGGAAAGTAGTGATTTTTGGCCCTTTTCTAGCTTTTATTTATTTTTTTTTGGTTTTTTTTACAAACTTGATATGTTTTGGACCGAATTATATCAACACGAGATAGAATACTTCAATTTGCAAAATTAGGGCGAAATTGACATATAAAAAATTGCCCCTGTTAAGGGTCAAAGGTCAAATTTTAGAAAATTTTTAATTTTTAAACATTAACAGATTTGCTGGGCGGATTTTGCTGAATCTACTCGATGTTATCTTAATTGGTCTAAACTATATGGCAAATAATTAAAATTTAAAAATTTAACCCTTAAGTGCTGTTGGGGCCTATAATTTTTTTAATTTAATGGAGATAATGTAAATGTATTTTGTTCAAATGGTCGAATAGGCCCCACCATCACTAAAGGGTTAATATTCTGAATTTAAATAAAAACACATATGTTAAGACCTTTTAAAATGACATCAAGTAGTTTCATATATTTCCACTCAGAAAATCTGTTAATGTTTAAAAATTCAAAATCTTCTAAAATTTGACCTTTGACCTTTAGTTGGGGCAATTTTTAATTTCCCATTTTTGCCCTTAACTTGCGAATTGAATTACTCTATCTCTTGTTGATATAATTCGGTCCAAAACATATGAAGTTTGTAAAAAAAACCAAAAAAAAATAAATAAAAGCTAAAAAAGTGCCAAAAATCACTACTTTCCCGAAATCCGCCGAAATTACATCACTGTAATAGCCAAATGAAAACAGCAAACCCTACAATTTCTGGGGTTTTTATTCCTTTATATGTGCTTAACAAATCCCTAAACTCCAATAGCCGATTTTTTAAAATTTCTTTAACAAAAAAAATAAAAATTTAAAATTGGAGATTTGAAAATAGTGTTGAAAAATTCAGACCACTTTAGCATTTATTTAAAACAAGTTAGCAAAACGCAATATGAAAAATATGTATCTTCTTAGTACATTGGAACTTGAGGAATAAAAAAAATTAATTACAGTAGATAATTTCAATAAATTTCAAAAATGGGGCTCGAATTCCTTGATCAGGTGGTTTGCCACACGTTAGTTGCCGGGGGAAGTTGTCATAACTCGGCTAATTTTCAACCGATTTTAATTTTTAACACCTTATTTGATAGACAATTAACTCTTAATCAAAATTCAGTGACCATTTGAATTCAAACTGTACTTAAAATATCAAAAAAATTGAGAAAATTAAAAAAAAGTCATATTTTTCCCTTGTAATCCGTTTTTCAAACTTTAGGCTCAACCCGGAGGTACTCGGAACAAAAAAAAAATTTTTTTTAAATATGCATAATTATTTTTATCCCCAACCTCACATTTTTCAGTGCGAACACTTATGGATTTAACATTTTTTAATTTTTCTATATAACGCTATGGCCAGTCTAGTGTGGATCTGATGTTACGCACTACTTATATGCATGTCAAAATCACAATTTTACAATAATTCATATAATTTTTTCGTCCAAAGTTTAAGAATTTTAAATCCGACAACTATAGAATATGCTCCATCTTCAATACTATTAACATGGCCATTTTCAGCTTCATAGCTCGTTAGGGCAATGTTTAAAGAGCACAGTTTTTAAATCTGACTACTTCAGGATATGATTGCCAGGACTACATGCTATCAGCATCCTTGCTCAATTGGGGACTTTTAAAACAGCTAAAATGTTAAAAAACTGTGTTGAAAAAAATTGCCCCATGTTAGGATCTAGCCCCCATAAAAACGTCCCCTTTAAATTTGGCAAAAACTACTCTTAAAACCGTATTATAATAAGTATGCTTTCGAAATTATGCAGGTAAAAGCATTTAAAAATAATCATTGCAAATTTTACATAAAACGGACCAGTTTCTTTGTATTCCCCAGGGATCCAATCAGTCCATATTTGGATTTGATAATATGGTCGGTCTTTACCGACTTTAATTTTCTCACTTGTTGGGGGGCCGCGAGAAATTTGAAATATTGAAAAGGGGTCGCGATGCAAAAGTTAGTGAGGAGCTCTGCTCTAGACACTCACTCAGAATTTTTCAACTCACAATCACGTGATTTAAATGAAAATCACTTTTTTGAGTCACGCAAATCACGGGACCAGCGACCATCTCCAATTCAAATACATAAACCAGAAACAAGTGTCTCTTCATTTGTTTAATCTATAACATCTGTAAATTTTATTTAAAATGAAGTGTCCACCCTTGAAAAAGTTTCCTTGTAGGTCTTAATCCAAAAAGTTTCAAGGCACTTATTTATTACTAGGGCAAGTACTTTAATGAAAATGCATGTTTTTACTCGGCACTTTAATCATACAACAAACTTAATATCTATCCGAATTAAGAAATTTGCAATGAAATGGCATCGATTTGTAGTTGCATATTTTTGCATATTTTGGTATAAATGCATATTTTTGCATATTTTCATATAAGTTGGACTATTTTTAAATTTTTATCAATATTTTATCAAAACTTTCTTGGGAAAATTCAAAACCTATCGCCTATTTCTTATGGAAAAAATATTTTTATTTACAGAAATTATATTCTAACCTACCAACTCGCCACAGTGTGCACTGTGGGGCGGACAGAAGGACGACTTACGTTAAATTTATTAATATTAACGACAAAACCTTTTGCATACAAATCCCAAAACCGATATAAGATAAATACCAATACTTATTAAAAACCGATACCGATTCGAGGCTAAAACCAATACCAATACCCAATACCTAAATAATACAAAACCAATACCGAAACCTATACCAATTCAACAAAAAATGAAAACCAATACCTATACCAATACTAATATAATTATAAAAACCAATACCAATACTTTTATCGAATTGGTACCCATCCTTGGTTTTTACGGATAGTAAAATTCCCCACGCCCACTTTTTTCTATTTATCGAAATAACTACAACGGCTAGGTTAGGTTAGGTTGTAAGTGGCTGCTGACGTTTTACGTCAACACACGTAGACTCTGAGGTCCATTGTGAACTACAACGGCTAGACCGATTTAGTTATAGTCCGCAAAAGATTTTTAAGGAAAGAAAAATTGGCCACGCCTACTTTTACGCTCATTTTTCCCCTATATATATATCTTAAATCATGGAATGGCTGGATCAATTTGTCTAATTTTGTTTTTAATATTCGTCATAGTCCAACTAAGGTTTTTCGGAAAGAACAATTTTCCATTTCTACGCCCACTCTTGAATGGATGGACCGAGTTGGTTAAATTCAAATATGGTTTTTACGGTAAGAAGACTGATTTAGATTATATTTTTTTTAAATGTTCGTCTGATTTTTTTTTAATGAACGTCTTAGGTTTATTTGGAAAACAAATTAATCATGCCCTTTTACGCCTCCTTCTAAAATCTAAAACCAAAGAAATGCTGGATCGATTTGACTAAACTTTTTTTTCAATATTCGTCATAGTCCAACTTAGGTTTAAAAGGAGATAAAAATTTTTCACGCCCACTTTTATTTCGGGCCGATTTGGCTATTGGTAGTATTTGTTAACGTCTTGATAGTACAACTAAGGTTTTAACGGAAAGAAAAATTATCCAGTCCCACTTTTTTCCAAGTAAGGATTTTACGGAAAATATTATTGTCCTCCCCCACTTCAAAGCCCACATTTTGCAAAAAGATAAGAGCGAAGGATATGCGTAATTTAAGAAGTTTTAAATTTGTACAATTCGCAAAGTCGAAGACATTGTAACTTTTTTTTAGTTCCTAAAATATAATTTGAAGATAATTATCTGCCAAATCGGGTCTTTAAAACCACGCCCACAATTTTTCTAAGCAAAGAAATTCAATACATTTTTTGCAGGGCTATATATTTGAAGCGAGACGAAATATAACACTGATCTTATATTTGGGCAAGCAACTCGGACCGGGCCAGCTAGTTTACTATAAAATTTGTTGGTGCCAACTTCCGAATACGTTATAGTGGGTCTACAGAAACCACTAAAATGGAATTTTCAAACTAAATATCTTAAAAACAGTGTAACCTACAAACATTTTTAAAGCTTATTTGGAATCAGGAGGTCAAAATCTATTAATATATTTAAATTTTTAAAAGTGAATGCTATTTTATATTATTGCACTTAAGTGTTTCTTCACAATACAGCAGCAGACAGCAAAATTTTTACATGTATTTTGTTGTTGCCGAAATAACAACAAAATACTTGTTCAAATTTTGCTGTCTGCTGCTTGCTGCTGTATTGTGAAACGCTCGATCGAAGCCAAGCGTCTTCGCTTTCCTTCAACAAAGAAATTCAACAAACACAAACACAATTTGTTGATCTGACAAATAAAATTTTTTTTCAACAAAGAAATTTAACAAACAAAAACACTATTTATTGACATGATTGAAGAATTTTGAAATAAAATTACTTGACTGAGTTTGATGAAAACCAAATCGAAGTTTTGTATTATGGACTAACAGGCTGCCGTTTAACTAAATGTTTGGTTTGGTAAAAATAATCTTTAGAAATATAATGTTTTCTTCTTCAATCACAAACCCTTAATAACAAACAGAAATGTACAATTGGACTTAATTTAACGTTTTTACGATTTTTTATCAATAAATATTTCAAAGAAATCAATTTTTAAATGCATATTTTTTTGATTTTTACTGCATATTTTTTAATTTTTAATACATATTTTTAGCGCTATAAAAATTATTTTGCCTGAACTTCCTTGCCCTGGTCATAACACTAAAAAATTGTAACTCGGTAGATCGGCCTACCCTGGCAGTTCAAGATACTGGTCTTTAGAGACGGACTACCTAGGTAGTCCTGCGTGGATAAATACTGGTATTAAAAACAAGGCATCCCAGTTAGATCGAAACCGGTCTCCTTGGTATTGACCATAGGCTTCGGTTTTAATTTATTTCGAAAAAAATAATTTAGTTAACAATAATTAAAAACTCATTTTTAATTCTCATTTCAGTGGTTAAAAGCGTTGAAGGAGAAAAACTAGTGCTTGGAAATGTTCATCGCACTGATATGGGTGGCTACTTATGTATAGCATCAAATGGGGTTCCCCCATCTGTCAGCAAACGCTTCGATGTCCATGTAAACTGTAAGTACATTTTTTTAATTTTAAAAAATACCAGGTGCTTAGTAATCCATTCTAGCCCATCAAAATACGGCAAAAAACTAAGCCAAACTGTGGCATTTAAGGTAACTGGCTGACTTAAGCATTTGTTTTATCAGAGGTAACCAAAACTCTCAATAAATGAAATGCGTCTGTATTGGATAAGATAATATTGCCCAGCAAACAAAAAACTAAGCATTAGAAATGTAATGAATTTTACTTTTAAAACAGTGATGCCCAAAAAATTTTTGGTTGTGAGTAAGAGAGAAAAAACAAATTGAGAGAAATTATTTTTATTATTATTATTATTTATTATATTATATTTATTTATTATTATTATTATATATTATATTTTATTATTATTAGGGTCATTATTAGTGAAATCAATCATGAATATTCTTGACCCCCTCCGATATTGATGAAATTTGGTTAAGTTCTTACACTACGTAAAAAACTAACAAATACAAATTTTCAGCCCTCTAAGTCAACAGGGGCCGGAAATACGGAGGGTCAAAATTTCCCCCAAAATCTCCCAGTCGCGACACTTTACACCGTAAAAACTTAATATCGTTGGTTCTATTGTAGCTAGAAAGTCCATTTTTGGTTTGTTTTGAAGCTCATAATATGCTCTATAAGACCTACCATAACCAAAAAATTTTCGAAAAAAATAAAGGTTACCTCCCTTATTTTAAGGTCGTGATAAAGGGAGGAGAAAATGGGGAGGATGGTATCCCCCGATTTTTTTTTTACTTGATAATCTTATAGAGAAAGTCCCAAAGAATATATTCTAAAATTTTTAAGTTGGGACAACAATGGCATCACTCAAAATCAAAATTTTTCACAATTTTCCCTAAAATCTCCAAATCGCAACACTCTTGAACCTTAAAAATTTAATATCATATGTGCTATTGTAGCTACAGAGTCCATTTTTGTTTGTTTTAAAGCTTATAGTACTCTCTACAATACCTACCTTAACCAAAAAATGTTAGAAAAAAAGGAAGGGTGCTCCCCTTATTTAAAGGTCGTGGCAAAGGGTGGAGGAAATGGGGGAAAAGTATCCCCCGATTTTTTTTTTGACTTGGTATTCTCAAAGTGCAAGTGCTAATGAACATATCCTAAAATTTTTATGTTGGGACAACAATCAGATCGACCAAAATCAAAATTTTTCACAATTTCCCCCAAAATCTCCAAATCGCGACACTCTTGCCCATTACAAATTTAATATCGTGGACTGTAATTTAGCTACAGAGTCAATTTTTGGTTTGTTTTGAAGCTCTTAATATGCCCTACAATATTACTATTACAAAAAAAATAAAAAAAATTAGGGGTGCCTCTTGTATTATAAGATCGTGGCAAGGGGTGGTGGAAATTGGGGGATAGTATCCCCCAATTTTTTTTTTTAAGTTCTAGAGAGCATATCCTGAAATTTTTATCTTGGGACTCCAATGGGAGGCGCAAGAATGTCGCGATTTGATGATTTTGGGTGGAAAATTTTGAAAAATTTTGATTTTGGTCGATCCCTTTGTTGTCCCAACATAAAAATTGTAGACTATGTTCAATAGGACTTGCACTTTGAGAATCCCAAGTAAAAAAAAAATCGGGGGATACTTTCCCCCCATTTCCTCCACCCTTTGCCACGACCTTCAAATAAGGGGGGCGCCAATTCCTTTTTTTGGAAAATTTTTTGGTTTTGGTATGTCTTGTAGAGCGTATTATAAGCTTTAAAACAAAAAAAATTGGCTCTGTAGCTACAAAAGCACTTATGATATTAAATTTTTAAGGTTAAAGAGTGTTGCGATTTGGAGATTTTGGGGAAAATTCCCGAGTAAAAATAAACATATATTACAATATATAACTTGATACAAACATAATAAATTATATATGATTATACATCCGTGAGATATTTTCTAAATTTTTTTAATGCAGTCATATGTAGTAATATATAATTGAATCATGATTCGGATTAAAAGGTGTACGGTTGATATAATTATATAAAATTACATGAGGGTCAATACAAAATTTGTTTTTCTGTATAATTTAATATAAAATTATATATATCCTATTCTGTTCCATATATAACACTATATGTTTCCATTTAACCAACAATTTTCTAAGTTTTTAAGGCAAAGTATAAGAAACTTTTTAAAATGTTCCTAAACATTTCCTTGTTAGGGTTATGTATATCACCTATCTGGTTCGAAGCGTACCCGAACATTTTTTTGTTTAAGAAAATTATATGTTTGGTGAATGTATCGTTGACCTGTGGTGTAACTCAACCCAAACCAAAAAACACCAGGATTTTACATGTTTTTATGCAATAAGATCTAATTAGATCCACTAATATATGGCAATGTCTGGTCAAAACTCGGATGAAATCAAATCATATTTTATACAAATTGATCTTTTTTAATGCAAAAACATCCACCATTTTTCGGATCAAATTGCGTTTAATTATATATTGTATTACATATCAATATATATTGCATCATATAAAAATTTTTACTCGGGTTGTGAAAAAATTTGATTTTGAGCGATCCCATTGTTGTCCCAACTTAAAAATTTTAGAATATATTCTTTAGGACTTTCTCTAAAAGATTGTCAAGTAAAAAAAAATCGGAGGATACCATCCTCCCCATTTTCTCCTCCGTATATCTCGACCTTAAAATAAGGGAGGTAACCCTTATTTTTTTCGAAAATTTTTTGGTTATGGTAGGTCTTGTAGAGCCTATTATGAGCTTAAAAACAAACCAAAAATGGGCTTTCTAGCTATAATAGAACCAACGATATTAAGTTTTTACGGTGCAAAGTGTCGCGACTGGGGGATTTTGGGGGAAATTTTGACCCTCCGTGTTTTCGCCCACTGTTTACTTAGAGGGCTGAAAATAAGTGTGCATTAGTTTATCACTTAGTGTTACAACTAAACCAAATTTCATCAAAATCGGAGGGGGTCACGAAAATTTTTAGCTATTTTTGATTGATTTCACTAAGACTGACCCATTATTATTTTTATTTTGAAAATGTTTTCTTTGTTTTAAATGTTTGGTAACATAAAATGCATTGCATGTTACCAAAAGCATTTTTAATGGCAAAACAAAAATTTCTGTCTTCCATTATACCATTTTGTTTGCTGGCTTATTTTGAAATTAAATCAAAGCTGAAAAAACAATAAAGCTGAAAAAAAAGCAGTAAAGGTGGTATGATACTTGCTAGTTTCTGTATTGGATTTTTTTAGGATTGATCGAATGAAACAACAAATGCGAGAAAGAACAAGAAATACAATAAAATAAAAACAAAACAAAAAAACAATATTGCAAACTTTTATTTTCAAAATAACTCGCTCAAATTAGCTAAAAAAACGCTCAAAACAAATGTAAAATCGCTTCATTCGAGCAAAAACTAATAAAATTGGCAACACTGTTAACATTTTATTCTGGAAATGTCAATTTCAAGTTGAAAATTTTTATATTTTTTTTGACAGTCACTGCAAAATTATCGATAACACACGTATATTTTTTGACGTTTGAAGTTTTTTCATGATATTGTCATACTCTTTACACTTGGTCAGTTTTCCTATGAAAATATATTTGCACTGTTCTCCAAAATATAAAAAATACAAAAACTAGCAAGTATCATAAGACCTTAAGCATCCGCACATGTATACTCGTTAACACTCAATTAACGACTGAAATCAAACAGAAATAGAAGAGAACAAGCGTCGGTGTGAGTTTTTTTTATTGTTGTTGTGCACTGTTGCCAATTTAGCTATTTTGTAGCTAGATTTAGCTATTTTTTTTTGCATTTAGCGACAAAAAAAGTCATTTAGCTCTTAGCTACAAATCTAGCTACTTTTTTTTGGTCGCAAAATTTGTAAAAAAGTGTTTTTTAAAACCGTTTTATTAGCCATATTTTCAAGTAGACATTTCGTTAACGTGCTATTTAAGTGAGTATGACATCTGCTAGTTTTTCAAATTTTCAAAAAATTTTATCAAGGGTTTTCTATGCTATTTCCTTTAACTTCAAACAAATATTTAAAATTTATCAAAAATCTCTCCATGATAAAGTTACTTAAAAAGTTTAAAATCAAGCAAGTATCGTATCGGCATAACTCATAGAGAATGAAGTTTAGTACCAACATAAAGAAAAAACAGCTATGGGGTTAAAAATATAATGGTTTTCATCTCTCGAAAAACGGATAAAATTTTACACAGCATTCATAACCAAAAAAACGAGTGGCTATGTATAATCGAGCTTTTAATTCGTATTCAGAAAATTGTGTATTAAAAAATTTGGTACTGCGAAATAACTCCCAAATGAAATAAATCCCAATTCAATAATTCCTAATGATGTAAGTCCTAAGAGAAATGAATAAACTCCCAACTTTAAAAAATAAAATCAGTCCCAAAGAAAAAATGAAATAAGTCCCAATATTTGGGAGTTATTTAAAATCCTTACTCTCAAAAAAATTAAAGAACTCCGAATGAAATAAGTCCCAAAAAATAATATTAAGTTCCCATTACCATTGGCGTAGGAAGACAACATTTCTGGGGGGGGGGCTAAAGCCCCCTAATTTTTTTTAATTTTTTGGTATTTTTTTTAATAGAAAAACCCAGACCTATTCCTGAAGCGTTCCCTTTAACATGCGTCTAATGTCCTAGAAACGAATGCCCCCCGAAAGCGGTTAAAAATTCATATATTTTTTTTAATGTTTTGAGAATGAAAGATTTTTAATGTTTTTCCTATAGTAAACTCATTAGATTACTATGACTTTTTTCAAGAAAAAGTTCTGATGATTGCAAAAGTTGATGATTATTAGTCAAAATTCTGAGATTCTTTCTTTCAATAACTTTTGTCTATAAAAAAATACCCTTAGAATTTAGAAACTTTTTTAATTCAGAGAAGTTAAAATGTTTTCTTGAAGGTAAAACCCTAAGATTCGGTAAAGTTTTTATTACTGACAAAATCATCAGATTCATATAAAAACTTTTTTCAATAATTCAGACTATTTTTCAATGGGAAAAACTATTAGATCTTATATAATAATCATTACGAGTCCTTAAGACTCATTGAATAATCATAACGAGTCCTAAAGACTCATTACATATTATTATTATTTAGTGTTGCAAATTAATGAAATCATTAAATTATTAAAAAAAAAAATGTGAATGATTAAAATTCTGGGGGGGGCTAAAATTATTCTGGGGGGGGCTAAGCCCCCCCCCAGACAGGGCTATCTACGCCTATGCCCATTACAAGAATTATATGTATTATAAGTACTTTTTACGTATACAAAATGAGGCCCTATGTTCCAACTAGGAGTTTTAAAGGACTACCCGAGTAAAAAAGTTTTGATATAATAATATATAATTTGATACAATCATATTAAATTATATATGACTTTTTATATGTTCAGATCTAATTTTATTTAAGATTTGATGCGGCTCCATTTTCGTATCTGAGGTTATACATAAATATATCTGACTTTATATAAT
Organism: Pegoplata infirma; assembly: GCA_963921195.1. Taxonomy (NCBI): domain Eukaryota; kingdom Metazoa; phylum Arthropoda; class Insecta; order Diptera; family Anthomyiidae; genus Pegoplata; species Pegoplata infirma. The sequence goes on along the minus strand of OY992537.1, from coordinate 154,968,727 downwards.
TATATAAATCTACATTTATTTATATAAAATAAGACCAACTGGATTTATTTGGATGTGACCAAAATTCGGATCCAATTGTATAATTTTTTATATTTGTGTATCTAAAATAATACAATTAGATAATTATTTGATACAACTTGATACAGCCAATTTTGAGATCAAATTAGATCTAAAAATTTTTTTTTTTACTCGGGTACATATGTAAAATGAGGTGCCGATTCACAGAAAATAGTCATAACTCAATCATAACTTATTTTTTCCCCAAAGCATGGCCGAAGGCCGGCTTAACAGAAAAACTTTTAACAAAAAAATAAAAATAAATTGCAATATTTTATTTAAAATGAGAAGAGTCCCAACAACTCTCAATGTTAGAAAAGAAATAAAATAACTCTCAAAATAGATTTCGGAGCTATTTCATTAGGGAATTGTTTCATAACGAAATAACTCCTAACAAAAATTGTGAAATAAGATAATTCAGCCATTTTTTTGTGATCTGATATCTGCGATATAAAATATGAGTATTTAAACTTTTTTGTTTGCAAAATTTAAAAAAAATATTTGAAAATATTCGTTTTAAAACCAAAACTAACTTATATTATTATTAAATTAAAAACTTTAGCAAATAAAACCTTTTAAAAACCACTAATCCAAAATCTAGCTATAAAATAGCTAGATTTTTCAACTGTTTATACAAATCTAGCTACAAAATAGCTAGATTTTTTAACTGTTTTTAAATTTAGCTATTTCTAGCTATTTTTTTGTCGAATCTAGCTACATTTTTTTAAAAATAGTTGGCATCAGTGTTGTTGTGGCACAATTGTGTATAGAAAATGAATATTTGGATTACTCTGGTTTTATCGACCAAGTCGTGTTTTTTGGATAGAAAAACGCACCCATGCAGACAAATACAATCGCAACATTGTTGTTAAGGCACTGTGGACGGTTAAACCAGCGTTCTGTAGATAAAGCGTGCTTTGAGAATTCGTTTAATTTTAAGTCTTAAAAGCGCTTTAATAGAATTGAAATGATTTCTCATTCGAAACTAAAAATATTTTTTTTTGCCCCCCATAAAATAATTGTGGTTTAATTTTTTTACCCTAAAATATTTTTGTCGAACTTAAAAAATTTGTCAAAAACTTTTTTTTTTAATAATTTCATATGAAATTCTGTAATCAAAACTAAAAAAAATTGTGCTTTGGAATTAAAAAACTTTGAGGGATTTGAAACCATTTAATTTTTCGAACAATCATAAATTTTGCTATACCATTCATTAAATAACCCTTTTGGAAAAGTTGCTACACAGAAAAAATTTGAAACGAATTTCAATCAACAAAAACGAAGATTCAATCAATTTTTTGATTGAAATTCCTCCAATTAAAAAAATTGTTATACAAATCATCAAATTGTAGGTATATATATGTTCCCGTCGTTTGTAGGTGATTGATTGAAAATTTTTTCAATCAAACATTTTTTCGATTTTAATCAAAAGATTGATCAATTTTTTATTTATAGTCAATCAAAATAATGAATGATTTAACAAATAAATTGTAAGCTTATGAGGAAATTATCAAAAAATTCATATTTTTTGCTTTCCAATATGTTGCCAACAATAAAAAAGTAAAACCCGATTATTTTGTATATTTTTGAATTAATCTATTCAAATAAATTAAAACGAAAAAAATCTGGTATGTTGAAAATTTGTAATTCGACAGTTAAAAAAATTAACGAAAATTTTAATCAAAACATTGATTGACTTATTTGAATTTTGTTGATCAATAGATTTAATTGAAAATTGTAAGCCAATAATTTTTTGTGTGTACAATGTTCTTAGACAGGGCTTCGCAACTGCTTTAAAAACATTTATGATTTGAAACAATCATATATTTTTTTATAAAGTACTCTCAAAACGCTTTCCAAATACTTTTGCAAGAGAAAAACTTTTTGTTACAGTGCTTTCAGAACTCTTTTTATTTAGAATGGTTATTAATTTCTGCTTGGGCACTTTTGTAAAAAAAAGAAAAATATTTTGACCCAGCAAAACTTTGATTACCAAATAAATAATAAATAAATAATAATAATAAATAAAATAAGGTACAGGATAACTTATGTTATACCATGCAGCATTGATGATTTTAACAAGGGATGAGACTCAAAGTAATGCATCCAAATTAAACATACATAGCTACCAGTGAGTATAAAAGTAATGCTCACGGGTAGGTATAAAAAGGATTAAAAAGCGATTTTTTTTTATTGAATTTGTTTTATTTAATTCACATTTTTTTTATTAGTTCCATTTTATTGTTTATATTTTAATTTTCGTTTTTTCATTATTTTTTTAGATTTAAAAAAGGAACACGTGAGTTTGAGTAGGGATTCGATCCAAGAACCTGTCTTTTCTGCAGCACAACCTCTTGACACTCACCTATAGCATAATATTAAACAATGAAGTTTAAAATCAATTTCTTTTAAACTCACCGTTATAATGAGAAATTCTATGAAAATATTTTTTTTGAGTCTTACACATAATGAAACATTAGGATGTGTAGTAGGGCGTTTCATCAAAAACTTTTTTTTGGATTTTTGCAACTCTTGAAGCGGAATATGAATTCTTATGGCCTAAAAGATTTTTGAGATTTTTTTCAGATTTTTGGAATGTCGGGATCAACTCGCTCAAATCGATTTTATCAAAAAAATGAGGTTATGAAACATATTTTTTTTTATTTTTTGTTCTCTGGTGCCTTTTTTTACAAAACTGGATACATTACTTCTAAATGTTGCTAGCCTCCTAAAAAAAATATTCGCGGTCAAAATTATAAGTTCAAGGGTCACTAAGATGACCTTAAAAGTAAAAATTCAGAATTTCCCTTGTTTTAACCTCAATAATTCGAGAAAAAAGCTATGTATGAACGTCATGTTGAATCCGTTAGATAGGTATTTAAAACACCTTTCATTTAAAACCAATCTGACTATTGTCACTTTTGTAGAAATGTTAAAAAAAATAAAAAAAATAAAAAACTGGGAAAAACTCATTTTCTCCCCCATTTTATCGAAAATTGAACTGGTGCATTAGGTAGTTTTTTTTTTTGTAAAGTTAAAATAATAACGTTTAAAGACTTTTTATAGATTGTAGTTAGTGTTTCCAAGCCGGTTATCCAAAAAACCGGTTTTTTGTCAAAAAAACCGGTTTGACAAAAACCCGGTTTTCCGGTTTGGAAACACTAATTGCAACCAGAAATGCTTCTTTTAAGTTTATTATTTCAACTTTACAAAAAAACTACTAATGGATTCCCTTCGCTTTTCTGTAAAATGGGGGAAAAAATGAGATTATCTTAGTTTTTTAATATTTCTACTAAAGTGACAAATGTCATTTTGGTTTTAAATTAAAGGTATTAGAAAGACCTATCTAACGGATCCATCATTACGTTCATATATTGCATATTTCTCAAACTATTAAGGTTGGAACACGGGAAATTCTGAATTTTTACTTTAAAGGTAATTTTAGTGACCCTTGAACTTATTATTTTGACCGCGAATATTTTTTTTTAGGAGGCTAGCAACATTTAGAAGTATTATATCCGGTTTTGTTAAAAAAAGGCACCAGAGAACAAAAAATAAAAAAAATTATGTTTCATAACCTCATTTTTTTGATAAAATCGATTTGAGCGAGTTGATCCCGACATTCCAAAAATCTGTAAAAAATCTCAAAAATCTTTTAGGCCATAAGAATTCATATGCCGCTTCAAGAGTTGCAAAAATCCAAAAAAAAGTTTTTGATGAAACGCCCTAATGTGTAGTCAATACAATATACTAGTATGTATAATACAATTTTTGAGTCTCACACATATATATTTTCAAACATTGGAGAATAATCACAATTGGAGCGGGAAGCGTTTTTCCGCTACTGTTCACATACGTTTTATATGACAACAAAATTCCGCCGAGTTTTTCCACCAAACTAGATTCAATTCTATTTTTATGACGACAATTGCGTTTTTCTGCTTCCCGCTCCAATTGTGATTATTCTCTTATGAAGTTAAGTATTAGTTGTCGAAATTTATGTAGGTTGGTGGCTGAGGTGTCTAAGGCGTCGGCGAAACAAGCAAAAGGCTGGAGGTTCAAATCCAGCACCAGCTGAAGTTTTTTTTATTTTTAATTATTTAAATTATTTTTTATATTATTTTTATTTTGTTAATCGGAGATAGAGTATTAGTTTGTTCTGAAAAAATGTTTAGAAGTAAAAATTAACGGGGTCGATCTTACAATTGACCCCTCTACGACACACCATTGGAGCAGTAAAAATGATTTTAAGATTAGAAAATTACAATAAATTTTTTTTAAAAAACAGTAATAATCGTTATCTTACGATCCTACTGGGGTAAACATTTGTAGAATCGACAGAAGTTTTCCACAATAAAATTTCAAGAAAATCAAAGAGTACGCACTTTTTCAAAAATAATATTTAAATTTTAAAACCAAATAATCGCATACTAGATCACTCTTAAGAATTTTTTAGGATTTTTTTTTTAAAAGTATGTAAAAAACAAAAATTTGAAAAAAAAAATTGAATTTGAACTATCATTGAAGAAGTTATGAGTAAAAGAAGTTTGAGTAAAGCAACAAACCACCAATTTTTAAAGATTCAATATCTTTTAAACAGGTCCTCAAAAAAATATGAAAATTTACCACGAATTAGTTTTGAAAGTCTACTAGAAACAACAAAAAAATTGGGAAAATCTAAAAAAAAAAAATCGAAGTGTCCGATTTGACATGGAATGCCCCATATACAATAAACTAAATGAGAATTAAAAAAACTATGAGAGTTAAAAAAAAATAATAAACTTTTATTAAATTATTTTCCGAGCTTTTTTAAATTTTTATTGTGTAAATTAAAAAATTACTTAACATTTTTTTTTTTAATTTAAACAAGTGGTTACTCAACATTTTTTTCCTCATATTTTTTTTCTGTGTAGAAACTTTTTATGAGTTCCTAAATATCAGATCCGTCAAAAAAAAAACCCAGGTTTTAGCTTGAAACTTGTTTTTGAAATGATGGAGTACGTAGTCCAATAAAACAAGGCGAAGAAAGGCCGATCTAATGTATCTTATAAGAAATGGATCTTAGTGGACTTTGGATCATCTTAATGAAAAGATGTTCAGCAATATAAACACAGAAAATACATCCCTATTTCCCTATTAATATTATAAATCAGATTGTTGGTTTGTCTGTCTGTCTGTCTTTCTTTCTTTCCGCAATAAGTAAAGAACAGCTTAACCGATTTTCATGAAATTTTCATCACGGATAGTACTAACCGAGGCGGGAATTATAGAAAATAAGCGACCGCGATCGGACAAAGTGGCGTAAAATGCCACGCCCCTTTGTACCATGCTAAGGCTATATCTGCATGTACGGCAATAACAGAAAAACGGCTAAACGGGTTTTCATGAAATTTTCACCACAGATAGTACTGACCGAGGCGGGAACTATAGGCTATAAGCGACCGCAATCGGACAAAGGGGCGTAAAATGCCACGCCCCTATGTACCATGCTAAAGCTATATCTGCCTGTCCGGCAATAACGGAAAAACGGCTGAACCGATGAAATTATCACCACGGATAATACTAACCGAGCCGAGAACTATAGGTCCCTTTGTTTTGTATTGAAACTGTATATCTGCCTGTCCTGCAATCACTGAAAAGTGATTTAAGCGATTTCACTGACATTTTTACCACAGATAGTACTAACCGAGCCGGAAACTACTATGATCAACAATAGAGGGCGATCGAAAAAAGGGGCGTAAAATGCCACGCCCCTTTTTATTGCACTAAAAGTTATTTCTAAATAACGCTTCAACGGCTGAACTGATTTTCATGTATTGTTCACCACATATAGTATTAACCGAAGCGAAAACTATGAGCCACAATAGAGGGCGATAGAAAAAAGGGTCGTAAAATACCATGTCCCTTTGTATTACATTAAAATTTATTTGTTCCTGTTGCGTTATCACGTATAAACGGCTGTACCGATTTTAATGATATTTTTATCAAAGAAACTATAGATTATAATAGAGCGCGTATGGACAAAGGGGCGGAAAATGCCAAGCCCCTTTGTACTATACTGAAAGTTTTTTTCTGCATGTTCCGTAATCATGCTTAAACGACTATACCCATTTTAAATAAAAAATAAAATAGCGCGCTCCTCTTTATTTTATTGAACGCTATTTCTGTCTAAAATTAAATGAAATATTTACCATCGAGGCGGGAACTATAGATTAAAATAGAGCGCGTTTGGACAAAAGGGCGTAAATTGACACTCGCCTTTGTACTATACTGAAAGTGTTTCTGCATGTTCCTTAATAACGCTTAAACGACTAAACCGGTTTTAACAAAAAATTTTGCATAGATAGTACTAACAGAGGCGGGAACTTTAGTATGGTATCAACTGCCAATCCTTTTGCAATGTACTGAAAGTTCATTCTGCCTTTCCGTAATCACGCTTAAACGGTGAACCTGATGTTATTATAATTTTCACCACAGTTAGTTAGTACTTATTGAGGCGGAAACTATAGACATGACCAGACAAAGGTGTGAATTGCTATGTGTCTTTGTAATACATTGAAATTTATTTCTGTCTGATCCGTACTCACGCGTAAATGGTGAAACCAATTTTAATCAAATATTCACCACAGATGGTATTTACCATGGCGATCGGGAAAAGGGGCTTAAAATGCCGCACCCCTTTGTATTAAATTAAAAAAAATATATTTTCCTGTTTCCCGTTGAACGATATGCCATATTAGCCCGCGATTTGACAAATGGAAGTAAAATGGCACGTCAATTTGTAATATACATAACGCTATTTCTTATTTGCTATCATGCAAAAACGGCTTAACCAACTCCTTTAAATACTTCTGTTAGAGTTAACTGAGCGCGAACTATTTGCGATATCAGAACCTGAAAACGGTTGAGCCGATTTCAATGAAATCTTCAACATAAATAGTGCTATAGACAATATTAAACTGCGATTTATAAAAAGACATATAATTGCACGCCCCTTTGTACTTTAGTGAGAGTTGAGCAAATTTAATTGCAAATATCTTCGCGTGCTAACCAATAGGGGAACTATAGGTCACATGAGACCAAAATTTAACTAAATGCGTTAAATGCCACACCCACTTGAACTACAGTAAAAGTTATGTCTTTGTTGATGTTTTCACTACATAAAGTGCTAACCGAGGAGGGAACTATAGGTTCCTTTTAAAAGCCATTTAAGAAATACATTAATATTTGGTTTGTTCCCATGACGGAGGAACATGTATAATAGGCTGGGTCGTATTCCATCAAAGTGCTCAGATCAACTATTAATAGTGAAAAAAAGTTGGTACAAGTCAATACAAGCAATTTAAAACCAAAATGAACAAAATCGGTCCATGGCTTCCGTTCTCGCATCGCGGGTCAAAATTGCGGTTTTTGAAAAAATGGACATAATTTAAAAAAAAAACAATTAAATATTTAAAAAAAAATTATTAAAAAAAAAAAAATTTTTTTTGTATCGCATTAATTCAAAGATATTTAGAAAAATTTTGTTTGTTTTTTTCGGATATCGATAACCCATCCAAACGTGAGGCCAAAAAAAACTCACATTTTTAACATGGAGCTCAAAACTACTTTTTCACTATTTTAAAAATTTAGTGAAACAAAATTTTTAAATATATTAGTTTATCTACTTGATATCATTGAATACATCTCAGGGATTGTAGAAAAAAATTCTTAGTTAAATTCCTTCATCCAGTTGGTGTGTGGAGCGATTTGAATTTAGCGGATTTCCAGAACATGTGTTTTTATCGACATTTTTGACTAATTTGTAGTTGTTAGCAACATTTTACTTAAATTAACCAACTTTTTTTGTTCAAATGGTTGTTTTGGACCATAGTAACTCTGCTTTGAAATAATAGGCTTTTTGCACAACGTTAACCCTTGCCGGCACGGGGTTAAAAAATTTCTCCAATGAAATTTTTGAAAATTCCTCACTCTAAAATCGTGTATGTGTTTAAATAATGAACAATTACAAATTTATACAAAGTTTTCTTGAAGGACATCTTTAACCCTTGTTGTACGAATGCCCAAAAAATGTCAAACAGCTGTTTTTTGCTCATAGTCAAATGGACTTCTTTGACATATTAAATAATATGTTTTTACTTTTAGCTTTACACAGTAAAAACGACGAAGACGTGATGAAATTTCGGATGCCATTTTTTTAATTTTATTTAGTTTTAAGCATTTTCCGCTTAAATGCGCTTACTTTAAAACGTTAATTTAAATGCGATCGTTTAAATGCATTCCCCGCTTAAACGATTCGTCGTTGTTCCTGGGTTAAGCTAAGAGTGAAAAACTTATTTAGAATGTTAAAAAGTCCATTTTGACTATGATTATAAAATGAAAGATATGTACACATGCGAGTGAATCGTTTGAGCGGGGAATGCATTTAAACGATCGCATTAAAATTAACGTTTTAAAGTAAGCGCACTTAAGCGGAAAGTGTTTAAAACTAAATAAAATAAAAAAAATGGCATCCGAAACTTCATTCGTTTTTACTGTGTAAAGCTAAAAGTGAAAAACATATTATTTAATATGTCAAAAAAGTCCATTTGACTATGAGCAAAAAAACAGCTGTTTGACATTTTTTGGGCGTTCGTTCAACAAGGGTTAAAGATGTCCTTCATGAAAACTTTGTATAAATTTGTAATTGTTCATTATTTAAACACATACACGATTTTAGAGTGAGGAATTTTCAAAAATTTCATTGGAGAAATTTTTTAACCCCGTGCCGGCAAGGGTTAACATTGTGCAAAAGCCTATTATTTCAAAGCAGAGTTACTATGGTCCAAAACAACCATTTGAACAAAAAAAGTTGGTTAATTTAAGTAAAATGTTGCTAACAACTACAAATTAGTCAAAAATGTCGATAAAAACACATGTTCTGGAAATCCGCTAAATTCAAATCGCTCCACACACCAACTGGATGAAGGAATTTAACTAAGAATTTTTTTCTACAATCCCTTAGATGTATTCAATGATATCAAGTGGATAAACTAATATATTTAAAAATTTTGTTTCACTAAATTTTTAAAATAGTGAAAAAGTAGTTTTGAGCTCCATGTTAAAAATGTGAGTTTTTTTTGGCCTCACGTTTGGGTGTGTTATCGATATCCGAAAAAACAAACAAAATTTTTCTAAATATCTTTGAATTAATGCGATACAAAAAAAAATTTTTTTTTTTTAATAATTTTTTTTTAAATATTTAATTTTTTTTTTAAATTATGTCCATTTTTTCAAAAACCGCAATTTTGACCCGCGATGCGAGAACGGAAGCCATGGACCGATTTTGTTCATTTTGGTTTTAAATTGCTTGTATTTACTTGTACCAACTTTTTTTCACTATGAATAGTTGATCTGAGCACTTTGTTGGAATACGACCCAGCCTAATGTATAACCATGATCCCGACGCTAAGCAAAATTGAAAAAAAATTTACTAAACCTCATGAATAGGTTTATATTTACTAGTGAAAAGCTACGAAGAAGTAGATAAACTAACTAATAAAAAACTCATTCATTACATAATATTTTTTTCAACCCGGGCAACGCCGGGTGCAAAACAGCTAGTATTCAATAAAAACTAAGCGGGTTTTCTCTCATTCTACCCAAAATTTGTAAAACGAACCTTATAATTTATGTCTTTATTGCTTTGAAGCATTTAATTTAAGTTTGTATGTTAGAAATCTGACAACACTTTAAAATTGTTATCACTGGCGAAGGCTACATGCATGTATCATTATTCAAATACATTCGCATTTAAATATCCCCATCATTTTACAAGTTTTACATTGCACGTTGTAAAATAATCTTTACACATAACATGCTGACAAAACCATTATCAACACCATAAATAACAATAACTTGAAACAACATTATACTGCTGTAAAAACAAATAAAGTTGTTAGAGGCTTTTGCTGTTGACCGGAAACATCAGTTACATTCTATTCTAATTCAGTATTTAACAATTTTGTTGAAAATCTAAAATAAGTACTGGCTGCCATTCCAATGAACACATCAAACAGATGCAGAAAAATATGAAGAGTACAACCAACTACTTATGAAAATAGGCTGTCCATTAAAAAATTAAATCCAATAAAACAATGCGGAAACAGTACTTCTTCGAAAATTGTGGTAACTAGCAGCATTTTTGTTTTGTATGCAAAATCTCAAAAAGATATATGCGAAAAATTAACTAAATGAACAATCACACAACAAGTATAAAAAATTCTCAAAAAAGTCAACTCAACCAAAAACAAGTAAGAAAATTATAGTCGGTCAAGACCGACCATATAATACCCCACACCAGAGTTTCTCGGGAAATGGGTCCCAAGTTGAAACATGGACTGATTAGATCTATATTTTGTCAAATCTTTAATAAGTGTAAAAAGCACTCACAAATCAAATTTGAGTGGAATAGGCTTCTTTTTGTTGACAATAAACCGCTTCAACTGAATATCGGGCGAAATTTTCACACGGGACCTAAGTCCAAAAATGGTCCGATGATAATCAGATTTGATAAGGTTATTAAAGTACGCGTTTAACATACACAAACAAAATTTTAATTAAATATTTTTTATTTTCATGAAATTTGAGAGATCTATGTGGAAATCGGGACGATGGTTTGTATGGGGGCTACAAGAAAAACTGATCCGATTTCTTCAAAATTCGGAATGGTGATTTGTGTGGATGAAACATGATTACCTGCCAAATGTTGAAAAGATATCTATTAAAATGTGGTTATTAGAGTCATTTGAGCCAAAACTAAAGAGGACCTTTGTATGGGGGCTAGGTCTAAATATGGACCGATTTTTTTCAATTTCGTCCTTGGGCCAAAAGAGGCTTAAGTTTCAAATTTCAAGTCAATTGATTGAAAATTGCGACCTGTATCGTGTTTACACCGTTTACATGGACAGACGGACAGACGGACGGACGGACATCGCTAAATCGACTCAAAAAGTGATTCTGAGTCGATCGGTATACTTAAAAGTGGGCCTAGGACCAATATTTCGGGTAGTTACAAACATCAGCACAAACCCATTATACCCTGTACCACAGTGTGGTGTAGGGTATAAAGATATATAAGCAAATTCTACCAAAATTAATTTTGAGAAAAAAAAAAAAAATTTTTTTGGGGGAAAAAAATTAAAATTTTCGATGCCGATATTTGTAAAGCCCGTTTGTCTCGATAATACTGAATCGTAAGATTTTAAAAATGAAATTTGGTTCGACTGTCTAAAATTCAAAAAAAAAATACTTTCAATATATTACCTTTGCAACCATTACATTTTAAAAAAGCTGTTCAGAAAAATAAATGGTGAAAATGATTATTTGTTGCGAATTTTTAAAAAAATACATTAAAATAAGTGATCTATAAGTTGATATACTTACCTTTCAAGATCCTACATTCCAAATTTCAAGTTTCTAGAACCATTGGGTACGTTCAGCAGAGAAAGCTGCTACTCAGCTGCTCCTCAACATTCTGCTGAACGATTTAATTTTTGACATTTCAGTCAACATGTTGAGTGAGCGCTTCTCATCACTGGTAGCGTAAAATTTTTTAAATTTTAAAATTTTTAATTTTATATAAAACATGCTATAATTTCGATTTATGAAGGTTTCAAAAAAAATTAAGGGGGATAAAGTTTTAAAAAATGCAATAATAAAATGCATTTGTATCAAAAATGCACTTTAAAAAAAAAACAAGTAAGAAAATTATAGTAGGTCAAGACCGACCATATAATACCCTACACCAAGGTTTCCCGGAAAATGGGTCCCATGGATCGATTAGATCTATATGTTGTAAAACCTTTAATAAGTGAAGAAAACACTCACAAATCAAATTTGAGTGAAATAGGCTTCTATTTGTTGACAATAAACCGCTTTAACTGAATATCGGGCGAAATTTTCACAAGGGGCCTGAGTCCAAAACTGGTCCGATGATTATCAGGTTTGATAAGGTTATTTAAGTACGCGTTTAACACACACAAACAAAATTTTAATTAAATATTTCTATTTTCATGAAATTTGAGACATTTATGTGAAAATCGGGAAGGTGGTTTGTATGGGGGCTACAAGAAGAACTGGTCCGATTTCTTTGAAATTCGGAATGATGATATGTGAAGACAAAACATGTTTACCATCCAAATTTCAAAGCGATACCTTCTAAAATACGGTTATTAGAGTCATTTGAGCCAAAACTAAAGAGGACCTTTGTATGGGGGCTAGGTCTAAATATGGACCGATTTTTTTCAATTTCAATACCCTCCAACTACAGTATGGGGGTATACTCACTTTGTCATTCCGTGTGTAACGCATCGAAATATCGGTCGGGGACCCCATAAAGTATATATATTATTGATCAGTGATCGATTCTAAGACATTCTAGCGATGTCCGTCCGTCCGTCCGTCCGTCTGTCTGTCCGTCCGTCCGTCTGTAGTTAACACGATGCAGTCCAAAATAAAAGAGCTAGACCCCTCAAGTTTGGCATAAATATGTCTAATGGTCCTAGGCAGGTTAAATTCGGAAATGGGCCAAATCGGACCAGGGGGAAAAAAGTTCCCCCTTGAAGAACTAAACCAACCTCTTAAAAATGCTATCTTTTTTGACGTTTTTTTGTATTTTTGTGAACCAAATGAGACATTTTTATGTTCGTAGAAGTTTATAGTCCTGAGCTTTGACCCAGGGGATTAAAACATGTCTCTTTTTTTGCCCGCCCCTCTTTTAGGGCGTGGATAAAAAATAACTTAAATAATTATAAAACTATAATACTTAAGTGCACAAAACAGACAAAAATTAACTTTTAAACATATACTGTGAGGGCCAAGGAGTCACCCCAGCTCACCGACCCCTCCCCCTACCTTGCCCCCCCTTAAAAAAACGCCCCTGTCAAATTTTTTTTTTTAATTTCTTTACATGTTGGAGGGTATAATAGATTCGGCACAGCCGAATTTAACTCTCTCACTTGTTTGTATATAAAAATCTCATAAGCAGTTTAAAAAAAAACTCGAAAGGTGGAAATAAACAAAGGCATTAAAAAGCGGCACTTATTGTTAGTCTTGTGTAAAAAAATGTTATTCTTTCGATTTATGCAGGTTTTAGAAAAATTTGAAGGGTTATACATTTTTAAAAACTGCATCTAAAAATTTCATTTGCATCAAAAAAGTATTTTTAAAAAAAAATATATTTTTGAGTGCATTGGCAAAAAATTGGATAGTTAAATTCGAATGCTTTTTGAATGGTAGAATTCGGGTGAATACTTCCGAAGGCATGTATCATACTTTCATACTCATACTCTAAAAAAAATAAAAACGCGATTTTGGTCCAAAAATGCTAATCAGCATCAGTGGACCAAAATCGTAGTTTTGGAATTTTTTGATATTATATAGTTTCCATAAAGTACTTAAAATTTTCTAATTTTCTGGATTTTCGAACATTATCACACGCATAAAAATGAAGATTTTTCGATATAATAAAAGATTTCGATATTTAGAAAACGACCAAAACGGTTTTAAAAATGTTGCCAAATTTATGTTAAATATTTGTAAGATATAGAAAACCAAAAATGCAAATAAAACAGCAAACACAATATTTTTAGTCTGAAATTTACACCATAGATAAGGGCGGTTTTAGTGATTATCAAAAAGTAATTTTCGTTAAAATGAAAGAAGCACTGGTTCGAATCTCATGGCAGGCTAGTCTGTGGATACAAAAACGTATTGAGAATTTTTTTAGCAAATATCAAATAATCTATTTAATGTAATTGCCTACTGAAGACGTAGAAGTGGCTACAGAAACCATGGTATAGGGTAAATCCACATTTAATTTAATCTTTAGAAGACACAATTTTCTTCTTTAATCCGAATTCACCTAAAATGTTAGGCACCAAGAATACTGGGAAGCCTTGTGGAGCTCAAGATATTAATAAAAGTGTCATTTTGGAACACTTTAATATAGAATTTTGTAAATATGAGGCATCGTGTCAATATGAAATCAGTTGCAGACAGAGCTTCGAAGAGTGAAATCCTTTTCGAATGAATTCTCAAAAAAATCCATTCAATTTTCATAGTCAGTGAATGCATTCGATTTCATAAATCAACATTGAATGCAGTCCTTGGAATTTATTCGATTGAATGAACAAAAATGAATGCATTCGATTTCTTGTTCATTCGATTTAGAAAAATCGAATGCATTCGATTTTTATCATTCCACTGCGAATGCAATCGATTTTTTAAATATATAGGCCAAAACAGAGCCAAATTTTGGTCCATACTATCGCCTACTCTCTTTACATACGATGACCATAATGGGCTCTAATTTTGAATCCAAAAAAATTGGTGTTCCCGAAAATTTTAAAAATGCACATAATAACTGCCTATACGAAAAAAAAATGTAAAGAGTGTTAGCGATACTATGGACAAAAAATTGGCTCCGTTTTGCTCTATCTTGGTTAGTTTTTTTAAGTTTTTTATGTAATGAATGAATAAGCCATTCGATTTTTCAAATTGAATGAAAAGAAAATCGATTGCATTCGCAAGTGAATGCATTCGATTTTTATAAGTCGAATGAAAAAAAAATCGAATGCATTCGATTTTTGAAAGTCGAATGAAAAATAAAACGAATGCATTCGATATTTATAAATCGAATGAGTCTAAAGTGAATTCATTCAATTCACTAAAATGTGATTGGGGAATGCAATCAATAAATTTTCACTCAGAATGACAAATCGAATTAAGGAATGAAATCCTTCGAAGCTCTGGTTGCAGAGTAAATAACACAAATAAAATTTGAGTTTTTTTTCAAAAAAAATGGGCTTTGTAGGTATGGTCAAATATTGAAAATATCGAAATTTTTTGCCTTAGTACCTACCTTTATTTCAATATTTATGCAATTTAAATGAAACACAGTGAAGTCTTTAAAATAAAAGTTTATTTTTTATAGATTTTTGCATGGGCTATCTATTAAAAAAACTGTATAATTTTCCGAAGAAGTTCTGAATTTTTCAAAGTTAAACTTAAACTTTATTTATCAAAAAGCAAAACACAATTTTTTTTTTACAAAAAATAGTTAGGGCGTATAAATTTTCAGAGATGTTTTTTGCCTTGTTTTCTTAGATTTACAATAATGGGATATATTACGCTGGGTATAAGTAATATTAATCGTGAGTGAGCCTTCTTTGACAATCACGCATGATCACAAAGGAAACATTTTAATCACACACGATTTTTCATTTTCCTTACGATCACGTGAGTAGAAAAAAATTTAGACACGGCATGATACTCACGTGAGCGTGGCTGAGCGTGAGCAAAATAAAAGACCGCGTGCGATTAAAATGTTTCATTCGTGAGCGTGTGTGATCGTCAAAAAAAATCCACTCACGCACGATCACATCTCTATTTTAAATGTTGCTGAAGAGTTTATGTTACTCATACGCATACGAAATATACCCCATTATTGTAAAATTTAAGCTAGTGCAATGTTCAACATTTTTTTCGTGAAAACAAGGCAAAAAATCTTTGAAAATTTCAGATCAGGTAGATATACACCTTAACTATTTTTTAAACATGTACAAAAACAAATTGTGGCATTTACTTTGCAAATACTTTGCAAATGATATCCTATTTAAGCCACTATTGTTTTTATATAGTGGAACAGTCATATGTACATTCGAAATTTTCTAAAACACAATTTTTTGTCAAATTTAAGAAGAATTTTATCATATTTTTTTTTTTGTTTTCATTAATAAACATTATTTTAGTAAACTAAAGAAACAGCTAAAAAAACGTGTGGGGTTTTAGTTTTAAGATAGTTAAAAAAAAAACAATTTTTTCTGAGTAGCCGGTCTTTGGCCGGGCTTAGGGATTACAAACTTCATACCTTAGACGCATGTACACAAAAAAAAAACGAATTGTTATATTGACCCCCATATTTGTGAATACAATTAAATTTTTCACTGAAAGTGCTCCTATACGGAAATTTGTAATATCAACTAACGTTTGTAAATATTAATTGTTGAAAAAACAATTGATAAATGAGTTTGTAATAGTTCTCCTAAATTATTATTTGTATTGACAAACGTACAAAATCTTAAATTTTTTTTCAACAAAGAAATTCAACAAACACAAAACGTAATTTGTTGATCTAACAAAAGAAAAAAAAAAAATAAATTTTGTTTTCAACAAAGAAATTCAACAAACACAAAACGTAGTTTGTTGATCTAACAAACGAAAAAAAATAAATTTTGTTTTCAACAAAGAAATTCAACAAACACAAACGTCATTTGTTGATATGGTAAAGCAATTCAACAAACGAATTTGTGATATCAACCAACAGTATTAGTTGTATTGACAAATTAAAACTTTTTTTATAGGAAAAAAAATTAGAAATAAATTAATTAAAAATCGAGATAAATGTACACTCAAAATATTTTGTAAGTAAATTCAACTGAAAAAACGTTTAAAACAATCGTTTTTCCTTTTAAAAAACGGACTACTAATATTTCACTTAAAACAACATACTTTTTCAGTTATTTTTAAACTTTAATAAATGACTAGATATTCCGTTAAAACAAATGATATTTCAGTTATTTTAACTGTTTACAATTTTTTATTTTGTGGAGTAAAAATAATTTTTTTTGAATAACAAACTGCAAAAACCGTACTTCTGTAAAACTATACGGAATAATCAGTCACAAATAATTTAACTGATAAAAATATTTTTCCGTAAATTTTGTAGTTTATTGTTTTATCAACTGTATAAATCTTTCAATATTTTAGTTTTTTGGAAAAACAAACGATAAAACGTTTAAAATAACTTTAACCAAAAACTTTTTGAATAACCGTAAATAGTTACTGTAAAACTTTTCTAGGTGTAAGAGAATATTAATATTGAAATTAAACAAAAGTATTTTGTTAGTCAATATTCTTTTTTATAACACTTAAGAATGTATTTTACTTTTATCGTTTTACCGTTTTTGTCTTATGTAGAAAATTCTTTTTTTTTCGTTTGTTCTTTATTTCTTTCTTTTTTATATACGCATGTTGTAGTTTCGTTTTAGACAAACATAGCAATCGGTAAAAACTTGGAAAGCGAATTCTGTAAACAAATTATTCCAAAAATATAAAGGCAAAAACAAAACAATAGTTAACAAAACAAAATGTTTATATAACACAGATAAAAATGAGTTGTTAGATCAAGCACGAAATACACTAGGTTGAGCATTATTTTAATTAAAAGTCATCTAATGAGGAAAATTGTTGGATCAAGCACGAAAATTGTAGGTCAGTCATTGACTGTTCCTTGATTAAACCAATGCTTGATTTGAGTAATTTGTTAATTGTTATTTTTCTGTAATTTTTGATTAAACCAATGCTTGATTTGAGTGAGCGGTTAATCAATAATTTTGTGTTATTTTTGAGTAATCCAATGCTTGATCTGAGTGAATGGTTAATCTTTATTTTACAGTTGTAGTGTTTTTTGTCAGTCTTTTCAAGTCTTTTGTTTAAATTGTTTTTTTTTTTGTGCTTTATATTATTTTGTTTATTTTCGTCTTGTGTGCGTGAAAGTACTTTTCTATTTGACGACTAACTAAAACTAAAACAAAACACGCAACAGCGTTCATCGCATTGTTACTCAAAGCCTACTATGATGAGTTTTTTTGTTTTTATGAATTTTTTGGTGAATTTTTCAGATTTGAGCAAATGGTTAATTGATTCAAGTAAAATTTAATTACATGTCAAATTTTAAGCTGAGCAAATATTTAATTGTTTTTTTCCTTTGAATATATTTTTCTGTGTGCTTTTATAAAAAATGTACAGGCACAAATAAAAAACAAAATATAAGACGATAGAGAGCATGCTGTCGTTATAGTATATTTGTGTTTTTATTTTATACTTTACAAAAGCTACCAAATTCTTTATAGACAGCAATTGTTAAAAAAAATTTACGATTTTGTTAGATTGACAAAGTTCTTTATATTTATTGATTTAAATTGTTGAAAATATGACTTTTATTTGACAAAGTCGTTTATTGACATAAATAGTTAAAAAAAAATCAGTTTTATTTACAAATTATTGAACATTAATTACAAACGGGTTATTTGAAAGTTTAAAAAATATTTTTCTTTGTCTTATTGACAAACTGCCACTAATGATTTGTTGAAATTTTCCTTTAATTTTGAAATAAAATTATTTGACGTAGTTTGTTGAAAACAAAATCGATTTTTTGTATTATTGACTAACGGGATGCCGTTTTTACTAAATGTTTGGTTGATATCAGTATAAGACATTCACAATTGCTGTTTGTTGACTTGAATTTTATGATTTTATTTTCTGTGTAGACAAGATCCCCTACACTCGCCGCAAGATAATGACGAACATTTTTGAAAATTTTTAAA